>CM023483.1:60636218-60733718 GCA_013339685.2 Hyalomma asiaticum
AAAAAAAGCGGAAATTCCCTCACGCGTGCACCGAACAGACTCTATATCAGTGAGGTGTACGGACGTATCGCAAGGAGGTGTCTCTACCCTTTCAACACTTCTGCAATAGACAGGCTTTAGGGGCACCCGGTGACGCATTAAGACGTGGACGAAGACGTTCGGCTGGAGCAATTATCGCCCAGGTCTGCCAGGATAATATCGCCTGTAGGAACATCACCACCACCGCCGCCGCCGGCGGCTCCTTGTTTATCGGTTACTACAGCACCGTAACGCTATTAATCTTTTTGTTTTCATGTTCTGGTGTTCACCTGCGTCACATGCGCCTTCAGCTTACTTAATCTTGCTCTTCAATACATACCATCGCATTATATAACGTTTTGACTTGTGCTCCAGCTCCCTCAATGTCCCTCAATGTCCCTCGATGTCCCTCAATGTCCAGCCCGCAAACGTCCAGTAGGACCATGGTTCTGGTTTTTAGAAACTGGCAATAACAAAGACAATCCTCGTGCGCTTCTATGAGGTGACCTTTCGCACGCCATCTTTGTAATCCTGTGCGAGCTGTCCTCAAGCAGTGTTGAGGAACGCGCAGTTCGCCATTAATACAAGACGGTGTTTTTGGTAGCCGGAAAACAGAAATGTCTCATTAAACGCAAACAAAATAGCCGCAAACGTGGGGATGCAGGGACGGTTACGAGAGTATACTTTACTTTCTGCACCGCCGTTATTTGTTTTTGCATCCCCCGCTGTACTTGGCTGTTATACGCCAAGAAACTGATGCGTTCGGAGGCAAGGTTCAATTAGTGTCGGGTTTCACGGAAGGAAGAGAAATATTTTCAGCGGCTGATGAAAAAAAAGATCTTGCGCGAACACTGACGTTCGTTACGCTGCTGCTATTTAAAATGCTTGCCAAATGATATGAGAAGTGGCTGTTGAAGACGAAGCGGTGCCCCTCTGCATGTTCACGTCGGATAAGAGCTGTTGTGGTCTGATATGCATGTCCAAGGATCAGCAGGAAAAATGGCTGTAATGTCGTCAGTTCAAGGCAAATGCTCTTCGAGCGCGATCCATTATCTTCTTCCCCCCCCTCTCCTCCCTTGCTTTTCACCCAGTATTTTCTCTTCTTCTTTTCAAGAAGCACTTATATGAAACACCAATCGAATGTCTGCATATTGCATGTCATATGAATTTCGATCTTACGCTGCATCCGTGTACATGTTACAGTGAGCGAATCATGATCTTTCGACAACTTTTAAAATATAACATATTGAACGAGTCCGTATTTTCCTGCACAGTTTCGCAAATAGGTATGCTTTCCGCCACATGTTTCCCATAATCACTGCCTTTACTGGCTTTGCGTACAGACGCCTTTTATTTCGTCGCTTTTTTGATAACAGATGTTGGCCTGCTACTGCAAAAAGCGGGACGCTATATGAAAGTGATTCAGCGCTGTCATATGGTGCGCTCTATGTATATACAAAACAATAGCCGTCTCTCTTGAGCGGTGCGTGGGCTCCAGAATACAGTAACTATACACTTTTCTGGCATAAATTTACGCTCGAGTGAAGACAAGTGTGATTAGTGCTCGTTAAATTATACGGTTATAAGGTACGCTAGGTTAGGAAAGACACATGGAACGAGGACTGCACAACAAGCACGTACTATTGTTTATTGAAACGATAAGAAACAAGATGAACACGGCGAAATGGAATTGAAATCAATTCGTGCGACTGGGGGAAAGGTTATCGCGACCTCTTGCATGTCGCTACCCGTTAACGAGTCAACCTACCCCCTCCAAAAAAAAAAAGAAAAAAAAAGAAAAGAAAGAGCATTGAACTGAGTACAGATCGCCAGTTCAGCACGCCACCTTTCGGGTATCCTCGGACAGCAGCTCGCCATGACCTTTCACCTCCTCGCCCAACTTTATTTTAATTTTTTTACAACCCTTTCTACGTGTTAATCTTGTTTCCCGTCGCTTCAATGAACCCAGTTGATAATTCGCGCTTGTGGTGTCGTCTTCGTTCCCTGCATCTTTCCGAAACTAGCGCGTACCTTGTAACTGTATAGCGCAGTTTAACGACCATGCAAAACCAGCTAGCCTAATACCTCATATTGCTGATAAGTGGGCGCAATTATAATAAATTTTTCCTGCCAAAGATTACTGCGCGGTGTAACGACGATGATAAATGATGATAGTGGGGCTGATTACTTGATAAACTTAATCCCTCCTTCGTGCTTACCGCGTGGGAATACAGTGTAACAAGATGACTTCCGAACTTCTGAGTGTCTCTATCACGCTTTGCCGATGCGGTGGTGACTACAAGGGCTACAGTGGCATGTCATGTAGACGCCGAGTGTATCGAGATCAGTCTGCGTCTTTACGTTGAGCGTACTGAACCATCAGCAGCTCTACAACTTTACTGAAACGAACTGCTAGTAGAAAATTCAGTGTGTATAAAGTAGCGGTTACTTGAAGGAACCGCTCGAAATTTACGCCTGTATTTCAGTCTTGTAGATGAGGCAGGCTATAGGATGTCCAACTGAGCAAGACTGCGAAGTGCTCAAAAGAATGAAAAGAGAGAGAGAGAGAGAGATAAAAAGATCGAATGCAAACGCACGCGTGTGGTGTTTGATTATTGGCACTAATTGGCTTCTGGGCTTATTAAAAAATAATAACACGCATGTTTATAAAGCGCAATATATGTGATCGCCACACTGTATTTCTATAAAGAGTGTTCTTGAAGTATCCATGTAGAATCGGCGCATTGGGCCTATAGTGAGGTAGCAAACAGTGAAATGCACACTCTGACGCTATATGGTTTCACTCGAGAGACCACGTGTCGACACATGCTCTGGGCGCATAGGCGAAATTCCTCATACGTTGATTGACAACAATAAGGCGATCGAAAGTGATCGACCTCTGCAGCACGGTGGTATGCATTTATGAACACAGGGCAGGATTGCTCCTAAGCACATGCCCATCTCGCACGACATACAGACTTTCGCTGGAAGAATGGAAATAAATTTTGCGCTCTATGGAATTCATGGCACGAAGATACGCCAAGAGGCTGGCCAGGGGTTTCGGAGAACGAGAAGGAGGGGGTGGGGGGGATAGGACGCCAGCTTGGCCAGTTCAGACCGGGCTCACTATATACCGGCTGAATTGAGCGTCCAGCGTACTGTCCACTCTGTGCATTCCATGCCCCATCAAAGTTGTGCGACCGTTCGCTGAAGCTGCGAATGTTTTAGTGTCCTTTGGATGGGCGAGCAATGCTATCGGTGTTGAATCGGCCCCGGTCATGTGTCCTGGTGTCGTTCCTGTCATCCAGCTGCTTCGCGGTATATTGAGAAAATGAAAATAAAGGAATGAAGTGTAGCAGTTTCATCACCTTTAACCGGCAACGCTTCAGTGATAAAAAAGGAATGTAAATAATAATAATAAAAAAAAGCTAGCGTGAGATATCCGACAAAATACGAGAAATGGGTAAACGAAAAAGAAGATTTAAAAAGTTCTTACTGAATTGCTATTTTTCAGGCACCTGCAGCAGTGAACGGGAGAATGAAAAGCTGCAGGTGATTGGTAGAATAGATGAGAGGCAAATGATAAGGGAATAGCGCAGAGATATGCGAAGCTAAAGCTCAGTTTTCAACCTCGTGAGAGAAATAGAAAGCAAAATAGATTTAAAAAAAAGTGAATGCAGCGTGTCATACACCTTCAAGTACTCGCCATCAAGAAACAAATTATCACACGGGCAGACAGTTAATATTGTTCACACAGAGACAGCCATAGAAGCAAGAAGCTTCTAGTTCTGCAACTAACGGCGTATTGTGAACCACCGCTTGCGCGGCGTTGTAGTCATGTTGAACAGCGTTTCAGATCACGCACGCCGTGTGCATGCACGGCGTTGCAGTTCATTTAGAGGGCACTCTATAAACACCTCTTGGCAACGGAAACCTCAGTAATATGTTCACCGGTGGCAATGTCCCCTTCTTTGGTATATCTCGTTCGTCCATTAAAATCATTAACTCGACGTAACCGGCTTGTTACGAAAATAATTTCGCAAACGAGAACTCACATATAAGCTGCAACGAGGCTTAGTGGAGAGGGCGTAAGGGGGATTTTTGCATACAGCTGTGCCACGTAAATATGTCTGTGGCAGTTCTCACGACGTCGCCTTGTGTGAGCACTAATTAATTAATCAATCGGTGCAGAGAATCATATAACAAGCATCGAATTTAAGCGGTACTTTGCGCACTCATTGGATATACGCTAGATTGTGAATGCTTTATATACTGCATACGAAATATATACCACAACGCGTTTTTCTTTTTTTATATATATATATATAGCACGCACGTACACTGCCGTCACGAGGAGTGTTATTGAGCGGTCGGAGAGCGTAGGGCAGTGCTCGCTTCGATGACTGCGCACTGTCCTCGCTCAGTAACGAAGCTCCATGGCCGGTGGAGTAGAGTTCGCAACGTGTATCAAAAAGATATTATGGCGAGTATTATTGAGCGGCAGACGGCTAGCACTGTAGTCAAGACTACACCGAACGCGCAGGTATCAGTTCGTCAGGGCAGCTTCAGACTCAGCCCCACATCAAAGTCTTCATTTCTCACGATATGTACACTACTACACAAAAGGATCTGGGCCCGTATTCACGAAAACAACTTACGACAAAAAAGCTCTTAAGAGAAAATTTCAGTCAATGCCGCTGCTGGACATATCATTAGAGACGCTTCCCGACCAATGGCAAAAAGCACTTACGAAAGAGAAGTTTTGTGAATTCGGCCCCTGGTTATTGGCCACAGTTGGAACGGAAATGAAAGAGCACGGGCGATGCTGCGCCTCATACTCTTGCAGCACACGCACATCGACGACCACGCGAAGAGAATCTGTGGAGAAAGCAATGTCTTTTAACGGTTGGAGCTTTGTAGATTACATATATTTCATCAGATTAAAGTACAACACAACCGCGAGGCAACTTTTAAGAAAATGTGTGCCTAGAGTAAAATGTGGTATAAGCGAAAACGCGAGGAGTAAAGGTAAAGCGACCTCGCTGCACCGGCTTAAGGGTTTCTTTTTTGAGCTCAGCTTCGTTTCCGAATTAACGCCGTTCGCTATGGTGTAATGTGTGACGAAACAAAAGTAACAATCTATGCCGCACATTCTGAGTCGTCACGGTCATTATGCATCCGTTATAAAAACGCCAGAAATTCTACAGGGACATTCGAGGCTCTGGTCATTGGAAAAAAGAAGACATATATTAACCCGTAATACAGAAAGAAGCGAAACTACTATCCAAAAAGAGATAAAAAGAGAGTACAACGTCATATTAATCCTCTTGAATCATAAATGGAAAGGACATGTGCCTCGTATTTGTCACCAGACGCGCAGAGGTCGCGTTTCAAATGCGGACATTGAAACGTCGTGTCCTGTTTCTCTGTTTAGCAAATTTATTGTTCCTTTCTATAGTCGTCGCCTTGGTGTCATCCCAAATTCAAAACGGTCAAAGTACACAGGTGACGCGGATCGGAATATTTTTGGGCACATAAGTGCCCCCTCCCCTTTCCCCTCGCCTCCCTTCCGTCTCACCTTTGAACATCAGACATTGCGCCTCTACATATATATGTGTACATCCGCGCGTACACCTGTCTTATTCTTGTCTCTCACGTCACCAGAAAAAGGCACAATTCGCCACGAGCTTAAAGTGAAAGGTGGTTGTTCTCGGTTTTCGAGGATGTATAGAGGGTGGCTTTAAGCCCAACGAATGTGAGCCAGACACCGGCGGTCAGCATATATTCATCATCAGCAACCCGCACGGTCTGGGAGGGAGTGTGCCCCCAGGAAAAAGCGTTCATGAAACATTCATGGTCGGGGGCCCTCAGAGTCGTTGTCAATAGCAGCGGACGCACAACGGCCAGACAAGTCGCGGTCTCAGCGTGCTGGGACCCTCTATGGGGGATACATATGAAGAAACGAGATACAATTGGCAAAAAAAATAATAATAATAAACGTTGTGTGGGTATATGGACAAGCGCCTGTACGCTGCCTCCGTTTCGTTGTGCGATCGAGTGCTCCTCTTTCGTCCCGATTTTACCTTCCCGTTTCTCCCGGTTTCTCCCTCCATCCGTGCAGTTGAATTCTTTTGCGATTGGTGTACACGCGAATACGAAAGCATCGCGCGTACATCGCCTGTAGCGTAGAGTGTGCGCACCACGCGAAGCTGTAATAAACGGCCGGGCTTGCCGGTGGGTGACTAGGAATTAGAAAGAAGAAAGAAAGAAAGAAAGAAAGAAAGAAAGAAAGAAAGAAAGAAAGAAGAAAGAAAGAAAGAAAGAAAGAAAGAAAGAGGGACGCCTTTCAATATCCGTCTTGTCGAACGTATGCGGGGGCACATCGCGCACAATGTTGGTCGTCGCCAGCACCTGTTGATCAATTTCCTCCGCGTACGCGGTACCGGTGCCATTGTGCGTAACCGCGCGCCGGAACCCGCCGTCCAAACCAGATTCCGGCTGAAGTCGGTCCCTTCCACCGTCCTATAGCCGCTGCCATTTAGCAGCCGCTGCTGCCGTCGTTTATGAGCATCGTTCTGTTGACCGCGGTCCGCATGCATCGCCTCCGCCCCCCTACCACTACTAACACGTCATCATATCGCACGCGTCGGCACCAAAGCAACCTATTTACCCAAACCTTTTCTTCCCTGCGGCGTAATACACACCGCCGCTTTTCGTTTTGTCTGACGATGGCCGCGCGGGAACAACAAGCGCAGACCCAATTATTGTCGTCATCTCTCGTCACAAAAGGTGCTGGTTGTTTTTCTTGTTGAGGTATAGGGCCTCATCCACGCGGGTGTTTCGTGCGGATGGCTTGCAGCAATACAGCTATGCGGAACGTGTATGCAGGGTGTAGGCTGTATGTACACAGTCGTCACGATGACGACAGCGGTGGAAAGACAACTGCGGCAGCTGAATTGCAACCGCGCCATCTTACGTCTCGCTCGCTTTGTTCTCTGATTTGACCTGTTATGCGGCGCGGCTTGAGATTGGGGAAGTGCCGTTGTAGATGAAACTTGCACACCTGTCGTCACCATGTGATACAAACACTTATTAACGACATTTGGAAGATGTGTTTGTGTTGCACGTGTAGTCCGTGGACCTTAGGAAGAATGGGAACTGTCAAGACAATTTCCTTCGCTGCAACTTCTCGCTGCGAAGCCGGCCTCATGTTGTACGAATTTCTCGAATATTTTCAGCATTTACTGGCTAGATTCTTTGACCGTTAGTGACCGCGGTTTGGTGCTTCAGAAGAAACATGTCTCTCTACAATCATTTTGTGACAGCCATTGACTGATGTTTCGCTTCGTTCAGAGGCCGTACCGCTGGAGCCACCATATGTTTGCCCTACAATACTGGGTTATATTCCAGCTAGCTTTTGAACGCGAAAGTTTATTTATTTTTCGAGCGTTAAGCGCTAGGAGCGTTTCATAATTTCTTCTTCACTGCTTCGACTATGTGAACGAATTTTTGTCATCTTTATACGTTTTACCTGCATTATTTTTCATTACTTCGATTCCTTCCTCTCTCTTTGATTCGCCCCTCCCGTGTTTCACTTTTCCTATCTAATCCTTCCTACTGAAAGAGTAAGCAGGTGTTGTGCCCCACTCGGTAGCAGTTGCCAGCTTGCTCCTTCCATCTTCCCTTTGTGTCCTTGTGCATTTCATGTTACCATGATATCTAATAATAATAATAATAATAATAATAATAATAATAATAATAATAATAATAATAATAATAATAATAATAATTCCTTCCACAAGGTTTCTCTGATGCCTCAGTAAGAATCGAAAGTCTTTTCTAACACTGACGGCCTACGTATTTCTAACTTTTATTTAAGCTTAGAAATAATTAGCTAGAGGGCAATTTACGGAGTTGTCATATCTACGCAATGAGAGTAAAGGTTTGAATTGAAGAACGCGCAGTGTTTAGGAGTAATCACAGTACTTGAATAACGATGTAATTTCTGATGCTTTACGTTCCAAAGCCACGATATGATCATGAGAGACGCTGTAGTGGAAGGCTCCGGAAATTTCGACCAACTGTGTTTCTTTAACGTGCACTGACATCGCACAGTGCACGGGCCTCAACAATTCGCCTCCATCGAAATGCAGCCGCCGCGGCCGGGATTCGATCCCGCGACCTTTGGATCAGCACCCGAGTGCCATAGCCACTAGACTACCGCGGCGGGGCCAGTAATTGAATAAGCGCTGCGGAAGGAACGGCGTTAAAGATTACATGCAAAAGCATGCGGGTACCCAAATTTGTTGCGTGTAATTGTATCCCGTTCAAGTGGATGCCTTGACAACAAACAACACGGGGATGCTTACGAAGGATCATTTTCTAAGGCACGTACACGGTCTTTCTGTTTCGAAGAGTCAAGAAATTTGCAAGTAAACGTCGCGCCGTCTTCACTTAGCAGGGGACCGTTGAAAAGTACAAAAACGAGCAGCGGATGGACGTTGATTCCTTCTTACAAAGACGCCATGAGCCGTGCTATATAGGGGTGACGACAGGCTAGCCGGGACTCGTTCACCGCTAGCCCCCCTCTGAGTGTCGAAGCGGGTGGGACGCTCCGAAAGACCGAGTGGGCGCCGGTGTCCTGTTGCCTCGTGGCATTTCAATTTGCTCCCACTATGCGGCCAGTGCCAGTTCTCCGGTCGCACTGCCTCCCTACTTCGACTTGGGAGTGGTTGTGCTCCGATCACGCGGTTGAAGTACGAGCGTTGGCTGCAAGAACAAAATATAATGTTAGCTCCCGGACGTCGCTTTAATTTTCTTTAGTTCGTGCGTTGTTCTATAGGGTGGTTAAGTCGAACTTTCCGCACACGCTCTACAACACACGCTCGAGAGCAACAAATCTGTTAGTGGTACGTGGGTTGCAATAATGGATGATACCTACCAACTCCTGCGAATTTTCCGTAGAATGTATGAATTTGGGGTTATCTTACGGTTTTACAAGTTATGCCTCAATTTTTATAGAAAACTAGTTTCATTCGCGAGAAAATGGTAATTACTAATAAAATAACGTTGTTCCTTCCTTCCCGACAGCAGCAGAAGAAGCCTGTCGCGTGCGCGTTTGAAAACGGTCGGACAGATGGGTCATGATAACGACGCGTAATTACGCGCAGGCACGTAGCCAGGATTCTTCTTTTTTTTTGGGGGGGGGGGGGGGGGGGCAAGGCCTAATTGTTCGCAAAAAAGCATTTGCCATGGCAAAAAGAAAAAAAGATGTTGTGAGAAAATATAGAAGGCGCTTAATTATTAGACGAGAAATAGAACAGAGTGGAATGCAGCACAAGAGGCGAGTTAATCCGAGTTTTTGACACTGCAGTAAAGCTAGTGCGCGTGCATCAGAAAGAATACTTTCCTACCAAGTAATCTCGACGAAAAAGGGCCATACGGAGTCAGCGACGGAAATAGGAGTGACAGAAAAAAAAAAACAGGAATGCAAAGGAATCAGGCGCCCACTTACAGATGTGCGGCAAATAAAAGAACAATTATCGGACGCTTTTTCTACCCAACTTCTCACACTCTGTCTCAACAACAGATGTGCGAGACGAACGCGAGCTACTTTATGACAGCAATTCTTCAACGAAAAACAGACATATTCAGGAAAACAATTTTATTGAACCACGAAGAACCAAAACACGGATGCTTTCATGACACATATGATGCAGAACGCTAACATTCGTTTTAGCAAGCAATTTTAAAGAATGAGATTGCGAATGGTTTTACAATATAGTAAATGTCAATGCAAAAGAAAAAAGAAAGAAATACGAGCATGCAGCAGCTTGGCCGAAAAGAGTGGTTCACGCCGCAATTTTCATGCGTCGCGGTTTCTCCATAAACACAGCGATAACTTCGTCGACACTCACTTGCATCCGGTGAATGGACATAAGAGCAGCAGATGTACTCACTGGGAGTGTTGCCAATATCTTGAGGAGTGTGTTCGGGAAGAGGGCTTTGTCGCATTCAGATAAATCGTCCGTCGCAAAGCGGGGAAGTTCCTCCTCTTGCGTGGCTTGTCATTGAGTGTTCCAGATTTCCCATTAATCTTTTACTGTAAGACTACGCGCTGTTCTCATACCTAGGTAAATAAAAGAGCCAGGCCTGCGCGGAACAGCAGGATAGTGACAGCGTAAGCTGGAGGAGCGACCTTCTTAGAAGCCATTTTAAACGCTTGAGAAAACTAGTGCAAGTAGAGGTTGTAGGTATCCCCTGCGCCATAACTCTCGTCATTTCGCCAAGTAGGGAAGTACACACTATACGCCATAATTACTGTGGTATTATAACGTGCAAATATGTATATCTGCAAATCTTAGAGACTCTTGGCGTCGTTTTCCCGAGAACGAACCGAACTCTCGGCCCGGCGCTTTTTTGCTCATTAAATATAATTTTTGAATTTGCTGAGCATTTCTACTATCAAGCGCCCGGCAGGAGCGTCTAGGGAACATAGAATTGCCAATGCCTTGAAATGGCCAGCAAATCGCCGGAGTTGGCCTTGAAGTAACCCAACGTGGTCAAATTTCTGGAGGCCTCCCTTATGGCACGACTCACTATGATATCGGGGTTTCGGCACTTAAAAACTCAGTAGTTATTGTTATGTATTAAAATGGTTCCTATGGGCGGCTCTCCAACATAAGGGCTGTCCGGCGGTGACCTTTCATAAGCGGCGCTTCGCTTAAACGAGCAGTAACCAGAGAGGTGCGTTAAAAGGCACTGTCGCTCCGTTGCAACACCACTGCATTTCCTCACAGTCAGGTCTAGAATCTTTCCTTTCTGGCCGCCCCCGTCTCGTGGTATTGGCAGCACGCGCAGTAGACGAGGTGCTGGTTCCCGGAGACGCTGCGCTTCTCCGATTACGGGGCAGACTTGATGAGAACTCGTAGGAGGCGACACCCGCCTTCAATTAGAGATGAACCGGGTCCGTTTCACTTCGTACGCTGTTCCTTTTCTTGCCTCAAGTTCCCAATATACCGTTTTAACGCGAACACTGTGCTCGGAGGGCACACATACCCTTTCTCATTATCACTTTTAAATTTAGCGTTATATCGTGCATGTACACTGTGATGCACAGCTGACTGACTTGATTTGTGGGGTTTAACGTCCCAAAACCAGCTCTGATTACGAGAGACGCCGTAGTGGAGTTCTCCGGAAATTTCGACCACCTGGGGTTCTTTAACGTGCACTGACATCGCACAGCACACGGGCCTCAACATTTCGCCTCCATCGAAATGCAGCCGCCGCGGCCGGGTTTCGATCCCGCGACCATCGGATCAGCAGCCGAGTGCCATAACCACTAGACCACTGTGGCGGGGCGTGATGCACAGTAAGACTGCCTCAGGCGAATACCAGGCTGACGTACCAGGCTGACGATTCTGAAGTCCACCGACTGCACCGCAGACGGTGGACGACACATTCGTCAGCCTGGCGTTCAGCCGAAGAAGTGAAACGGAGTGCGGACAGCCTACCCGTCTTGCTGCGTCCACGAATAGTTTCCAAACCACACAGGGGCCAGTAGCACAATAACCAGTTCCATCAGCACAACCGCAGGCGTCGCGTGCAGCAGTGTCAACTAACTCGCTATCATTTAGCCGGGGTGGCGCTTACACCGTTCGTAACAGCCCACAGGCCGCAGCGATATCGCTTAGCGTATATGGAACCACGTGTCCTTTTTGTGACACTTGGATCCCTGCAGCGGACGTGGCACACTTGCCATGGTCGTGCCTGGACCTACAGCAAGCTCGCCTTCGCCACCTCAGAGCTACTGGTCATCGCTCGGGGTCGTCTTCCAGATTTACAAGAGTGGATAAATGGACTGTTATACCAATCGCTATTGGGACACATATACGAAAATAACTTGCTTGTGTTACACGTCTCTTGCACTTTTATGTAAAAATGTCATGCGGAAGGGCAACCTTGCGAAAAAAAAAAGTTGTGTCGCGTGAGGCCTCACGAAGACACCGCATTATTGCAGGAATAGCTTGGAAGCTCTCATCATTTCGTGCGCTGATAATTTAAAGGTGGCCCGGTTGATGATCGGCAAACAAGATGACGCGCGTCCATTTCATGACAGGCTCGAATGATCGTACATGTACTCCAGCTTACTTTTCTTTCTTTTCGCACTCATTCTGAGCTCAACCTCGTGATGCTGTACCCTTTATCTCTTGTCTTATTTGCCTATCATGTCTCCTTCTTTTTTCTCCAGTGCAGCGTAGCAAATCTAACATTGCTATTGCGGTTTACTTCAATGCACCATTCATTTATACCCGTTTCAATTTTTCTCCGCGAAGGCACCACCGACGCAGGAACGATGCGTCACATTATAAATGCGAAAACTCGGTACGCTGGACAAGTGTACGTGCCACTTCGACGCCCGCTGTGCCCACGGAGCCGCGTCTGAGCGGACGTCCTACGTGGAATCGCCTGCTGAGCTCCGCCGGACCACGGGGTAACGTGCCACTGATCGTGAAGCAGTATTGAGACACGGTGCTAGGTTTCACTGCAGGAATGGCGAATTGCATCTCGGCGTAATCCGAGAGGTTCTTGTTTGTTGCCAGGGGGAGCGGCACGTCGCTGCAAGCGCGAGAGCTAATCAAGGAACTTCGTTAAGGCGGACCTTTATGTTTGTCCCGAAATTTCATCTCAACTCTCTCGCGGAGGACATTTAAGAGGTTGTAATTGTCGCCCTTTTTCTTAGAATGCACTGTCGAGGAAAACGCCGTTTTTTTTTTTTTTTCACGAGGAAAGGGGTGCTAGTGAACATGGTGGGTTCTGCCTGATTTCTTTAGGAAAAAATAAAACGAGAACAACAGAGAACCACACCCAGTGTTCATGAGGACAAACAATCAATTAAGGCATGCGTCGTTCCTTTACAAGCTTTTCATTCTATGCGTTTACGAGAGGCAGGTTGGCGCCTACGGAGAACGGTAACCACGAACATGCAGTTAAAAGCTGTGCGCTGTATTGACGGCGTTCAAAGATATCCTCGCCCAAGCGACGAGTCCCTTTGAGTCATAGAAAGTGATCTCGAAGGCTTTACTTTTACTAACTGAATTCGCTGGAAGCAATTGCAAGAGGTGGAAACATGTCGTGACTGTTACGCTCTGCGCGTCCACTATTCGGGTACACAGTGCACGGCACTTGCAATGGGTCATATATTTCAAACGCTCAAACTTAACCTTTCAACAACGTAGCGTCGTGTCAGTGTATAACGCACGTCCGGCGTACTACATATAGGATAGGTAGGTTAGCAACTTTGGTAGGTTGCACGGGATTTACACTAGGTTGAACTGATTTGAGCATGCTAAATGCAGCCGCAGCGGGCATTCCTCACGCATTCTTCTGCTTAGGATCACTAAAACGACAAAGCTGGTAAATAAGTGTAGGGATGAACCAAGGCAAACGCATGCTTAAGCATCCTAATTACAGTAGTACTAATTAAATAGCAGTTATAACAGTGGAAGGGTAATTTGTTGTTAATGATCCCAGAGAACGGACACCCCTTGCTTTCTATACTTTGTCTGTAGACATTCGATGAAGCACTTATTTTTAATAGCTCTCACGCACGAAAAGTAATGCTTCTTTTTATAAAAGCATTCCGTTCCGAATTATGCAAGAACTGTTTTCAGAAGTGTTAGGGAATGCAATAACTGGCTGGTTTTCCTCGAGAATGAAAAACTACCGCATAAAAGAAATTTAGTATAGCGTCTGTCGACGCTGGGTGTTTTGAAATTTCCTACATGCCAATAACAACGACCGATGGCGACTGTGAGAAGTTTACATTGTAAAATAATATGAACCAAGGCTAAAAGGCCTAAAGGTTAAAATGTTCACATACTATGTCAAGCCGGCAAGTCTGCATCAGTTGTTTGTAATTTATCATTAGTGCAACTAGTATTATTAGTATAACTGCTATTATTTGCATCGCAGTGCCTCTTATTCTCACACTGGTGAATTTTAGTCCCGTGCTTGCGTTAATTAGCGTTGCTTGTCTACGTCGCAGCGTGGGTGAAAGTTGACAAACAAACGTAGCGAAAGTGAAAAAGCCACCAACAAGGTCGCAGAGCTAAACGAGGTACAAACGGCAGATTAGTTGTCGCTGCAGCGCAGTGCATAGAGTTTCTATAACCTCTCCTCCCATCCTTCTTTCCCCTTCGAATACAGCAGCACTTACCCGAACGCGTGCTTTAATGCAAGCCGGTCAAAAGGATTAACCTAACATCTGCGTAATGCTCACTGACGCAGATTTGACGTGCCCGCCGCGTGTTGGGAATCCATCCATTAGGGTTCTTTTTTTTTTCTCTTTTCCTCTCCTTATTTTCCGCACACACGAAATGCTCGTCGTTACCTACGAGCACCGCGCATGCGCACTGCTTTACTAAGGGGCGTTTGCCTCACCGGTTACTCGTGTGCCGACGTACAGTGACGGGCTGTCCGGAATAACTGCTCTGGCAGAACCTCTTCTGCATACAGGATACTCTGTGTTCAGCTGAACCCCAATATTTCGATCCGTAACTTGTTTCTTGCATTTTCGCACATGTTCTAGTAATGGTGCTTAGTCGAGCTGCGCTTTCTTTTATTACCTCCGTTAAAGGTCATGAAAATGCCATCACTGCTCAGAGAATTAGCGGCAGGCTTTGAAAACAGCTTGTCAGGGTCAGCGTTAAAGAGAGCATCAACAAAGTGTCAGCGAAAGTGAGTGGTGAAAGTGAGAAGCTTGAGAGAAAATGGGAGACCAGAGAACGTTGGGGACGTTGTTAATCTTTTTTTTGGGGGTGGGGGAGGGAGGTTGTTGCCATTTAAGAGCAGCCTAAAGCGCTTTGAAACAGGTAAACACGTGTTAGCCTTTAAGTAGCAACACAATTCTAGCAAACCAAGCGAAACGTCATCGCGTGAAAATTATCCAAGGCGTGCTTAGCATTCGTCACTCGGCTTGTCAAGGGTGATGTTTGCGTATGGTATTAAGAATAAATTAGATACTGTTGAATAGCCGTGTGCTTCTATAGCATCGCTGTAAATTATGGCTTTGCGTTGTCACTGTTTCAATCACTTACGTTTTTGTAGTGTTGTGATTGCTTATTCTACAAAGCAGGCTTCATTGCTGTTTTGGCACGCCCTTTAGAGCACTCGCGAAGGCTATTTCATATGAGCAATCGAAGGAGCAAATATTTTTAACACGCCTTGTTTCAGCGCCTAATTTTTCATCAGCTTGACCGAGAAGGAGCTTCGAACACGAGGAAAGAGGCCGACGAGAAGAAGGCGGACCTTTTCCGCACCACGCTGCCACTGAACAACCGCCTCACTGGTAGGACTGCAAAAGAGGCTTTTGGCATTACAGCAAAGCATAGCGGCAAAGCATAAGAGCAGTCGTGCAGGAAAGGCGGATTTATACCTTGTAATCATTTCGTAGTGATCGAGATAGAGGCTACAAAGAGTTCGTTTTCTTTTCCTTTTGGCATTATACAATTGCATAGGGACAGAGCATCAAACGTTTTGTGCAGGAATGCTTAGTGTTGTGCCGTGAAGTAACAGCCGAGGAGTAGCTCACACGCGGAGAGAGAGGGAGAAAAAGAAAGAAAGAAAGAAAAGGAAAGAAAGAAAGAAAAAAAGAAAGAAACCTAAGGAAGTCAACCAGATACGATCTGGCTTGCTACCTTGCACTGTGAGAAACGAACAAAGGGGTGAAAAAAAGGGAGAGAGAAAAAAAAAAGGAGTTCTAATCAACAGCATACTTGAAGGTTCCGGTCGCGTACCTAAGCGCTTGCAGACACTTGTATACTTCGTGCGCACTAGTAACGCCTTCGCTCCAAAAAACAACAAAAAAAAAAGAACAAGACAGAAGAAAAAAATAGCCTCGAACCGAACCGGTTTACCCCTGCGCGGAGAGGGTTACGTTGAATTGCGAAACCGGGCAGTACCACAGAGGACGAGTTCCACGACTTGTTCATTTTCACAGCCTCGCCACGGTGGTCTAGTGGCTCTGGTACTCGTCTGCTAATCCGAGGGTCGCGGAATCGAATCCCGGCTGCGGCGGCTCCATTTCGATGGAGGCGAAATGTTGAGGCCCATGTGCTGTGCGATGTCAGTGCACGTTAAAGGACCCCAGGTGGTCAAAATTTCCGGAGCCCTCCACTACGGCCTCTCTCATAATCAGAGCTGGTTTTGGGACGTTAAACCCCACATAATAACATAACAATCATTTTCACAGGAATCGTGTGTAGTAGTGTCAACTATTGTGACACGGAACGTGCAAGCGGTGCAACGTCTGTCAAAATGCGCTATGGTAACATTGCATTGGAGAAGGAGACGTGAAACGATAGTTACAGCTTTAGGTAAAGATCATATCCATGTATGGGCGATAATATTGGAAACTCGAATGTATATCGGACAGGCCGAGGGAGAAAATATTCATTTCAATGTCATTTCATCACAGTCAAATTGGAACGACACTCGGTTTACTGCTGCGTTTGACTGTTACACAGCGCATAACAGCTAAACCTTAAATTAAAGGCCACCCGCAGTCACCGCTGCCGCCCGTTTCCATAACCGATATCGCTCACAATGAGGAAAAAAAAAAAAAAACTCCATGACAGTGCGTATTGGAACCCAGGCCAGTAGGAGTTACGGCATACAACTGGTTGAGCACCTTGTGTCGCCCAGGTTGTAGCAGCGATGTTTCAGGACGAGTTAGTCGGCTCTGGGCTGTGATTTCATTGACGAAGACGTAAAAAAAAAAAAAAAAAGGCTTGTAGCCTTGTAGCAAAAGGCTTGTGGCCTTGTGCTACAAACGGGTGGATGCTAATATTTCTTTTCATAATACGTTACTCTACCTTGCATATTTCCGCAGAATTCATTTGTCAGTACTCAGAGATTTCTTTCAGTTTGTCTCTACGTTACGTCCTTTGGAAACAGCATCATAGGGAACTAGGGATAATTATAAGTTGTAGGAATGCGCGAATCATTCACAGGGCTTGTAGCCTTGTGATACAGACGGGTGGATTCTAATTTTCTTTTTCACAATCTTCGAGTATTATGCTAATGCTGAGTCGCGGACAGAGTTACGTGTTTATGGTGATGTACGAACAAGACAGCATATAGCCATAAGATGACAAGAGCAAATAAGAATAAAAACAAGCAGTTTATTATATGCGTAAATGCGCTTCGGTTAGTGATAGGAAAGCCATGGCCTTCATTTTATTCGGTAATAAACAACACTTTTCCATCTTCCTGCTAAATAAGCTTCACGGGGTACGAGTAACGGTGAAGTTGCATGTTTGGGTACTCTGTGTGCATTGAGCATATATGGGGAAATGTGCAGTTGAACGCTTTTTAGATAAATCATAAAGATAGCCGGCTCTAATGTTTGATGTTGCATGCATTCAGCTGTGCGTGCACTTCTTCCCCTTTGACGACGACAACAACAGGATCGACGACGACGACGACGACGACAACAACAACAACAACAACAACGACGACGACGACAATGACCACGACAACAACAACAACAACAACAACAAAAATGACGACAACGACGACGACGAAGAAGAAGAAGAAGAAGAGAAGGAGAAGAAGAAGAAGAAGAAGAAGAAGAAGAAGAAGAAGAAGAAGAAGAAGAAGAAGATGATGATGATGATGATGATGATGATGATGATGATGATAAAGAGAAACGACTACAGGATAAGGGAATTTATTGCTGCTGTTCAGGGCACTGGCAGCATAATTTGAAATTCGCACTCCGCAATTGTCAAGCGCGCTTGCGTTATCAGATAACGGTCTGTTTTTCACCCAAGTGTACTTTCCACAGAGACATGTATCGCATGTAAATTATTATTGCACGTTGTACAATTTGTATGTTTGCGAGAAAATGAAAGGACAAAAGAAAGTGCGTTGAGCCCTGTGTATTTTATTGCAACAGAGATGAATACAGCTGTCTTCATTGGCGAAGAAAAGTTCTTAAAGTGCAAGACCTTCGTGTTGTAAGGCAGCAGGACATTTGGATGATAATAATTGGAGTCGTTTCACATTCCAGATCCACGATATTATCACGGAGGGCGCCGTGATGACGGACTAAGGAATAATTTCAACATACTGGGGTTCTTTTATGTGCACCCAAATATAAGTACACGAAAGTATTTTGTATTTTGCCTCCGTCGAAATGCTGCCGCCACTGAGCGGAATCGAACCAAAGTCTTCGACCTTGACAGCGTGACAGCTTATGTGGCAAGCTATCATGTCGGGCGTAAGGCATCTTGTAGCTGTGTATTTGGATGAAACATAACCGTTATTTATTTGTTTATTTATTTATTTAGTTAGTTAGTTAGTTAGTTAGTTAGTTAGTTAGTTAGTTAGTTAGTTAGTTAGTTAGTTAGTTAGTTAGTTAGTTAGTTAGTTAGTTAGTTAGTTAGTTAGTTGTGCGCAGCATCATTTTCCTGACAGCCGCAGGGTGTGGGGTACGGTCCCCTAAGAAGACCGTGAGATGTGCATCAATAAATACTTGTCAACACAAGCCCTTTCTTAGGAAACTGCAAAGAAGC
Source organism: Hyalomma asiaticum (assembly GCA_013339685.2). Classification (NCBI taxonomy): domain Eukaryota; kingdom Metazoa; phylum Arthropoda; class Arachnida; order Ixodida; family Ixodidae; genus Hyalomma; species Hyalomma asiaticum. Next base: position 60,654,815 of record CM023483.1, read on the forward strand.
ATCATCATCATCATCATCATCATCATCATCATCTCTTATGTCCACTGCAGCACGAAGGCCTCTCCCAACCCTCGCCATCCTTGCCTGTCCTGCGCGAGCTGATTCTATTTGACGCCCGCGAACTTCTTAATTTCGTCCCCCCATCTTACTCTCTGCCTCCCACGGCTGCGCTTACCCTATCTTGGTATCCATTCCGTCGTTCTAACTGTCCATCGGTTACCATTGGGTGTTATATTTGTGCGTAGAAACATTGTTCTTCCGCCAATTACAGAAATAAGAAAGAACACTGTAACGTAAAAATGCGTGCCCAAGACAAGAAGGCAAACATTTTTCAGCCTGCATGGCCGCGGAGCCGAGGCGCCTGCATGCCAGCGACCGGAGAAGTTGCCGCATAGCCACAAGCGGATTATACGAAGACCGCCGCAGCCGGGGCACTGAAGTCGGATTAGCGTTCATCGCCATCGCTGCTCCGGCTTCTAATTCCTGCACGTCCAAGCACGCGACGTAAAAAAAAAAAAAGAGAGAATAAAGAGAGTAAAGAGGACGGCGAGGTGGAAAGGAGAGCGCGTGGTGGAGGCTCTTTTCAGCCGGGCTGGCTTCGGTCCGGTATGGCGCGAATGGAAGTTTCGGGGCTTGGAGCTGGGCTTGCCGTAATTGCATCGCCTTTCGTCGAACGAAACACGCAACGCTTTCCGAAGAGAGTTTCCCCGTTTGTGCCATTGGAGAAGCCAAGCCCGTGATGGTTCACCCATGTGAGTTCATACGCGATTAATGCCTGGTGCTCACAGTTGGTAAAAAAAATGAGGAAAAAAAAAACAGAAAGAAACACGGAAATGCCCAATGCACCCGTTTTATCCTGCAAATGTTTGTTTGTTTTTCTTTTCGTTTATAGTTTTGTTCCACTAGTGTATACGCAACTTTCCGGTGGCTGACGTTCGTGTGGAGCTAAGAGTACTCGAAGTGTTGCCCTTGCTTCTAATACCCTTAGCTTCACACGAACTTAGTTGGGGACGCGCGTTTACCTATGCGGACTTGATATTGAAGTCTTCAGACAGCCGCCGCGACTGGCAAATGTCGCGCTGCTAAGCTCGTAGCCGCGGGTTCGATTCCCAGCAAAGGCGCTTGCATCTCGACGTGGACGAAATGCTTCTTTGAAGAGACAAAAATCAGTGACAGTTACTGACTGGACCATTTTTACAGTGTTGATGTGTGTGAGACGCGAACGGACTCCTTTGGGACTAGTTTATTATTATATTTTCTTTCTTTCTTTATTTTTATTACGATGATGTTACGTTATCTATGCGAGAAGGGGTAGCCGTCACCAAAAAATGGCGACAGCAACTCCTTAATTTATTTTTACATCAATAAAAAGAAAGAAATGGAAGAACACGGTTGCCCTACTCAAATGTACAGGTGATTATTAAGAAACTCGAAGAGAACAAAATTAATCTTACGTCCCCCATTTCGGCGTGCGTCTCAGTCATATCGTGGTTTTGACAGGTGAAGCAGCAGGTTAATAAATAGTAAATTTTCGGGCGCGTTGTTGCCGCCACGTCCAAGTGTATAATAGCAGCGAGTGGAGAACGAAGGACGCCAGAATGTAAAGGAAAAGATAGTTTACTGCGAACAATAGTTTAAGTTTAGAGCTTGATCATATTTGATTTGTCTTGTTGTCTCACTGCTGCAGTTAACCACCTGCAGTTAACCACCAGTTTAGAGCTTGATCAATAGTTTAGAGCTTGATCATATTTGATTTGTCTTGTTGTCTCACTGCTGCAGTTAACCACCTGAAAGCAACATAGGGGCTTTGGAGAGAGCATCGCGCGAATAGTCCAGACTTGCTTTTTTTTTTTTTGCGCGATACCTACATTTATTTAGCTGATATAGATATGTCTGTATGAAACGTATATATTGCTGTTTCGACGCCAGAACGGCTGCCTACACCGCCTTGATCGCAGCGCTCAGCAACAGCCATTATATAGTCTTCTATGCACGTCTCTTTCTATGGCCTGCCCTTGCCAGATGGTTTTCCGTCATACCGTCGGAAATTGGCTACCTAGACTATATCGTCCGTTACATAAGTTCTGTATTGTATGTCCCTTACCCCAACTAGCCAGCGCAATATGGTAATAAAATTCGTTTTGGACAGGCTACTTGAGCTTCAGAAAAGTGAAGTGTTGGGCTAGTTGGTTTTTCGTGATCCTCACATCCGCGTTAAGGTTACCTAGAAGGCTTACCTGAACTGCTTTATGCATTCATATTTTCTTTTTTCCCCAGGTGCAAGTACCTTTCGTAGCGCGAAGTAAATATACTGATGCGTCAAAGCAGTGATATTAGGGAGTGCGAGTTGTCTCTGTTACGTTAGTCAGCGAGAGACGCGCTTACTTCATCGCATATTTGCTCATGTAATACGGACGCGCAAGCGAAATTGCCATAGTTTTCTGATGCAGTATATATAGTGGTGGAAATTTCGTCGAGTTCTGAAACTTCTGCAGACTGACTGCACAGAGATAGACGACGAGAGGAAGGGAAAATATGTCGTTCTAATGCCATGCATTTTATGAGAACATTACGCAAAGCTTTGTGAAGTCGGTTGAGTCTTGCAGTGAATCATCAGTTTAAATGGTAACAGCCATCTTTATTTATTGTTTTTCTTATAAATAAACAATTTAGGCTTATTCTCATATTTCCTGAGCATTTCGTTTCGTTCTCTCTCTCTCTCTCTCTCTCTTTCTCTATTTTTTTGACGTTGTTAACATTTGCATCTTCGAGGTTGTACATTAGCGGTTGCATCAAATTTTAAGCGAGATCTTTATGGTTTGCTTACAAAGGCTTGAGTTGAGATGGGGAAAGAGACGAAATCGCAAGGAAGCTAATTAATTTAATTCAGTGTTTCTACATGCAAAACCATAATATGTGGTCGAGAAATACCGTATTGGAAGACTTCAGAATAATTCTGACTTCCAAAATTTTGTTAAAGAGCACTAAATAATAAGTATCTAAAGAAAAACAAGAACAAATAAGGTAGAGAGGAAAAGAAGCTCGTAAAAGTGTACATAACGCAGTCCTTAAAGACTGTCGCCCAGTCCATACGCCTCCAAGAAGCGGAGAAGTGTTTCCAATTTGAACTAGAAACACACACACACACACACACACACACACACACACACACACACACACACACACACACACACACACACACACACACACACACACACACACACACACACACACACACACACACACACACACACACACACACCAGCTTTTTGTACGCAGCCTGTCGAGCATAACCGCTAAATTTTATAGCGATTGCCGTGTCCGCGTAATATGTTCAATATAATTTCTTTTGCTGCTTCTTCGTAGATGGTCGGGAAGACGATGACAGAAGAATTACTACAGTTAAAACCTGACCCTACCGCCCCATAGCTCTCTCTTACTACTGCAAAAAACATCATTAAGAAAATTGAGCGCGCAATTGTCTCAAGCCCTTCTCCGCAAGATTTGCGCCCCTGCTTATTGGCAGTGGCACACAGAAATTATTTCTTCCGAGGCTCGCACAAAAGGAAGCAATATTCTCGGCAAGCGCTCGTGGCAATATTCTTTCCGCGTGCGCCTTTAAGCTACAGCATTGTGGAGGCCAAAACCATAATTTTGAATGAGGGCGTTTAGTGAACGCTCCAGCTCCTCATTTGCAACCGTCGATTTCCGCTCTGATTTTCCACCTTAGAAGAGGAACGCACGCACGAAAGCTACATCTCTCACGTCACGGCTGCCCACATTCAAGGACTAATAGGATGGTGTCGAATTGCGAATCACACGAGTAGGTGGGATTTTTACATCCATTCGTGAAGCGCCGGCTAGCGCTTGTATCTCTGCCTGACGCTGTGATGTTGAAAGCTTCGCCTACTTCCTCTCAGGTCTGCCCCTCGTACCGAGGCAATCAAAACTGACCGGAGATTACTGTCGCTGCGCGAATTGGAAGCGCAAGTGTAACATTGCACACGGCGAAATCGGTGGAAACGTGTGCTAGCTATTAAATACTTTGAACGCGTTTCATTTTATGTTCCGTCGGTAATTTTTAATGACGAATGCATTGCACAATTCGGAGGGCGACTTTGAAAGTTCATTCTGGAGCACGGTTCCGCGTTGATCGGCGCTGTAGATGGTATGCATAAGAATTTTAAACTGTGAATCCTCCTGCATGAGAATACAGAGAGGTGGAAGCTCGGGTTAGTTGGTTCGTGGTGATCGTGTTTCGGGGGCAGTTTCGAGATCATCGCAACGCAACACGGTGATATAAAACTACGCTTCGCGCATTGGTAGGAACGCTAAGGAAAGCTGGCAGAGGCACGTAAGAGTACTTTACAGGCTGAGATGTGAAATCACCCACAGTCAGCCACATAGTTTATACGTGTTGCGTGAAATCACGATCACATTCGGCCTACATTTGGTGAGCCACGCCTAAGAGCAGCCGTGCATGAATGCTGGCGTGCTTTGCTCCTCGGGAACCTGGGACCAAACCGAGAAGCTTTTTTTTTTTTGCGCAAATTATGAACTGGCCTTTTTTTAGCAGTAGCCTCTCTCGTAAATGTGACATCAAACGGATGTCCTTTGAAGTTGTAACGTCGTCGATGACACCAAAAATGACAGTGACGTAATAAGCAGCCTTATGTTGTGACATCATCATTACGTTACCATTCGTTATGTGATGACGTCACCACTTGGGTGCAGAAGTTCGTTATGGCGCGCTTGTGAGATTCCTATGGTCACGTGTCACCTTTTTGTACCATCTGCGGCGACGCCGGGTCACCGACAAAGTCGTTGCCTACTCTTTGAAAGAGATCTCCGCACGCGATACAAGAGGTTTTCGCCTTTACAAAGTTGCAGCAGGAACCGCCTCTCGATGTTCATCATAGTCAGTGCATGGTATAGCACACCGGCTCACTTGAGGTGTATGTGGTTGGCACAATTGAGGACATGTCGCGGAAGACTCCAAACTCGTCGTTAATGAAGCGCTCCTCAACGCACTAATCTGCGTCCACATTCGAGTGACTGGCAACTCGACGACACAGTGCCAGCGTAGTCAAAATGCGCCAAGCGTCTCAATGCGTTTGTGATTGCATGGCGACCGCTAACAGAAGTCACTTTGGAGTCATTAACGATCTGCAAGCAGCCGTACGTGCGCCCAGCCGTCAGCAAATATTGTATTTAACCTTTATTTGTCGCGTGTGAGATTGTTTTTTGTATAAAACGTAGAAATCCTGGGCCGACACTGACCTTGCGAAAGCCACTGTACGAGCAACAATTTCTATTCAACGAAGGTGGATTTAGACAGCTCGGTCTACATGTGCTAGAAGACTGAACTGGCCCGTGATTCGCTTAGTAGTGCTTGAATTAATTACGCTACGTACTGTATGTCTCTCCGATTAAATGCTGCGTTTTCCGCCAAATTAAGTGATTAGCCGCATGTTCCGAAAGCGGTCAGTATGCGTACTCATCTCCGCTTCGCCCGAAAGTCTCTGTAGAAAATCTGAGCTGTCAGTCGGTGCCCGCCTCGTCCCAGCAACACGCGCGCTCACGTAACTGGTGACGCGGACAATTTGGCTCCGAGGAAATCAATATGGCCGCTGACCAGAGGCTCGGCTAAAGAGGGAGGGACGATGAAGAAGACAAAAAAAAAAAGATGGCGGCAGGGTGGGGGGGTGGCAGGGCGGTTATTTTCAGTCGAGAATGCTGCAGGCGTAGTAGGGAGCCGCCAGTTTCATAAGTGTTCTGGAAACGAAGCCTTTACGTAAGTGGAAGCCGCGCGCGCCGATCGCGCGCGCGAGGTGTCTGTTCTCCGCGGACGACGACGGGAGCGACGTGCGACTCTGCCGCGCTGCGCGACGACTGCCGTGATGAAGAGGACTCCGGAACCGGGACCGACGCTGCAGCAGCAATCGTCCCAACCGGCGCACTCCTCATCGGCACATCGAAGGAACGAGTGAGTGTGCACTACTGTTCTTTGACGAAGCGAGCATCTGGTGCTCGTTATTAGACTCAGCCTTCAGAATATTCATTTCATGAAATGGAAACAGAAGGGAGCAGGAGAGGTGGATCCCTAATCGAGGACTCCATGCATGGCCATAGCATTAGGCTAAACCTGGTCTAAGAGACCGTTCTGGGTCTCCAAGTCAGCTAGAGCGATGAGGACCTTCCAAGGCTCCCTGTATAAAGCCAAGAAATAATGAAGTGATGGGAAGCATTAGGGGGGTGGAGGGCGGGGGTGAGGGGGGGCGGGGTATATGTAGTTCTTATCCGAAGCTTACTAACTATGACGCAACAGAAAATAAAAGTAGACAAGGGAAAGACCTAACTTGACTCCTGCTGAGACAGAACTACGAATTAAATGTGCGATGCTCTATCAAAATGAGCTACACCAATATGGCCGTTCCGTTGCCCGCCTTTTCTGGGGTATTTGAGCATGTGTATCTTGTTCATGAGCGGTACATTTCAGTCTCAGTTTCACTGAAAATTAAATTTAATTGAAAATAAAAGCAACAAACACCAGATAATAATTAAATGTTAAGATGATTAGTTACCTGTTTCGGAAAGTAGGTGATGAGGCGACGGCAAAGGGAGAGATAAAGTGTTTGGTAGGTTTTAGCAGCGAGTACCTCAATAGAAAATGCGTCACGTTCAGGAATAAAGAAAAAAATTAAGATTTAATGATATCCACGGGCATTACGTGCTAAAACCCCAATATGAAGCGGCACACCGTGAAGGCAAACTCCAGATTGAATTCGATCACCAGGTGTTCATTTAAGACATAACCAAAATTTTTTTCCTGCATTGCGCGCACAATAGTATGCGACCATCATGACTGCGAATCGAACACGCTGCTTTATTATTTTTTTTTCAGAAGCAGGAAGACAGCAGTACGGCCTAGAGAGCAGTGATGAATATAACTTAATTATTATTATAAAAATTATGTAACAGAGGTCAGACCACGCACGTAATTAAGCAACTGGAAGGACGAAACCGAACGCACTGAGCACAACATACAACTGCAAATACTTTAGAGTGGTAGAGTAGGCGATGAGGGAACCGAAAAGAGGTCGGGAACCGAAAAGAGGTCGCGCGAAGAGGTCGGAAAGTATGGGACCGTGCCCATCGCAGTGACGCAGTTGCTATGGCCGTCTGCCGCATAGCGCAACGTTGAGGGTTCGATTCCCCAGATGCGGCAACAGCCATTGCGCGAATGCTTCCGCGCATGTGCAAGTGGCCCGTGCTGTTATACCAACGCCTGCCAAAGCTAGCGACGTGAAGGAAGAATGCGAGAAAATCAGGGCGGGGCCCAATGAAGCGTTACGTAACACTACAGAACTATGCCAGGTCCCATTGTAGAAAGGAAAGGCTTACTATTAAAAAATGTGGAAAACGGATTCATGGGAACATCTCTTTGTGGGGTAGCATAAAGCGGAAGGTGAAATCTACTTTCCGCAAAGTGTCGGATGCTATCAATCAAGTACTTGCGAGCTTTCAGTAGCCGCGGTGCATGGCTCGTCTAACACAGTCATATGCCAGGTCCGAGATGCTCATAGTCTCAGAGTCGATTCGATTTTTAGAGTGGAATGTGCTAGTCCCAAGGTCGCGCATCTGATGTTTTCTGACGTATTCCTCACAACTTCCATTCCCTTATCCCCTTCCCTCAGCGTAGGACAGCTAACCGGACGCACGTCTGGTTGACCTTGCGTTTCCTCCTTCCCCCCTCTCCCATCCCCTCACGCCCCCGATTTGGTCGTCGTCGTCCGCCACCTAAATTTCCATACGTCGCGGACGTTGGACTGTCAGTTTTCTGTGAAGATCGTGCCACTATAGGGACAAAAAAAAAAAAAAAAAAAGAAGGAAATAAGGACATACTCGAACATTGAATAACGATCCCATCAACCCATGAAACGTAGTTCATGAGGCTCTTGTTGGCGGAAATGAATTAACAAATAAAGGAGGCACTGGCTAAAACAAATGCAGGAGAGAGAAGGAACAGCCTGCGCAAATAAGGCACTATTTCGGAGTGAGGCAGGCGAAGGTTCAACAAAAAGGCGCACATAGACAAAAAAGCCAGCATATTGTAACGATTAGGTTCCAATTAGTTTTATTTCTCCTTTTTTCAGAGGAGCGAGGTGAAAATTGAAGAGAAGGAATAACTATTTTGTTTCGCGCCTGCGCACTATCTATCTATCTATCTATCTATCTATCTATCTATCTATCTATCTATCTATCTATCTATCTATCTATCTATCTATCTATCTATCTATCTATCTATCTATCTATCTATCTATCTATCTATCTATCTAGCAGTTTGCTTACCTAATACAATTATGCCAAAGTAATATATACTGAAATCGACAATATGTATTTATGCAACGTATGCCAGGGGTAGGGGAAAGGAACTTGGTCCATCAGCTCGTGTTCGTTGGGATGCTGACGCTGAAATGAATGTGGACTAAAGTGAAATATGATTTGATTGGACTTGTCAAGGAAAATATTTAAATTGCTTTTACCGTGAAAACAAAACACGCCGTCTATATGTTACTTCGCATTGCTTCGGTTTCCCCCAAGATGGTGCAGGCGTAAACACTTGCCAACGAGGAATGATATCTTGTTACTGCATTGAATATCCGAAGAATAAAGGCCCGAGCTCTTTTGGACTTACAAAACAAGATGACTTACAAAATTCATGTTGCGGTGGCGTCTTTCGCAGTGTTGTGGCAGTTACTGTTCACGGAAATCATATTGGTATCTCACTTCTTTTATCTTTTTGTGTCATCTTTTCATTTTTCTTTCTGTGTCATCTCTCGGCGTCGCTGCTGGCTACCTTAACAATTGTACAACTTGATAGAGAGGGAGATGGATAGAAAGAGAGGAACAAAGAAAGACGGGGGGTTAACGAGACGCCCATTTGGTTTGCTACCCTGCTCTGGAGGAAGGGACAAAGGGGTAAGCTAGAATGGAAGAGAGAAAAGAGCACCAACCACGCTCAAGCTTGTAGAAGCACCTCATCGGCGGTCGCACAGACCTGCCGACTTCAGGTACGTTAGGTAATAGCCCCTTCGTTTCCTCCTGAGGCGCCGAAGCACATGGCCATGGTCCAAGAACCTTGGCTCCTGAAAGCCGCCTCGAGTCCATTCGGTTGAGTGCCATTTTGAACGTGCATCGCTGGGTGTCATAAGGATCGCAAATGCACAGCACGTCTTCGATAGTTTGTGTTCATCTTGGGCCTCCTGGTATGAACGCGGAAATTTCCATCTATCATATGTGGCACACAGCTACAAGGAAATCCATAACGTTATATGGAAATCCACAGAGTCTTGTTGAAGTACATGGGGTTTCACTGCCTAAGGAAGACGTCCTTGCCAGATCGAGCAGCACCTCCACTAATGTTCCTTGTGAAACGTATGAAGATTGACCATCCATTGGACAGATTTTGCACTGTTTGCGAACGGACGAAACCCAAATGTCTCGTTTTCTCCACTGTGTGAAATAGCTGGCAACTTCGATGCGCGATTATTCATAGACTACTTCCCATATAGTGTGAACCTATGGGAAGACCTCATTCATAGACTTACCATATAGAGTTCGGGTTACGGTCGGCTTCTTTATTGCTTGCTCTGTAATTGGCTACTCATTTTTTTTTTTTTGCGTCAGAACTAAAGGTTATAGGCGAAATGTCGCTGTTTAAACTTTTGAAACACCACTGGAAAACGTACATGCAAATTGGCGACTCAAGACAATGCCGACTATTTGTGGAATTTTGCTTACAGTGTGCAGATTATTGTCGCGATAATGCCAAATACTAGCGGACAATATGAATACCGATTGAATTAGCGGCGATGGACACGCGTAGTTTTATGGTAGTCAAATGACATCAACGCTAAAACAACTTTTATTTAATTATATTTTTTGACTATGTTGATATCTCCGCTTGCACACACGATGTAGCACAAATGCTTGAGAATACGCTTGAACGTGCGCATATGATCTAGTCTCCATTCCTGCTGAACTTCGGCTCGGATCCTTTTAGTTTCTAAGCGCCAAGGCCAAGACTCGGTAATTGGAATCGGTAACGCGCCCTCGGTGTCCCCCATGGTTGTGATGCAACAGGCCATTTGGAATCCTCTCTTTCTTTGTGCAAAACATCACGCTTTTTCTGTGCATGCTATGTCAGCAATGAAAATACAATAAAAACGATTTATACTATGCTTTTTTCATATAGAAAGCAGATTTTTAAAAAACCGCCTGTGGTAGCATAATTTTAGTGCTTGACCTGAAATGCGAATACTAATGCGGAAAGAAATCGCAATCGACTGATTAGCAAGCATGAACTCGTAGCATTTGGTTATTAGCTCGGCGACACGTATTAAAATTTCGAAATTGTAGCCGCGAGCTCGCAAGGCTTATTCGCTAACAAACTTCCAGGAAGACGCCACCATCGAGATGTTTGTTCCTGGAAAGGACGTTTCAGTTATTTTTACGCTTTAGTGATTAAAACGGTTTTCGTTTTGTCAGAAAGGTTTCGTGGAACGATTAGTGTTTTTCTACGGCACACCTTCCTGAAGCTCGTGCCGTCCTCAGAATTGGTTCCAAAGTGGATGTGCCTTTCCTTCGTGGATAGATTTTAAGTCGGCTTCGTGATGATCTCGTAGGGCAGCGGACGAAAGCGACCTGGATGAGAAAGACGAAACCAAGAGGTGAGTATGGCATCGATCAGTGAACGCGATAAGCAACGCCTCGTTTGTTGCCGCCTCTGCTTGTGCGCAGGAAGTCGCGCAACCTCAGCGAAAAGAAAAGGCGCGACCAGTTCAACATGCTCATCAACGAGCTCTGCTCCATGGTCTCCACCAGTTCGAGGAAGATGGACAAATCCACGGTGCTCCGTGCCACCATCGCTTTCCTGAGAGCCCATAATGGTGAGTTTCTGTATATTCGTGCAAGAGTACTCATCTGTACTGTCCTTCGGCGAATGATGTTCCGTGCTGTCTTGCTTTGTCACAGTCGTTCAACAGAGGCTGGCGGTTCGTTGTATGTGTGTTGGTATTTGTGCCTACCCCTCTTTATCCCTCTTCCTCTCGCTCTGGCCTTGCAGTTTCTCCTTACCCATTTTCAAATGCAGGGTAGAAAACTTTATATTTACCTCCTGTCAGTCTCCCCGCCTTTCGCGTATTGTTCATCCATGTGTATATATTTTCTTGCAAGCGCAATACTTCCATATTTCAATGGGGACATTTAGATTAGAAGACGCGAGCGGCTCGCGTACCCAAGAACAGAACGCGTGCGTGGCTTTTGCTGGGACCTAGGTAGCTCGTATACGCAAACAGGATGCAAGCCTCTCTCGTGACGTTGCCTAAAGCTCTGTAATAACCCTTGCGATGTCACGTTTTACCAATGAATCGTCAAAATCTCACTGAAATGTCCCATGCAGGTAAACGAACTCTTGTTTATAAGTAAACGTCTGGATGTGACGTTTACTGTAAATATATGTTATCTGTTACATCTCGAGAACGTATTCAGCCAATTAACCAGCGGATGAGCCTACAAACAAGTTGTCTTTACACACAGTCCTCGCATGTGACAGTGTTTGCCCAATTTGCAGAATAACCATGTGTATGCGGGTGCAAGAAGAAATCAAATAGAAACCGCGAGAATGTCGAAACAGTTATCTACCAATGTATACGGACTTGGGGTTGCGCGATCCGCCTTTGAGGTGAAAACTTGCTGTTAGTCTATTGCAGGCACCTGAGATCGGTAGTTCGTATCTCAGTGCATGAGACGATATTTTACAGGAGCAGCTATTAATTAAAGTCGCTTCTTCCTGCTTTTGTGACTTATGTCACATCGCCTCTGTAGTCTTGTGGGTGCCAGTAGATGTCACCAAGAAAATAAATCATGTTTAGTACCCTCCTTCGAATTATTGTCGACGAAGTGCGCACCATCGTGCACTGATCAGACCTGTTGTCGTGCTGTAGTTGTGCCGACAGCTATGCTCAAGGTCAAGGTCGTTGCTACCATGTCATTCGCAAGTGACTGTGCATTCGCAAGTGAAATGCATTCGCATTTGATGTGATCGCGCTCGTCTTCGTCGTTGTCTTCGCTGTGGTTCGGTAGGCGAGAAGCCGTTTAAGGCTTTTTTTTTAGAGATGTTCTACGATTGTTTCATGTTTTGAATATCGGCCGCAACCGGCATGTTCGAAGCGCATGTTGGAATCGATGTGGAGCTAACCATTCATGAAGTGGTTAACGAAACGCAATGGATTGGAATGCAATACGTACGATTGTATTTATTTTGACACTACGTCCATTAGGGTTTGCTCTAATTACCTCGCTATGACACCTCACCATTCATAATTTCGACATCGCGCAATAATACTTACGCTTCGCGAAAGAAGAACGCATTTTCTTAAAAGTTGAAGTGCAAGTTGTTGATGTTACCATAGCTCCCCCACAGTTACGTTTTCTAAATTTAATAACGCAGATGTGTCTATACAAAACCAGGAGCAAGAAAGCCAAGAAAACTGGAAGCCATCGTTTCTGTCGAACGAAGAGTTCACGCACCTAATGCTCGAGGTAAGTTCGCTGCAACGCGTATAAGTGAAACTTTTATGGCTACATCCTGCATCGCGCGCGCCTTTCGGGGCCTGTCTGACGCATACGTTAATGTAGAATTGGAGGCGGAATATTAGAGGCGGAGGCCAGCAGAGCCGAATGAAGTAATTTTAATAGTACCATGTCAAATTGCACAGAAAGGCACTGCTGAACAGGAGCAAAAAATTATTGCATGACTAGTGTACTGCCGTAGTGCCATCCCTAGAAGAAAAAGTCAAGTCCAAAAGAAGTGTGAACAGATAATTTTGCAACAGAGAACTTCGCCGCAGTACATGGGTATTAGCATAGCTGTAGTGCACGGTTTTAGCTTCACCTCGGTACACAAGTGTTAGCTTCGCCGCAATACATAAGTTTTAGCTCCGCTGCAATGCACGAGTATTATGCGGCGAAGCGTCCTACATGCGGGAATGGGCCACTTGTGATGAGACAGCATATTTTGCCCCTTGAATACCAACTTGAATAGTTGGAATAGTAAAGGTTAAGATTAAACAGAATCGAATAAAAATGATATTCGAAAATTATTCGAAATTTCGAATATTCTCACACCCCAAGTATCAACCTTTCTATGGCCCTGTCTGTCCCGTGCGAGGAATTAATGAGGATGCTTCAACGCCTACCTTACCCCGCTGCAGCAGCAAAAGAAGCAGCAGAGGCTCTGCGTGATCGCCTGTCAAGGATACGGCCTGAGGCCTCATTTAACGTCCTATGGCAGCGGACGAACACAAGAGCAACAGAGTTAGGTCTAAAGGTACCTCGTGTGCTCCTGATTTTCGCAACCGTCGAGGTGTTTTCGATCCACACACAAGCCCGAGGAGCCTGCAGCGCTTGATGGCAAGTCGTCACCAATAAGAGACTTTGCCGCTATATGTTTTACCAGCTAGATCCGACGGCCATTTGAACAGCCTGGCGCGAGCGCGTTTTGACTCGCGCTGTTGCAGGACGAAACTTCGCGGCAAACGACCTAAATGAGCTTTTAGGAACACACGCTACAGATTTTGACATCAGTTGACTTTCAGCGCAACTCCGAGCTTCCTCCAACTATCCTGCGTTACGAGGGTCCGGCCGCATGCCGACGCATTTTACACATGCTGCGGGTGAAGTCCGCAGGTGTGCGTAAGATGGTGGACCAGGTTGTCCAATACGTGCAACCCGCCTCTTGTGTGCACGCGTCAGCCACTTTAGGAGATCGATCTTTCCGTGCTGTGAGGCGAGTAAACACATCTTTGAGCAACTGAATGACGCAAAGGAGGTTGACACGTCTCCTCATCCTCCACGTACTCAAGAAAGGGGCTGCGGAACAGTACTTGGAAGCCGTTATGAAACATTTCTTGTCTATAAGGACAGTACGAACAGCTGCCTTCTGCCGCCTTCGACAAGCTTTCCTGCCCAACGCACTCGTGTCATGCCAGCCCAGCCATGAAGCTCGCGAATCTGCGACAATAGCTATGCGCCTGGTGCCTACTTTCTTGTCTACTTGTGTCATGTTTGTGTGCTAGTGTCAGTTTACATTTGCATCACTGCGGGAGCTAATTTAGAAGTATTAGAAATCATTTTTTGCAGCTTTCGAAACCATTTTTCATTTGTGCGGTCTGCGCACGTTTCAATACTTCTGATATGTTCAAGCGTTTTTAAACTGTATACCAATGCAGAATAAGCGATGATGCAAAATGTAAAGTTTAATGCGGCTAAAATGAATTTAAAAAATTAATAATTGCGGTCAATGAAAGTATACTACTTATTAAATAATAAAATGCAATCCAGATAAATAAGAATTGACAAATATTGAGATAAAGTCAATAATAAATAGAACATACAAAAGATGACAATACTTGTCCTGCTCTACCATAAACGTTCCGGAGTCCCTGTAATATGCGGCTTGCCTTTTATAAAGTGTTGTTTCCAAGCTGAGGACTGTAGTTCTTTTGATTACTTCAGTCATATAATCTAGCCCCCTTGAAACCACTGCATGGTCTTGTTCGGACATCCTTTTTTTTTTTTCAGTCATTGGAGGGTTTCTTACTCGTGCTGTCACTGAGTGGACAGATCCTGTACACGTCGGAGAGCGTGGCGTCCCTACTCGGCTACCTGCCTGTGAGTGACACCCGTCCATCAACATTCGTTTTGTTAGCAGTCTTAAAAAAAATGCTTGCATCTTCCAAACGTTCCTTGCCAGGATACTTTCTTCATGCCACTGAAATTTAACATAATGCAGAGAAGCACACGTTCATCTTTTCTTTTATCTATGTTATTATGCAAATCAGAAAGCGAAATTAATGGCGAGGCTTTCTTCAACGTTCATATAGTCCCCTGAGGCTTTTCGGGACAAACAGCAGATTGCAGGCGTGTTTTCTCCCTCACATGTTGTCACGTGCCACGCAAGGCACCATAACGACAGGGACCGTCAGACAGACAGGCACAGGGCAACCAAAATAGCTCCGACCAGGGCGCACTCTGTCCCGAAAACTTCTTTTCTGTCCAAACTAGACCAGAAGTTGCCGTCCTGTCGAACACAAGTCCGCTTGTCGAAGCTTTGGCTGCAGCGACATTCCCAGTTCTCCGTCGTTTTTAACGATCTAATCATTCATCTTTTCTGTGTAGTCCATGCTAGCTCGCGCCCGCCGCACATGGTGGTCGGGTGGCAATATGACTCGCAGGAAACGTTTTTTTTTTCTTTTACATTCCTGAAAACTCGGTAGCTCAGTGTATCTGCAGTAAACTGACTTGAGGAAATTGGAGCAACCACCACGAATTCCTGGCATACGAAACAAAGGGCCTGCGAGAAAGACTGCTCAGTTACATGGTTCAGTTAAGAATATTAGCATAAGATAAGCATGATAAGCGTAGCTCATTCAACAGCGCAGAATCGAAATAACATGGCAAGTTATGTGAATTCATTATGGTGAGAAACTAGGGTCATGTGCTTTGGCGTGTATGCCTAAATGCATAATTGGGTGCCCTTAACTTAAGCTTTGAAGTTGAACATTTTTTTTTTTTTTTGCTAGGACATGATTTGATAACGCCATGCTTGCAAGCCGTTGTCATTATATTGCTTCTCTTTCTTTCTCTCATAGCATGAGCTACATAATATATTTATTCTGGACATCCTGCACGACAGCGACCACGGTACCATGTGTGAACTGCTCAGTTCCGCATCTTCACAAGGCGCCGGCATAACTCGCCAAGACGGCACGCAGGGTATGGTCATGTAAGCACCGAATCGTGGCGAAAGTTTCATGAAAACTTCTACGTTTTTTTCGTATATATATATATATATCTTTATTAATCACAAATCATTACTGTGTCGGGGTTTACTTCTACTAATAACTACTGCTAGCAGCGGCATCGCCGCTAGCAACCCCCTGCAGTGGGTTCGAGCACTCAACGAGCAGAGAATGTGGTAGTCGCGTCCGCGCGCTAGCTATCTCAGCCATGCCATCGCCGCGCTGCCGCGCGCTTCGGCCCGCGGCCCGACTCTAGGCAGGGCAGCGCGAACCGTCGCACGCGACGAAGGAGGAGAACATTAGGCGTCACTCTCCATGCATGGTAATTTAATAAACATTAAAATAATAACAAATAATACAGGGCCGAATCTAAAGATCGAATTGCATATAAAGAATACCGATAAACAACACGCGAACACACACGAACACAAACAAAGGACAGTAACAAAGAACAACACGCGAACACAGAATAGCACACAAAAAGAACCATGCAGGGAAGGAGAGCCTAACCCCGGCTAGCGCACCCGCGACCGCGAGCCCTCGGAAAAGGAAAATAGAAGAAGAACATACAGACAGGAGCGTCGGTCGCAGGTCGCCGCCGTGGTCGCTGGGGCTCGCAGAAGCACGCCATCCGACCGATGGCCTGGTCGGCCGGAGGGTCCCAAAAGTACGTGCGCACTTCTCCAAGTCCCAGCGTGTTCTCCCGAGGAATCTCCAAACCAGAAACGCCAGAACGCGCAAACATTTCGGAAATTGGAACGTGTCGTTACCTTTACGTTACATTTGATTTTTAAGATTCAAAATAGTGTCGGAAAATTGCGAGCTGAAATTAAGTGACTTAAACACTGTAAATTCACTTCGAGCTACGTACATTGCGCGAACTTGACCATTGCCGGCAGCAGATTATCTGGAGATAAAGAATATGAAAATAAATGCTTCTTGACATACTTTCAGGAAGCACCGAAAATAGTCACGACATGTTCACAGTGACTTTGACTCTAGTCATTACAAGTGCAACACATAATGGGTCTTCCAATGAGCAGTCAGAATAGTGCACCTCAGATGTGCAAATAGAAAGTCACTCACATTCACCAATGCATGTGAGTAGCAAACCCGCATTTAACACTAAAAGCTATGAATACTGTAGACCTGTCGATTTACATTGGCATATAATAGCTTGCGCTTCACCCGCGCCTATAAACACTGGAGCAAGATTTCCCGACATGTCGTCATCATTTCCTGCCCCAAACTTCTTCCCTCAATATTTGTAGCCTTTTTAGTGGTTTATTAGTCTAATTGACAGTTCTGAATATATTATTTTGCTTAGCTCTCACAATTTTAAAGCATTTGTGATACTGTTCTTTCGCTCTTATTTATCGTGGTGCGCAGAGTGTGTCGGTGTGAAGAATTCAAACTGCAAGATCAGTTGATGAGCTTACATACGACTTATATAACGTGGGAATATATTTTAGGGGCGAAGCTCCTCTTAGTCTAACCTTGTCACGCGTCAGGCGTCAGTCGTCAGTCGTCAGGCGTAACCCGCGTGCCTCCCGGCCGCGCTCGCCTCGGCGCGTGCCTCCCGGCGCGTGCCTCTCCTCTCTACCGGCGCTGCCTCCCGGCGCGTGCCTCTCCTCTCTACCGGCGCTGCCTCCCGGCGCGTGCCTCTGCTGTCTTGTGTGAGAGAGAGAGAGAGCGAAACGCGCGCGTTGGCTATGGAAACGCTCTTTCTTAGAGGAACGCTGTACCAGCTCGCAAAGAAGGAGAACGCGCCTTCACCCGCGAGAGACAACGTTGGCGCAGGCAGCGTCTCCTAGCGGGTTTCTTGATTGAGAAATACCGACTGCTCGCGTTGGAGAAGCGTTCACCGGCAACGCATATATATGTATATATATAGGCACTGGATCTTGACTCGCAATGAAATGCCGGTGGGAGATTTCACTTGTGCATAGTTGAACCATGAGGATTCGTAGCGTGCGCGTTAACTAAATTAATCCAGAACTCGGCACGATCTACGATGAACCTCCCGAGCTTCGCCCACTCATCATCATTCACTGCGTGGATATGCTGTATTTTTTTTTCTTATGGCGTCCTAAGGAGTACGCTTTGTCTGTTCAATTTGTACAGCAGCCCCACTCTCATGCAATGGCGAAATGACATTGACATGTGGGAAATAAATAAATAAATAAATAAATAAATAAATAAATAAATAAATAAATAAATAAATCGCATGCATCATTTCATCGGACACCAACCAATAAATGATGTCTGCAAGCAAAAATGATGTATGTTACGCATGAAAGGTTCGCAGCAGCACAACAGCACAACCCAAGTAGCAAAAACTTGCGCACGTGCTACTGAGCGTGGCTCTAGTTGCTATGAGCTCAAGACATAGTAGAAATACCTAATGTGAACAAGAAAGTAACAAATGGACCGATTTACACTTAGAACACAAAGCTGTCTTTTCGTTATGCGATAGGAAAGAACATTAAATAAACCATACCTGCACGTGCTTCTTTAAGTTCCTCGCCGATCTTTTCGACATTCCACTTGTACTGTTTGATGAAGCACAAGTCATACATTGGGCTAAACACAGGCGTGCGATGTTGTATTCAGTCGGTTGAAACATAGGGGGTAGCCACAGCCAGGGAGCAATCTATAATTCCACATCGGCACTCATTGCAACAGAATCTAGATGGCACAGGAGGCAAGGTGGTGTTCCGTGATTTTCGAATGCCAAGTGAAAGATCTCTACAGTGTGTCCAGCCTTCAGAACGACCCTTCCTTGCTGTTCAGAGTGGCTCAAATGAAGCGAAAGACTGCTATCCCTCCCCACGTCGTTGCTGTCGTCGCGCGCGCTTTCCTGCGCCCCTGCTGGCGCCTGAGAGTTGTTTCACCATAACTACGGCCCTTCGTCGACCCCTTTTGTCACAGCAGGAGGGCCAAGTTTTCCCGTTTTCGGCGGACGTTGTCGCCCCATCAGCAGAGGACGGCAGCGTGTCGAGTAGAGTACGCCGCCTTGGAACGGTCGCTTGCTACACGACTTTCAGAGTATCCTACAATCCCCCACTCAAGCAAGCCGGGAGCGTCCGTGGAAACACAGCAGCCGATGTCTTCTCAGCGATCTTCACTTGGACGTTTGACAAGAGACCGCGCCGCCCTTTTGTTAACAGGCCCCAGCCGTCTCGGTCGTGTTGGCTGGCCCTGTAGTGTTGCTCTACAAACTCTCGTGGTTTACGTTGCCGGCTGCTAAGTGTCTCTAGCCCGCACACAGCTACGTTGATCGAGACCCTGCCTGCCTGCTAGCCACGTCACGTTATCTTGTTTGATTTGTGGGGTTTAACGTCCCAAAACCAGCTCTGACTATGAGAGACGGCTTAGTGAAGATCTCCGGAAATTTCGACCACCTGGGGTTCCTTAAAGTGCACTGACATCGTACAGCACACGGGTCTCAACATTTCGCCTCCAACGAAATGCAGCCGCCGCGGCCGGGATTCGATCCCGCGACCTTCGGATCAGCAGCCGAATACCATAACCACTAGGCCACCGAGGCTTTTTTTTTTTTTTTCTTTATTGCCTTCTTGAACAAAGTACAGACGCAATCAAAAGCGCACACGCATACACTATTTACGCACTGGTGTGACCATCTCTAAAGCTTTTTCATATCTTTCAAAACATCAAGGATAGTAACCCAGTGTGGTGGTTCAGGCTGGGCTCTATAAATCTCACTAATTTGTCCAACGCTCTCAATGAAGGTTTCCCTCGAGGATTTTACATGAACGTCTGCATGCCGCACCTGCATTCTCGTTTTCCACAAAGCATGAAGACCCAGGACCATGATCATATCGCATGGCTCTTCTACTGGTAAAAACCTTATGCCATAAGAATCTAGTGGTAATTCTTTCTTTAAAGTGCGCTGAAGCACGTCCCAGAAAAATACTGCATCCCAGCAGTCTACAAAAGCATGCTCTATATCCTCTGGTTTATTACATAAATGGCAGTTTGTTGTCCAAGGTACAAATAAGCCTTTTTCCTGAAGCCATGTTTTTACAGGTAGACTATTCGTATGTAGCTTGAAAAAGAATGTTTTGGCAGCAGGACTTATTGGCATTTTCTTGACCCTTTTCAAAATATTCTGTCCTGGGTATCCATGATATGGCAAACGGTACAAAGGAGTCGGGAGGAACGCTTCAATTAAATCCTTATAGAGTTTCTTTCTGGTGACGTCGCTCAAGTACTCTAAAGAAAATCTCACTTTCAACATTCTGTATGAAAGTAAGACCTCCCGCAGAAATCCAGATACGGTACCCTCCAAATCACCACAAGAGGAAATTATGAAATCTGGGATTAATCTCCGTAGCCTGGTATGTATGACTGTTCGTAAAAAAGGATCTTCCACATTCCTAAGGAACATAAACCTAGAAACAATCTGACGTAAAAATAAATGAACAAGGCCAACACCTCCGCGTTTAACAGGAATGAACAGGTTGGTTCGACTGATTTTCTCCCAAGTCGAGGCCCAAACAAAACTGCAAAGACACGATGTATCTTCTGGATACTAGAACGAGACGCACATAAGACATTCATAACATACCATACACGTGACAGCAGAAACACATTACACACAGCAGCACGCGAGAACATAGAGAACTGCCTGCCTTGCCATGCATCTGCTTTTTCTTTTAGTTTCAATGTTTGCTCAGCCCAATGTTCATCAGCATGTCGATACCTATCAAGAGGCACACCCAGATACTTTGTTGGTGAACACGACATACGCAAGCGTGAAAACGTATCTGGTGTACTGTTCCAATTACCGTGCCAAAAGCCACAACTTTTCTGCCAGTTTATCTTACACCCTGTGTATAAGCAAAACTTTTCAATCACAGATGTTGCCTCAATGATGCTGTCTGTGTCAGAGAGGAAAACAGCAATGTCATCCGCGTAAGCAAGTAACTTTACCTCAGCTGAAAGCAAGCTGTACCCACGGATATTTTCGTTTTGAATTACTGCCAAACAAAGAGGCTCTATGTAGGCTGCAAATAGCAAAGGTGACAATGGGCACCCTTGGCGTACTGAAGATCGTACATGTACAGTATCAGTCAACTCTCCATTGACGATTACTCGAGTCGAACAATTTGCATATGCCATTTTAACACCCTCAAAAATTACACTGCCCACGTTCAAATGCTCAAGTACAGAAAATAGAAACATCATGGGAAACTAGATCGAATGCTTTTGCAAGGTCCAACTGAATCATTGCTACATGATCACCAACTACATCACAAATTTCCAAAACACTTCGCGCAATATGTATGTTTGTTGCGATACTACGACCTTTAATACCACATGTTTGATGGGACCCGATAAGCGTTGTAATTACACTCTGAAGCCTTTTTGCCAACACTTTCATGAATATCTTATAGTCGACGTTAGTAAGACTTATCGGGCGATAAGAACTCACAAGTCTTCGTGTCTCAGGGTCATCTGTTTTAGGGATCAAAGCAATGTAGGACGTCCTAAAGGATAGAGGGACCTGTTTTTGTTCATACGCATCATTAAAAACATTGTGTAAAATCTGGGCTATCTGAGGTTATCTGAGGCTATCTGAGGGGCGACACGTTATCTTGACTTCACAACAGGGTGCAACTATAACCTCCGTAGTGTAATATTTGCCGCTGCTCGTCTGCTTTGTCCAGCGGTCTCCTGCGTAAAAAATGCCATTGACGTCGAGGCCCACACGTGTGAGCCGTAACCGCATTCTCAGAACTTATGCACTGAGCAAAGGGGGCGTTGAAAGTGGCTCAGTTCGAAGGGAGCCTTGGCGGCGGGATCTGAAGGGACGAAAGGAATTTCGCGGCTGGTTGCGGTTCGGCCTGCGTTGCCGTATAGTCAGCCGGAAACTTTTCGTCCAGCCACAGGGTGCGGCCACCGTAAGGGAGTAACGAAATACACATGTGGTGTGCCTACACTGGCGAAAGAGAATGGCGAAAGAGAAGCTTCGCCCTCGTCGAAGCCTCGAGGAGGAAGAGTAAAGGAATGGCATTTTGCGTGTGGTTTTATTTTGAGTGAAGGAGACTGCTAACAGGGAAGCGGGGACTCGAGGCTCGGCCTCGGCGGTTGCAGCCCGGCCTATCCGCTTTGCATGTGGAACGCCTGTGGAACGTTTACAGAAGGAACGTCGTTCCCTCTGCCGTTACTTTTAAATGTAACGCGTTACCGTTACAGTTCCACCAACCTTTAAAGTAACGATGGCGTTCCTTCGTTCCTTCGAAAAGGAACTAGTTCCAGGAACGTCGTTCCTTGGAACGGCGTTCCGTACAACACCCGTCAAGGGACTTCCCTGAGGGCAACGTTTCGACAACGAAAAATCAGTAACGTTTAGGTATTGGGGTGTGTTGGTGCGATATCATGTAGCTTACAGCGTACGAATAGACGAGGTGCAAGGAGAGATGTCCTAGGACGTCCCGTCTTTCCACTTCTTTCCGTGCCCTCATATTGTTGTGCGCCATAACCTATCCCAATAACTGATTTATCTGGGCGGAGAACTCTCGTTGAAACGTTGGCTACAGTGGCGCCGCTTGTTCGCACACAGGTGACCGTATTATGGAGATGTTTTGTTACCACGTGCATTGAATAGTTGGAATAGTAAAGGTTTTTACCTTCCACGCTGCAGCTCAACACGTTGCAGCTCCGTCGCAGCCACTTTCGCAGGGTCCGCTCTGAGCTTGCTGCTGCTGCTGCGGATTGGTTACAATAGTATTTTGTTGCAGACATTTGGTGTCCACTATGTCTCGAAGGACCTCGTGACGATGACCGACTTTACTAAATTGTCGGGCGAGTTATTCGGAAATTCGGGCTAATAGCCCCGCCTAAGCGTCGGCCATGAGCTCTTGAGCTCTGACAGCTTCCTCGACCCGCTGAACGGCGCAGAGTTGGTCTTGGAGGTCGGAGCCGAGTGGCATAGTCTCCTATCGCGTTAGTTTCGGGGCTGCGTCCCCGTCTGGGTCCCTCTCCTTTCCTTTATTTTTTCCGCACTTCTATAACATGTGTTCCAATGCTGCCCTGCCCTCGCAAAACTTATAGTGAATTCCACTGGCGGATCTGGAGCAAGATTTTTTGCTCCATGGCCGAGAATTTGAATTCCAATGGCGGATCCCGAGCAAATTCGCATGTTCCACTGGGCGATGTTCGCATGTTCCACTGGCGTTGATCCGTCTCGTAGAGCCGGATTCTGCCGGAACTCCAGCTATATGGTGTCGTCATTTCCGGATCAACCGAGCACGGCGATTTTTCTTTCAGCGTCTTTATTATTTTTTTTTTTTTGAGGCGCTGTCTGATAACCATGGTCGTTTCGTTTACATGTTTTCGAATGGCGTTGTTCGACCCTACAGGGGACTGCTCCTCGCTCTGAGCGAGAGCAAGAGTTCTACGTCGGAAAGCAGCAGCAGCAGCAGTAGTAGAGAAGAGTCGTACGTGCTGTACGAAACGTTATTTAAGGAGCTGTTTCCAGAGTCCCCTTGCAAATGCCCCAAAATGCTCAGCTACGTCGAAGAAGTAGTACACGCGTACTCGGAGAAAGAGGTATGCATACTTTTGTGCGAGGTCTAACGTAGTCCAACGTAAGGTTGGCAACATGGGCAACCGAATGCGTGCGACAACTTCCGCTGTAATCCCTGCCGGAGTGAGTTTATTTTTCGCTGGCCGGTGGGGACCAGATCGCTCCGGGACGGATTTTGTTGCTCCGTCGTGGATTTGGCACACCGCTCCAGATCCGCCAGTGAAACCACTATTACACATATTGGACGAATAAGCTCTGGCAACCGTGAAGAAAAAAGTCACAGTTTCGCCGCAAGGGCGAAGCAATGAATGCGATAGCAAGAAACTGTAATGCTATACGAAGTGAGGCTCTCAGCTTCAGGAGCAATATTAATTGTAGCAAACATGCACTTGCTAAGTGAGTGCCTCCCGTGGGCTGCGCGTGCTGGTACGAAGGGCTTTATACGTTGTGTGTCACAAAACTACACATACAAAGCTAGGGGAGGCCGCTAAATGAACAAACAGAAGATGAGCGCGAACTATCAAGTGAAGCGCGCACGAAACGAACGCACAGATATACACCGAACGAGCGCGCATAAGCTGTCACTATGGATACTCTCAGTTTGAACAGCGCTCCTGTTGCAACGGCGGCCGAAGCAGCGAAGGAAACTAGCGTGCTTCAAGTGTCGAGCCACGGCATTTTTAAGCCTCCTTGGCCACGGCCCCAATACCGGTCCGCACCGGTTCGCACAGGCGGCTAGCCAGCTGTGAGCACGAGCACGTAAAACACAATAAAACAAAAACACCCTTTTTGTACTTTCGTCCGCCGGCCAACGGCAACGCCTACGGCTATCTGCGCCATCCCAATGGCAGCGTTTGCCAGCGTTCGCTGTCGCGTTCGCGCGAAAGCTCCCGATGTGCAGCGCCACTGCGGTCGCGTCTGACGATTCCGCTTGTCACGCGCGTGCCCATTGAAAACAGCTTCATTCGGCAGGCCGCACGTTTTTTTTTTTGTTTTTTTTTTTTTGAGCGGCCGTGGTCGAGCTGTGACACTTGATAGTTCGCGCTCATCTTCTGTTTGTTCGCTTAGCGGCATCCCTTGAGCTCGAGTGATTTTGGTACGCTCCCTTGCGCTCCTCGCACCATCTCGCTGGTAATGAAGAAACGCTTATAAGCGCCTGCCGTCTCCGAGTCCTGCCAGCGGTGAAGGTGTGTATATAAGGCTCGCCGTTAGCTCCGCCGCGAAGCATCTGCTCTTTGTGGCGTAGCGGTTAGCGCCACGCGCTGCGGAGCGAGAGGTTCCTGGTTCGATTCCGCGCTTCGGAAACATTTATCTCAATTATTTTTCTTGGGGATTTTTATATATATATATATACATACTTATACATATACGGTTCATGACGGCAGCGACGGGGACGGCAAAAACCAGCCGAGACTGTCCATATAATTGCTATCGCAATAAAACATTGTTTTTTTGTTTCACCAGGTTTCCTCGACTTGTTCCCAAAGGTGTGTGGCCATCTCAGAAGAAGTAGCCACGGCTAACAACCGCCAGCCGAGCCCTGTTAACTATAGTCTCGTGCAGCTGATTTTCACGGGCTTGTCTCTCCAGCGGAGCTTCCTACTTGTGTTCCGATTCTTCATATGGTTGCACCTCTTTCTCCTCGTTAACACTTGGTGGTGGTGATGACGATGGTACGTCCAGGTTGTTCTTGTTCTGCGCCGAAACGTGGGCTGCAGTGTGTCGGGCAGTGCTGCCTGTAGTTCCTCGAACACATGTCGTGCAGCACAGCTGTGTAGGGGTAGGTTCCAGCGCGGAGTCTTCTGCAGGTCACCGCTTGTACCCTACTCGGCTTTTTGTGCGGCGGGTAGCTATTCATCTGCTTCCTCTTGTCGGCCAGGATCTCCCACTGCTTCTTTTGTGCCCGTTAACTTTCGCCGTGACAACCATTGGTCCGTGCTCTCCACGTGTCGGAGATGGTTGTATGTGCATTATCTCGAGATGCACCCCGTCTATTATGCCTGAAAAAGAAAAAAAAAAGAATGTCGATCTACCAATAATACCATGGTGCCTGTTGCCGCATAATGGTGATATAATTTAGTTCTGCACATGTATGCTCTCTACAATGATTTCAATCACAACAGGAGCATTCGCGTGTTTGATAGATACTTTCATTTCTTTTCGCGACATAATCTACCAATTTCGACAACTAAGCAGTAGAAATACAAACAAATGTTTTCTCTAATGGTTCTCATTGACTTTTATGGAGACTGTGTAAGTCTTCCCAGCAGCAATGAAATGGTCGCGTTCTATCGACAGGATGACTCTTTTATAGTATCATCAAGCAATTCTTATAGTCAATCGGTCCAACTAACTTAAAACGCACCGTTTTAACTCTCACTGCGTTGCAAGTGCAACACTCCACTTATTCACCGTAGTAATCCCACCATGTTCCAATCTCAACACAACACCCGTAGCTCCAAGACCGAGCTCCTCAAGGGCAAGTAATGTTAAGCTGCATGAACAGGCGGAACATTGCGGCATGTTGTAGCGGCACAACAGTTCACAAAGCCAATCCGCGTAGTTCACCACCAGCGCCAGAGCTTTAATAACTTGCGCCCGTGACGAGCAGGCTTTCCTCTGGGCGGCTTGGAGTACGACTCGAACAGCTGTAGCAGCGCGTGCTCTCCAAACACGGGCTCGGCCGAGCTGGCGGCGCCCTGCCTGGTGGCCATGGTGCGCCTGCAGACGCCGCAGCTCATGCACGAGCTCATCCTCTGCGACGGATCAAGGAACGAGTTCAGCTCGCGGCACAGCCTCGAGTGGAAGTTCCTATTCCTGGACCACAGGTGACTACCCGCTTCTTCGCTCGCCTGCTTTCCGTTTCTCCAATAAAAGAACGACAAAGAGAAAGGAAATGTGCGCTGTATCAGTAGATGAGTAAGTACAATACCAAAACACCCATTATGACAGCCAGAAGTTGCTTGGTAAGACAGAAAAGAGGAAAGACGGATTGTGATGGCGACGAAGCTAGCATTTTCGTCTATGTGCACAGCAGTTATGACGAATACGTTTTTACAAGCACTGTGGGCATCTTTCATAGCTTCTTCTAGTACTTCTTCACTTTCTTCACGACTAGCCGTGCGTACTTCAATCATCGCATTTTACATCAGCTTGTGCCCAAGAAGAGTAACTGGAGCTCGCCTTCATGCCGCACTGGACACAAAATTATTATGCTGTTGATGATGCACATGCATTATGTTCTGACAAACTGCGTAATTATGCATTTTCAACCGGAAATTTATTTCACACAAATTTTCTCTTTCTCTGCCGTCTCCTACAGAGCGCCTCCCATAATCGGGTACCTCCCGTTCGAGGTTCTGGGAACATCCGGATACGACTACTACCACGTCGAAGACCTCGAGAAAGTTGCTGCTGGTCAAGAGGCCTGTACGATTCTGTGCTTCACTTATTTTACGTAAACAAGCGTAAGATAATTAGAGCATGCCTGACCTCGTGCTATGTCTACGATCATCATCTGAGCACTATCGCTTCCAGTGATGCAGACGGGCGAAGGCACGTCCTGCCATTACCGCTTCCTGACGAAGGGCCAGCAGTGGATCTGGCTGCAGACGCGCTACTACATCACCTACCACCAGTGGAGCTCCAAGCCGGAATTCGTCGTGTGCACCCACACCGTCATGAGGTAGGCAGCGTAGGGTGCGGTCTGCCAATATCAGACGGTCTGATGTTGATGGCTGTGGACAGCTAACGTTGATACGTACATCGAAGTTTTCAGATGTGAGGTTGTTGTCACCTCCACTCAAACACAGGAATTGCAGTGGCACGCAGATATGTCGACTATGGTTCGACATCAATGACATTCAGCTGTTAAGAACTCATAGTGTACAAAATTGACCTGGTTGCTTCTCCCTGAACGACGCCCCCAAAGCCCAACAAAGGTGTCGGTGCGCAGTTTATTAATTTGCATAAAGGTGGTGATAGGCATGAAATGCCGGCTCAATATGATTAGCTAGTAAGAGACAAATAGACAAGTTGTCTTCGTCATTTCGCACTGCCTTAGGGCCGATGACTACTGATAGTAGAGATAAATCGCCTGCAGTGATTGCCTCTGCTCTCACTCACTCACTCACTCACTCACTCACTGTTTGAGGCACGCTCAGACGCTCAAACACACATCAATGAGCTCACATAAGGCCCACACCCACACATTGATGTTCGCACAAACATTTACAAACACATACACGTGCGTTGCTACAGATACTTGCACACACACACACACACACACACACACACACACACACACACACACACACACACACACACACACACACAGAATCATTTACCTGTGGCACTCTCTTCCATGGTCATCGTCTCCTGACAACTCACCCAAGCTACGATGAGGATCTGACTCACAGCAAGGCTACACCAACCAGCGGAATGTCGGCGGCGTCGTACTCACGGACGTCAGTGCCGACCCGCATGTCTTACCAGAGTTCGCGGGTCTCCTCAGCGCCCTCGGTCAGCTCTAGGGACAGCCTGTCTCCCAACCTGTCCGAAAAGTCAGGATGCGCAGGCGGTGAGTAAGAGCACAGTTTTGCTGAATTCCCCTGAACTTTTCTAACATGGTCGAGGGAAAAATAAATAAATAAAGAAATAATATGTCAGTGTATTGTAAGTGCCTCTGTCACTTTATACAGCCGCAGCAGCTCAATGTGGTAGTAACGATAAGAAAGTCACACAGGGAACATATCAAGCAAGACTAAAGCAAGTCTAGGTTAATGAGAGGCAGTGCTGCGTAAATTATGCTAAATATTCGCTGGTGTTGGATAATGTTGGCTGTCTAGCGTTACGCATTGCCTTCGTTCGATCTGAGTGCACTGATTGAGACATGCCTACTTTCTCCTTCATCTTCTTTTTTATGGCACATCCTTTAGGGGTGCTTCGGGAAGAGCGGGCCAGCAGCGCCGGAAGCTGCGGCAACCAGCTGTCGCTGCCGTTCACCGAGGCGTGCACGATAACGCGCGAGTCCCCGACGATGGGGAGGCTCGTGCCACTCGCCTCGGAGCCAACCTCGTCGTCTTCTCAGCTGCAGCAAGAGCCCATGGACCAGCGGCCACCTTACCAGACCACCACAGCATGCCACGCGCCTCTCATCACGCTGACCACGTTGCAGCCCATCGCGGCCACTTTCTCTGGGTCCGCTCAGGGCGGCACGGCTGCTGCTGCTGCTACTGCGGCGGTGCAGGCGAGTGAGCGAACCGCCGCTTCTGCCATCACTCTGCTCGTGTGCATGATGAGCACGCAGGCAAAGCACGCTTGCTACTTGCTGAGATTTCGACCGTTTGAACAATGATCCTTATGTCTTTCACGCATCCGCAGTAAAGAAGTTCGACAATCCCTAAGCGTATCCTTATGAGATGAGAACGCGAAAGCGTTTCTTTTGGCTAGATTGTTGTTGCGGAGGGGTGCTGGAAATTGGTGTTGCCGAGTTAGCAGCCTTTGTCCACTTCCAGTCACGGATTCCCCATTCCTAAGCCGCAGCTGCAAGCGGTTGCTGCGGCGGAGCCGAGCGTGCGCCCAGTGTTACTACTGCGACACCACGCAGCTGGGCGCGCACTTTCGCCGACCCAGCGAAGAAACGCGGCGATACGGCCAATACGGCCGCACACCGCTTCATCTGCAGCGGAACGCAGCGCGAGCCGACTGCCGCTGCGGCTGAGTGTTGGCGCCGGCGTCACATCCGGTGGGAGAGGTCACGTGCTTTCCGGGCACGGCTTTTGCGGACGCTTTTTGCGGACGGCAGCTGTGCGCGCGCTATCACCAACCTAGCCAAGAACCGCTTTCGCGTTAATAACGAAAGGGAAATGATCAGGGGCTCGTTTATTTGTTAGGCGCAACCTAACGAAGCCAACAGATAGTGGAGCCAAGGAAAGGATAGGGAGACATTAAGTGTAGTTTTAACTGTAGTGTAGTTATTATGACTTAAGTGGAACGGAGCTTAGGTGCACGATAAAACCCCTGCCGTCGGTAGGGACGAACCTACGACCTTCGGATAAGGCCTCCGATGCTCTACCAACTGAGCTACGATGGCGGTCGCTCTCCTGTCCACCCTATCGGGTATTTCTCTGCGTATAATCCTAGGAGCGTTAGTCCAGGGCCACTGGTATAGCCATGGTGGCATGTGTCGAACACTCCCGTTGTCAGGGAGGCGGCACGTAGTACGTAATCTTATTACGAGCTGGCTGCTGACCAATAAACCCTTCCATGCTACCCTCGCATGCTACCACGCTCTCACAGTGGTATAGCTTACAGTGTCGTGCTGCTAAGTTCGAGGACACGGGTTCGACTTGAGGCCACAGCGGCTGCATTTCTATGGGGTCCAATTGCAAGAACACTCGTGTACACACGAGAGTACTTTGGTTTAGCCAGTATACACGATAAGAAACTCCATTTGGTCGAAATTAATGTGGGATCGCGCAATGTGGCGTGCTTCGTAATCGCATCCTGATTTTGGCACGTAAATCCACACAACGTCAATTTTAATGTTTTGCACGCTTTTTCCTTTCTTTGGCTCTGGACTCCCGCTTCACGAACCGCCAAGCGTGTATGAATTTGAAACAGACGTCTTGCAAGAAACTTGAGAGAGAGCAGAATGCTGAAGAAAGTAAATGCGCGAAGAATGGCCGACAATGGTTGTTCAAGGATGACGTAAGCTCTAAAAGCCATAAAACATCTTTAGGATGTATAACCAACGTTTGCTTGAGCACTTATTCGATGGGCAGTCCATACGACCTCAAAAGTAAGTTTTTCACCCGAATTGCATAGCACAGAAGGGGCATTGCTTTGGTAGCTCCAGTGCATTGGTAGCTCCACGGTGATTCGTGAGAAGAAAATTTGTAACCGGAAGTCAAATTTTAAAGAATTTTCTTTTTTAAGTGTAGGTCTGCCCTTAATCTGCCAAATTGACGCTGCCTTCGACACTTATAAGTCTGACAGCATTGCAAGTTGGTACCTTCTTTTAAAACGAATCTTTCTTTTTTCTTTTTCTTTCTGTCTTTTCTCCGCTGTTTGGGGTGCTGTCTTGCCGGGTAGACAACTCGGGTCGCTGGAAGTGTACCGCTGGGTATGTGCCCATTCTCGGCCCAGCCCCCCGATATGGGTACGTGCCAATCTGAGTCTGTGAGGAAAGAAACGTGCATAGGCATTTGTTACTGCATTTATATATAGTGCACCTGCTAATCTGTGTTTGCGCAGTGTTTCAGTTATTACCCTGCTCATCTCCTGCCACTCTTCATCACCTTAACTCGAGTAGAACGCTAGATCTGCTACCAGGCTAACCGATACCGACATAACTTCGCTCACCATCTTTGTCGCTCGCTGTCGATAAGTATTCTGCATCATTTTCACTCACGACACGATGTACCTAGTGAATGTACGCGGTGAGGCCGCGCAGATGTCATCCCCTACCACTGCACCAACTCAAGTATGCCAAGCTACGCTTACGTATACGTACATTCCCGCGCTATACATTAGACCAGCTAATTTTAAACATTTCTAGCCAATGAAGATTTGTGTGAAAACGAGCCGCTGCTTTCCATTCGTCTTACGAATAACTTAGGAGAATGTAGTGGAAGAACAGGGCCTCCTTCAGTCGAAGGGCCGTGTTACTATATTCGTTATGCGATTTGCTATTTCTTAGCATAACGTTAGCGCTAAGACAGCTGTAGACGGCCGCCTAGTAACACTACTAATCTGAGCCCGTACTGACAAAAACATCTTGGGCTTCACATGTTCGTTAGACAATATTTCAGCCAATGAAGATGCTGGATGTATCGTCATAGATGCTGACTATGACCACTGAGAAAAAGCACTCACGAGAGAGAAGTTTTGTGAATTCGACCCCTAATTGAGGTACGCCGATAAAAAATATGATTAAGTAATAACCAAAGCCTCTTTAAAGGGGCCCTGCAAAACCTTCTGAACACAGAAAACAGTGTCAATCAGTCGTGGAGGCTCGTGTAAACATGTCAACCAAATATTGCGCCGCACACACCAGAGAATTCCCTGTTTGCTTTCAAACAAAACTGGAAAGCGGCCGCTCTTCTTTCAGCAAATGACGTCAGTGGAGGAACTAACTACGTCACTCAAAATTTTTTCGTTGCTGAGTCCTTCACCTTCGTCGCTTCACTTGCTGAGTCCAAAACGGAACAAATAAACCACAGCAGATGATCATTCCACGGTCATGATGTCAGCTGGTACTATTTCTGTTTCAAGCGAGGTATTCGGTGACACCAGTATTGAATGAAAAGCGAGAAACGTGGGGAGCACGTCGGCATCGAGTGGCCGCACTTGCTGTGCGACTCTGTTGAAGCTCCTCGCAAGTGTGAGTGTTCCACGGGCGTGATCTCAACACACAGCCTCATCTTAGGCACGACCACGACAGGTTCTGCAACCGGGGAGCCTCTCGGCGTGCCTGGAGACCGATCCGCAGGTCAGCCCGAGGCCCATGCAATCTCAACCGCAGGGACAGGTGTCGCCCCTGCCCGTTCAGCAGCAGCAGCAACAACAATCGGTCGGTGGACAACAACAGCAGCAGCAGCAGGACCCCTTCCAGGACTACCTTCGGCGCAGGCACCAGGCGCTGCAGCAACAGATCCTCAGGCAGCAGGAGGAACTGCGGAGGGTCTCCGAGCAGCTGATGCTCGTGCATTTCATCAACCCCAACCTGGCAGCCACTGTGACGGTACGCGACCGATTCATGTAGCACGCTGGAATGCTCTCTGTGGAAATGTATGCAGCGATGATGCATGCGAGTTTAGAGCGTTGTCTGCTACATACATTTTCGCATTTATGAAGCGAAGCTGATTTTGGCTAACCTGCGTCGTGGTGGTCCACAGGCGAAAACTCAACAGCGCGAAAATAAAGATTGGTTGTCTGGCTGCGGATTCGAAGCACTGAGCGCCGGGTTGCGAGACAACCATGCTACCCGATTCTTCTTCTCCTCCTCTGCAGGAGAAGAAGAAGAATCGATTCAGCAGCTGTCGGTTCATCACACGCGTGTTTTAAAGAGAGGTTTTATGTGCACGAAGTAGTAGATGCAGCGTTAGGCACGCGATCGTAAAACGTGCACGCTCTTTAGTGCATGTTCGGCGAACGAAGGTGATGTGAACATACCTGCATGTTCGGCGAACGAGGTGATGTGAACATACATGAATCCCTTGAACACAGTGATGTAAAGAAAGAAAAAAAAATGAAAGTAAGAAACGAATAAAGAAGGAACAGCAGACACGAAGAAGCTAACAAAAGAATGGGAAAGAAAGAAGAAAAGGAAGACATCAAGGTAGAAGCAGCTAGCAAGAGAGAGAAAGAAAGAAAGAAAGAAAGAAAGAAAGAAAGAAAGAAAGAAAGAAAGAAAGAAAGAAAGAAAGAAAGAAAGAAGCACATATACGCCAAGCTTCGCTTCCCCCATTTTCGCCACAGGGGATGGGTTGCGTTGCTCAATTTTTTGTCATCGTATTGTTAGGCGCTGTGCATTTAATTGTACCTAATGAGGGCGAATGTAATCCGTTAAATGAAGTTAGGAGAGCGAAACGGGGAACGTTGTAGGAGCTAAACATTCGGTAAACAATAAACGTTCCGGGAAGTCTGTCAGTCAGCAAATATACGTGTAGTGGCATGGGAAAAAAGCCCCTTACAAACCTTATCAGTCTATTTGAAGAGTGCAAAAATACATTTTAGCATTTTAAGCAGAGTTCTGCTTCTGGCATATAAAAGGAGTCTCCTGTTGTTTCTGATGCCATGGATAACATATTGGGTATCTGCTAGTGCCAGTCACCGAATCAATTAATCGATTAACTATAGCAAAAGGTGGAAACACAATTAAATGTTTCAAGTGTTGTTATAGACGTTCGTATACGTGGTTGCATATGCTGTGGCATGCCGCCTGAAGTACATGACGCAGGCCTAAGCGAGCCCTTCCTTGTAGTTCGTCAATACAGCCAAAACACGAAAACACGCGCGCGTAAAACGAAAACGATGCATGAACTTTTCTCTAAGTCACTCTGAATGCCCGCTAATGAGAGATAACTGTCTACAAGTGTTCATCTTAGTTTACAATTAACGGGCGTAACTTCCATTTTACGATTCGGGTGCACCAATTCCGTTTTCTCCTTGAATAGGCGCTGTCGAGACAATTAAACGATGCAGGTTTTCACACATTTAAAATAAATGCTATGTCTCACTAATTTTGGTGGGCGAGAGGCGGTTATCACGTACGCGCGCCTACTGAAGGACAACGTGGCGACAGCGAAAACGCACGCCTAATTCTACGACAAGTGAATCGGCCAACAGAAGGAAATATGTGCACTTGGATAAGCGCCACCTATCTAAAGGTAGCGTTGCTTAGACTCGCTGCACGCCTCGCAGCAGTAGGTGGCACCGCCCTGAGAGTACCTCAAACTGTAACATTTTTTTTTTTTTGTGGTCATCTACAACTTGCATTATAAAGCATATGACTTGTCCAGATAGATGCTGGGACACCTTATCAGGCGAGCTGGCGGTATCGTACATCTCACTATGTGTCATGTGACACCAGTTCACTCGCAGAGCAGATTGCCAGCGCTTCACTAGTTTTTCATTAAAGCACCTTTAGCTCTCTCGCTCTCTCTTACACTGTTATATTACCGCAGAGTGGCAACACCCCCCTTTACACGCTGTCCCTGCCGACGACGACGCTGTCGGTGCCAACTTCGACGATGGCCGGTCCTGCGGGCGCCCTGACGCCGACGCCTTATTTGCTGGCCACGGCGCCCGCTGGTTGTATGAGCAGTTCCCTGCAGAGGGACTCCATGCACCAAACGCAGACCCACCAGCTGCAACACCAGCAACAGTCGCTACAACAGCGACAACACCACCAGCAGGAGCAGCAACAACAGCAGCAGGACCGCCAAAGCTTGGGCTTCTTGGGAACTGTTCCGCCGACATCTGTTGCTCCGGTGAGGCATATACTATGAAGGGTCGCGGAGGAATGATTTAACGCATATTCAAGAGGAACAGAAGCCTAAATGTCGGCGTTACTTCGGCAACTCGGCTACACTCTAAATTTCATGTCGGTATTCACTTATGCCTAGGCTTATCCACCCGCACCACAAGTTGATGCCAACTTGGCGTGACGATCGTGCTAGAGCGCATGCGCATTGCCTATCCTATCTGTTTTCCTTTTATATTTTCATTGCGCATCCCGCGCGTATTCGTTGTCTAGAGAACCAAATTTTGGGATTTGGCTTGTATTCCAGCTTTTCTTCTCTCGTGCTACATCTATCTATCCGACTAATCCACTCATTTCTACTAAGCAAGTTGTAAGTTGACGATGCCCGGCTGCCGTCGTCCTTGTCAGTCTCCCTTTTGGGTTCACCTTTTAAAGATAGTATTAAAGACGATAGTCGTTCTTGGGCTACCTAAACGCGATAAACTTTGTCTGTCTGTCTGTCTGTCTGTCTGTCTGTCTGTCTGTCTGTCACTCGATTCAACGGCCGGCCAAACTAATTCAACCAGGCGAGGCACTAGCACTGGTGGCACAGGGTCACACACGTCAACATTATACAGCGCAAAGAAACCTCAGGCCTATTTGAGTCAAGATATATGTGCATAACTGTGATACGCAGTGTTTATTTAAGTAAGACTACTCGTTGCATTCGTCTTTACTTTAGTAAATGAAAAATAAATGCGTTAGAAACGGTGTCGTAGAGACGTCAAATTAATAAAATATCCCAAATGGAGAGAGAGCAGGGCGATCGCAGGACATTTGAATGAAATTCAGCAAAACCTTCATGGCGTACATCATGGGAGGAGTGAGAGCGGAGGGGAACAGCATGAGGGATGGGAGGAGGAGAAGAGAGGGTGTTACGTATCAGGGGTGGCTGAAGACTATCGTCTTTCGACGTCGTTTGCTGCGAAGCAAGCAGATATGCGGCCCATTTTTTTTCTGTTTTTTTTAAAGGCGAAAACCTTATATGTATGTAAAATGTGAAATTAGAATGTGTCCTTATACAACCTCGGCACGGAAATCGAACGGTACGGTACGAAATGTGAGCAGAAAATACCGTGCGACCCACGGAAGCGGAGTAGCGAACCAAAACATGCCAGCCGTTTATAAAAGATGATTGATGATTGCCAAGTTAATTATGATTGATTAGTAATTGTAGGCGGGTTAAATATCCTGTGGAACTCCAATCCAAGACCTAC
This sequence comes from Hyalomma asiaticum, assembly GCA_013339685.2. Classification (NCBI taxonomy): domain Eukaryota; kingdom Metazoa; phylum Arthropoda; class Arachnida; order Ixodida; family Ixodidae; genus Hyalomma; species Hyalomma asiaticum. The sequence continues at coordinate 60,690,482 of CM023483.1, forward strand.
TAGGACTCTAACTGCAGAATTTGACAGGAATCGAGCCCTGACTTTCTAGAACTCGAGCCCACGATACCTTGTACACCTCGAACACAAGACCTTGCTTGGATTAAGGTGGATTAAGACGGATTGAAAATGAACTAAGGCGCATAAATGCGTGGATCAAGGAGTACCATAGATCATAGATGTCATATAAGGCTTGCGCCTTCTCATCTCTTAGGCTATCGCTAATGACACTTAAGATTTTTCATCCTTCCTTTTCTTATGCCCTGCACTGCTGTTAGGGTGGTGCATGTTTCCGTTTTTTATTCTTTTCAAACCCTATATTATAGTTCGGGAATTATGTGCCAGCGGAGACAACTATTTTTCGCGATGCTGATAGAAGTATTTTCACTGACGAAGGAGGGGGGCATTTAAATTCCTGGCTGGTGGGCCTGACACCTTATTTCAGCGTATTGAGCGAAGTACTGCATTTTCTTCCTTTTTGGTCACTTGCCTCCACGACCATGCTTTTTGAATGATGACGCGAACGTGGAACTCTGCTCAAGCCGCAGTGGAAGCAAGAACAGGAATCGTATTATAATATAAACGTTGCAGCATTCTCCGCTTGCCTTACTGATATTGCCATTTTTAAGAAAATGACGTCACTATTTCTCTTTCTCTTGACGCAGGTGTACCCCCTCCAGCTGCCTGCGGACCAAATGATATTCACCTCGAATTTTAACACCTCGTCAAATATATATATGGACACAAGCGGAACCAGTAGTGGGGAATAGTAACGACAATTTGTATCGTGGTGGCACATGCAAAGAACAGTATTCCCGCTATACTTATTAAAATTATTGCATTTTAACAACCTTCTATTGGTCTTGTATTTATACATACAAGTGATAGATGCACCTAATCATTTAGGGCAAGAAGCAGCAGGTCCAGTATATTCTACAGGCTACAAGTGATGCATATGAGCGTGAAACATAAGGTTACTAGCATGATCCCCTTTCGGCAACCCGCTGTGGGGCCTGCCCTGATTAAGTATTCTGTGCTTGTATTTTGCAAGAGAAAATAAATGATTGATTCATTTGTAGTGGGAAGGAACGAACCCACAAAATGTAGTGGGATGCTGGCTAGCCGAGAGGTGCGAGCGCAGAGCGCGAGCTGTTGGTGCCGAGACTGACCGCTGCTACCGGACGCTGCTTCGATCTGGACGCGCTACTAACCGCTGCTACTCGACGCCAATAAAACCCCCTTCAAAGTGGTGGAAGTGCCGGGGTCTTCAAATCTGGAACTCCGAAGTCGGAAGCTGCCCATCATCCCAACCATGCTTGCAGAGAACATCCAGCAAGCCCAGCCGACCCAGCAAACCATGGCCCAATATCCGCCCGTCATCGTAACTGGCGCGCTGCGCCAGCGCGATCCCCCTTTCTTCAGCGGGGCGGATGACGAGGACGTCGAAGATTGGTTGTCCACGTTCGAAAAGGTGAGCGGACACAATAAGTGGGACGACCCTTCAAAACTGCAGAATGTCCCCTTCTATCTAAAAAACGTTGCCGACCTTTGGTTCCACAACCATGAATCCGATTTCACCACCTGGACCGCTTTTAAGAAGCGCTTTGCCGAGGTCTTCGACCGTCCCGCAGTACGCAAGCTCCGGGCTGAACACCGCCTGCGCGGACGTGCGCAGCAACAGGGCGAAACTTTCACGAGTTACATAGAAGACGTCATCGACCTATGCAAGCGCCTCAACCCTTCCATGACTGAACAGGAGAAAGTCAGACACATACTGAAAGGCATAGACGACGATGCCTTTCAAATGTTGTTGGCGAAAGATCCACGAACTGTATCTGAGCTGACCACCCTCTGCCAGAGCTTCGACGAACTGCGCAAACAACGCGTCTTGGCTCGGCGGCAGGCAACCACGGAGGATACTCTCGCCTCTTTGACTGTCGGCGGAGACAATAACACGCTACTGTCGCAAATCAAGGAGTATGTGCGTGAAGAGGTGGCGCGACAGTTATCGTGTTTATCGTATTTGCCACCCACGGAAACGCCTACGCATTGCTTGACGCCGAGTATACGACAGGTAATTCAGGACCAAGTTTCCGAAGCTTTGCCACCCAACCCTCAGCCGATACCTGTCGCCGCGCCACTGACGTATGCGGCTGCTGCTGCAAAGCCACCGCGTCGAATGCCAGTGCCGCCCGCTCAACCTGTTCGACGTCCGACAACGCCATTTACTGGTGGGCAGCCGTACTACGGAAATCCCTGGCGCACACCTGACAACAAACCAATTTGTTACGCTTGCGGAATTCCAGGTCATGTTGCACGCCTCTGCCGTCGGCGACTCGCGGCGACCCCGAGCAGCTGGACCTACCCCGACTATCCTTTCCGGCCGCCATACCACATGCAACGCGACCCGCCACCAGAAGTGCACACCCGCGACCCTCAGCCTTCTTCCGATTTTCAACCCTTCGATTCCCGTCGTTCACACTCACCACGACGCCGATCACTGTCCCCCATGCTTCGCCGACCCACTACCACTGAGACGGAAAACTGACTGCCGCAGCTCCGGAGGCACGAGCTGCGTCGTCGTCCACCCGTGTAAGTCCTCGCCTGTCCCCAGCCAATGTTATCGAAGCATTCGTCGAAGGTGTACGAACTCTTGCGCTTGTCGATACTGGTGCCGCTATATCCGTCATAAGTCAAAGTCTTTGCCGTTCTATTCGTAAAGTGACGACGCCACCTTCGGGATTCTCTCTCAGTACTGCAAGCGCACACCGAATTCGACCCGTTGCAGCATGTACGGCCAAAGTTTTCATTCGAGACGTACTGTACCACATCGAGTTTCTTGTGCTCGCTTCGTGTTCTCACGACGTCATCCTCGGGTGGGATTTCTTGTCACGTCATCACGCTGTTATCGACTGCGCTCGCGCTCAGGTGGAACTATCCTCATTTTCCGATACGCCCTCTGCTGATGCATCCGTACCTGGTGCGTACAAGCTTGTCGTTGCTAATGACACTGACGTCCCTCCTCTTAGCGCCGTCATGGTTCCTGTTTTAAGTGCTGCACCTTCTAACGCTATTGTTTTATTCACGCCGTCCGACCTGTTTATTCGTCGCCACCACACGTCACTGCCATTCGCCGTGCTAGCACTTGATCGGAATAACGCTGGAATACTTGTTTGTAACACGAATCCTTGCCCTCTTAACTTGCGTCGTAATGAGACACTTGGCCACGTTCATTCTGTGGACGGTGATGTAATCGTGCCCGTCGATTCCGGTGAGACCAGCCCAACCCCTCATCTCAACGCGCTGACTCCTCACCGTGCTTCAGATGACGTGTCCTCGGATGCACTTCACCGTTCAATCGACAGTGGCCTCGCTCCCGATCAACGGGCGCAGCTTATCAGCCTTCTCAACGAGTTCAGAACCTCATTCGATTTCCCCCATGCGTCCTTAGGTCGAACGAACACCACTGTGCATAAAATTGACACTGGGACTAACCCGCCCTTCCGCCAGCGCCCATACCGTGTATCAGCAACGGAACGTCGCATCATTACGGACCAAGTTAACGAGATGCTTCAGCGAGGCGTGATCGAGCCTTCTTGTAGCCCTTGGTCTTCCCCTGTTGTGCTCGTAAAGAAAAAAGACGGCTCCATTCGATTTTGTGTGGACTACCGACGTCTCAACAAAATTACTACAAAGGATGTCTACCCTCTTCCTCGAATAGACGACGCTCTCGATTGTCTGCAAGGCGCCGAGTTCTTTTCTTCCTTAGACTTGCGATCGGGTTACTGGCAAGTTCCGGTAGCCGAGACTGATCGACCAAAAACAGCGTTCGTCACTCCGGATGGTCTCTACGAATTCACAGTAATGCCCTTTGGTCTCTGCAACGCGCCGGCAACATTCGAGCGAATGATGGACAGCATTTTACGCGATTTAAAATGGCACATATGTTTATGCTATCTTGATGATATCGTCGTGTTCTCCACCGATTTCGCCACGCACATCGACCGTCTTCGCACAATTCTAACATGTCTTACAAATGCAGGCCTTCAGCTTAACCTGAAGAAATGTCGCTTCGGAGCTACCCAGCTAACCATACTTGGCCACGTTGTATCGAAAGACGGAATTCTTCCAGATCCTGATAAACTCCGCGCTGTCGCCGAGTTTCCAAAGCCCACCTCGGTCAAACAACTACGCAGCTTCGTGGGCTTGTGCTCTTACTTCCGTCGGTTTGTCCGGAACTTCGCCTCAATAATAGCACCGCTGACGAAACTACTTACTGGTTCTGGAACTCTCTCAAATTGGACACCAGCCTGCGAAGAAGCCTTCATCAAACTGCGGCAACTACTTACATCGCCACCTGTATTGCGGCATTACGACCCGACAGCGCCTATCGAAGTTCACACAGACGCTAGTGGCGTGGGACTTGGCGCAGTACTCTCGCAACGTAAGCCTAGGCTTTTCTGAATATGTTGTCGCATATGCTAGCCGGGCCCTCACGAAAGCGGAAGTAAATTACACTGTCACTGAAAAAGAGTGTCTGGCAATCGTCTGGGCGATAAACAAATTTCGTCCTTATTTATACGGCCAGTCTTTCGACATAGTGACCGACCATCACGCCCTTTGTTGGTTGGCATCCCTTAAGGACCCGTCTGGTCGTCTTGGACGTTGGGCTCTTCGCCTGCAGGAATTTGACTTTCGCGTCGTATACCGATCAGGCCGAAGACACTCTGACGCTGATGCACTGTCTCGATCTCCACTGAAATCAAGGGACGAGTCGCTATCTTCTGGTGACGTTTCCTTAGCTGCACTTACCGTCACAGACATGCCATCTGAACAGCGGAAGGACCCCTGGATTGCCTCTCTCCTGACTCTTCTTTCCGGCTCCTCAAATTCTGCACACACACGTGCTCTTCGCCGCCAAGCCACGCATTTCGCGGTACGGGACGGACTATTATATCGTCGAAATTATCAAGCGGATGGTCGCAAATGGCTGCTGGTCATTCCCAGCCACATGAGGTCCGACGTTTGCGACTACTTTCATGCTGATCCTCAGCATGCTCACGCCGGTGCTCTAAAAACCTATCAGCGGCTCCGTCAACGTTATTATTGGCGTGGAATGTACACATTTGTGCGCAAATACATTCGATCTTGCCCATCCTGCCAACAACGCAAGGCGTTTCCTCATTCGCCCGGACTCCTACAACCTCTACCGTGTCCTGCACGTCCCTTCGACCGGGTCGGAATTGATCTTTACGGACCGCTCCCTAGCTCTGTCTCTGGCAACAGATGGGTAATCGTCGCTGTGGACCATCTAACCAGGTACGCGGAGACAGCCGCCCTTCCTTCCGCCAGTGCTCGTGACGTCGCCAACTTCATCTTACGCCATTTCGTTCTCCGCCATGGCGCGCCACGCGAACTACTCAGTGACAGGGGGCGTGTATTCCTATCCGACGTCGTTCAAGAGCTCCTTCGTTCATGCCGTACTGTTCACCGAACCTCTACTGCCTACCACCCCCAGACAAATGGTCTAACGGAGCGCTTCAATCGAACGCTGGGAGACATGATGGCCATGTACATCAATTCCAACCACTCCAACTGGGACGTCATTCTTCCCTTCGTCACATACGCCTATAACACCGCGACACAGTCTACCACAGGCTTTTCTCCATTCTTTCTTCTATATGGCCGGGAACCCTCCACACCACTCGACACCATTTTGCCTTATCGACCGGACCATTCCGAATTCAGCCATGTTTCCGAAATCGCCCAGTATGCCGAAGATTGCCGTCAGCTGGCTCGCTCGTTCACTTCGGACGACCAAGCCCTTCAGAAGTATCGCCATGACCGCGATCTTTCGGTGCAAACTTTCGAAGCTGGATCCCACGTGTGGCTCCGACTACCGTTCCACTCACCTGGTCTTAGTCCCAAGTTTGCGCCAAAGTACCACGGACCTTATCGCGTCATTGAGCGCCCGTCCCCCGTCACGTACGTCATTGAGCCTGTGAATCCTTCCCCGGACAAGCGCCGCCTGGGTCGCCAGGTGGTCCACGTGAGCCGCCTCAAGCCGTATCATGACCCCCTTATTCTAGCTTCCCCTTGAGTCGCCAGGATGGCTCCCCTTCGCCGCCGGGGTATTGTAGTGGGGAGGAACGAACCCACAAAATGTAGTGGGATGCTGGCTAGCCGAGAGGTGCGAGCGCAGAGCGCGAGCTGTTGGTGCCGAGACTGACCGCTGCTACCGGACGCTGCTTCGATCTGGACGCGCTACTAACCGCTGCTACTCGACGCCAATAAAACCCCCTTCACATTGACTAAGTCGTTGATTGATGCACCCCGTAAGTCGCAGCTGACATTGACATCCCAGCGATATCACGCACAATCACAATTTATGCATTTGTGTTGAGCTTTTCTTGCCGGTTTGTGTAAGCAGCAACGCCGATTTTGCTTGCGTGGATGAGTTTTGTGACAGCCGTTGCCATAAACTGCGACGGTTTTTCAGAAAGCAAGTAGCTGTGCCATGTGTTTCTTTATACTAAATGACCGGAAAAAGAATGTATAACTGCGCTGTGTGAGGAAGAAAATGGCGGTGGTATGGTGAAATGCTCTTCTGAAATGGTCGGGTGGCTTACATTCCTATTAATTTTGAAGTTTATTCAAAGTTGATGCATATACAGAAATAGACATACACAGAAACTATGACGTGCAACTACGTACGTAACCAGACTTCTTTCTTTTCGAAAGATAGACCAGTGCGCCTTAAAGAAAATGCGGGCCAAAACTGTCCACGATTGTTTAGGATATAGCATTCGCCGCACATTTGTGCATGTGTGCCTTCTAATCGCGGTAACTTGCATAGGCTTCGTAAAATGATTCGCCCGCTTTCTATGCCTGGAATTACTTTTCTTTGCGTGAAGGTGAAGGTAACAAGCGAGAATCGTGGCAGCACTGAAAAAATTGACGCCAAGAATAAACGCCGAGAAAGGCTTTCTTTTCATTGCGCTACTCCAAACTTCCACGAATTTTGCATCTCTATTTGCAAAATGGTGGATTTTGGAACCTGGCGTATCGAGGATCAAACGACATGCAGCGGCGATGTCGTCTCGTCTTGCTTGCTGAAATGTGGAAGCAGGATGACTAAGAACGCAAGTACATTGTGCACACTTAGAAAGTGCTCACTAAGGCAGAAGTAACCCAGTTTATATACATGGACATAGACGAGACAATGAACAGTGAGTGCGTGTACTTCGGAATTATCTGCTCTGAGTAAAGACGTGCAGGAAAAGATCGCTGTTTGTTTTTTAACAAAATGGGAGTAGGCTTCACCGCGGAAAATGTGCATAAAAGGCGACCCACTCAAGTCGTCGCCTTCCTTCACCTTCTATCGTGGCCTAAGGGAAATTAAACCACTCCGCTAGCTGCTTTTTATTACTTTTATTTAAGTGTGAAAATATAGGAAGTAGGCTGCGTCAGAACCGGCTATCCCAGCATCATGATATCGATATTCAAAAAAAAAAAAAAGTAGACAGGCATACAGAAAAGTAAGCGGAAAGAAAGAATAAGAGCATAAGAAAAAAATCAGAAGACTATAGGACTATGTTCATAGGCGGGTGTGTGTAGAGGGGCAAAGCCATGTGCCAGAAATAGGCGCAATGCGGAGGGACATCTGAAATTTCGAACGCGGACGCTCTTCGGCGTGCAATTTTCCAGCCTTCTGCTCCGGTTGTAGGTCCTAAATGGCATTACGTTACACCACAACAGTTACCATGTCAGTTCTCTAGTCCTTGTGCCGTTCCGTCTGCTGCCGTGGCGGTTCCGAAAAAGATAGTTTTGCCGCATTATAAGAATGAGACGCAGTGAAGCGCAGTGAGATTCGGAAGGTCCAGTGTCGCTATAGACGGTGCATTCCCGAGTATCCACCGTATCTTGTCCGTAAAGCAACATTAATACGTTTCCGTTTTAAATGTACTCATGGTTAAAACGAAGTTGCAACGACTCCTCGACGTAGTTTAAGTAGAACGTAAAGTGCTCGCTGACTTCGCCGTATATTCGTATAAAGATTATATATCTTCATGCCTCGTTTAGGCCTCGTTTATCTTGCATGTCGCTTCGGGTATCGTGTTGACCGTCTTTGAAACTTTGCATGCCTGACGCGCGCATTTGAGCGTCTTCTAGAATTTCTGAGATAATGAGAGAACGCGTTATGACGTGTGTATAAAAGCCGGCGCATGTAGCCGCTTGTCTTTCCGTCGACCGACGACTGTTCACGCCACTCTTGCAGTGCTTTGTCTTGCTGGGCATAAGTTCGCCAAATAAACAGTTCGCCTGACATCGTCTTGAGTTCTGCGTGCGTCACGACCACGTGACAATATAAGTGACATCGAGCTGACCTGTACAGGAAGGGGCGTTTTAGCGCACGATTTAAGTTAGCGAGGTTAGGGACGCTCTTTTTTTTTCTTTTTTTTTTCTTTAGCAAGGATTCATGAGTGATCGCAAGATCGTAGTGATGCTCCGCCACGGTGGTTTAGTGGTTATGATACTCGGCTGCTGATCCGAGGGTTGCGGGATCGAATCCCGGCCGCGGCGGCTGCATTTCGATGGAGGCGAAATAGCATTGACAGTTGGGCTAGTTGGAACTTATACATAGTAGCAGCGCAAAAAACTGAGACCAAAGGACACGTAACAGCGCTCGTCCTGTGTGTTACGTGTCCTTTGGTCTCAGTTTTTTGCGCTGCTACTATGGAGGCGAAATGTTGCGGCCCGTGTGCTTTGCGATGTCAGTGCACGTTTTTAACCCCAGGCGGTCGAAATTTTCGGAGCCCTCCACTACGGCGTCTCTCATAATAAATCAAGATTGTAATTGTGGTGCAAAATGTAGCTGCTGGTAATGGCCACCAACTATTCAAAATGGGCTTAGATAACAATTGATAGTGAGATTGCACGCCAGGGGCGTGCAATCAAAAGTTCTCTTTCGTAAGTGTAGATCGGGATTGGCCGACCAACTTCCCTAATGATATGTCCATCACCGGGATTGACCCAAACATTCTCCGGCGAAAATCTTTAGCGAGGTGCTTTTGTGAATACAGCATATGTTTCGCACCAGAATTTCGTCTTGGTTGCCTTTGTTACCACGTCCAAACAGATATGGTTTGAGCGAAACGGGAGCGAAACACTTTCAACATGCCCCGCTGTTGGCACACTGCGGGGTGCCAGCGCAACCTACAGGCGATACCAAGGGCGACCACGCAAAGCGCGCCAGTGCCGGTTTCTTCTTTCCCCGCCAGCAGGCGCGTTCTCCGAGGAGCGCGTGTGGGCGGCTGGGTAGGCATGCGAGGACGATAGCCGGTCGAAGCGGCCGCTGGCCCCAGTATGGTGGCGCCATCTCTGTACGGCGGCGGTCACCAGCGATGGGGCGCCATGCTGCCAATGCTGATGCCAGCGGCCCCCGCCGTCGTCGTCTCCGAAGCAGCAGCCTGTTGCTGCTGGCGCTCAGCGTGAAAAACAAAAAGGGGCGCCGCCGCCGCTGCTCTCGCGTTTCGAACCGCTGGTTCGCGCAGCAGCATCAGCGGAGGAGAGCAGCTCCGACGCCAGCGGCCATGGTGCTGCGACAGCCTCCGCCGCGCATCGTCGTCGCCGTCGTCGCCGGGACAGCCGCGCCGTCGCGGGGCCGCCGCGGATGACCGCCCCGACCCCGGCAACCTGTTGATTCCAGCCGCCGCTCCGACGCCGATCGACGACTGCTGGTCCCGCCTTCTCGGCTCGCTTGCCCGCTGTTTGCTGCTGCTGCTCCCGGACGACCCGTTCTGCCGCGCCGAGCGAGCCCCGTACGTTCTTCTTCTCTCCTTGTCCCTGTTTCGAGTTTTTTAGGCGGCATGAACGCCCTGCAATGCCGCGCTCCCGGAGTGTGTACGCGTGCCGTGCCCGTGCGATGTCCAAACGACGACCGCGCGCGGGCCACCGCTCCGCCGCCGTGCAACTCTTTTGTGCACCGACCTGTTGCTCGCCTCCTTGGGCGCTGATTTTCCAGATCCGCGCGCGACGCGGTTGGCGGAGCGCGACCGCTTTTGCTACAGATAGCGACAGCCTGACTTTGGTGGTCCGATTACAAGGAACGTTGCCTGTAGTTGACAGCTACGCTGTCGTATGTGTCGCTGGTACTGGCAGTCGCGTCTTCTACACCATTTGCCTCCCCAAAGCAACAGGTGGTCACACTGAGTAGTACTTTTATGCTGCCAGCCAAACGCATTCCGATATTTCACGTCGTAACCTTTTTCCCGTCAGAGGACCCGTTTGGAAGCCGCCCTCGTGGAATCGACACGGACACGAACTGACATGGGGAATTTGCATATTGATTACTCGTGGTGGTTACCTTGACGGAACGAAAGACTTACACGAAGCTTCCTGATCGATGCTCGCCGCAGTATTGATCTTTGAGCCTTGCATAGCTCTGAGGAAGTACGGGGGAAGAGCGCGCCGAGCGCGACATACATTGACTCCTGTCGCCTTTTACGGATAGCGCGAGTTCCCGCTTGTCGACTCCGTTAGCATCGCAGAACCTCCATACGCGGTGCGCATCTATCATTAGTCTTGAACTTCCGCTAGCAGAAGGTCACGCCGCGTTAGTTTGCCGCACGAAACCGCAATTACTGGTTGTCATTCCACATTCCTTGCGACTCGCTGTAAAAACGAAAGGCGTGTTCAGTTGAATCTCTGGTCCAATTGACGTGCTGGCCTTCCTGGCGCCTTCTTGGAATTTAACGCTTTCATATACATAACGAACTTGCGCTGTTAAACAGGTTTAACTTGCGTACATGCGTGCATAAGTTATAACAGTCGTTTGAACATCTAAGACACGTTTTATACGCGCAACGTCGTGTCGTAAACGCCAATAAGCGTGCCGGATTCCACGATCTCGGTCAGTATTTGTTCGTTGCACAAATGATGGTTCTGGCAGCCGAAATCCATTTTCTATCTGCGCGCTGGACTGCTTTTTGCAAGATGTCGCGTTTCTATTGAAAGAATGCCTTCCGTCGGACCGAGCTGACCTGTTGTCCGGATCTTGCATTGATTTGGTGGCACCGCTTTTGGGCTAGTGTTGAGCTAAAGACATCTGTCCAAGCACCATACGAGGAATAGCGCACACAGACTCCGACGGATGGAGCGAGGCAACACAAGCGCTAACTTTCAACAAATGTTTATTCGAAGATCCAGTGAAAGAATTATGTGCAGGAAAGAAGGGAGTGCGCATGTGGCACATGCATCACTTTGAACTATTTGAAGATGCGCACTCCCTTCATTCTTTCCTGCACATAAGTCTTTTAATAGCTTTTTGTATAAACATTTTTTGAAAGTTAGCGCTTGTGTCGTCTTGCTACCTCCGCCCGACTCTTTGTGTACGCTATTCCTCGTATGATGATGTACAAACAAGAACAAGCTGCTCTTCTGTCCAAGGAGCTTACGCAAAACATGAAAATGCTTTTGAAAGTGGGCGGCCAGGCTTCAGCCATGCTTCCGCAAAAACCCTGCTGATTGCATGGGGCGCTTTTTGCAAAGTGCCTTGCGCAGAAGTGTGCCTGCGAATAGCCGCCGTAAATTTTGTTGCTGTCGATGCGATAGCCTTATACCGGGCGTTGCCATTGGTCCGCCTGTTTCGCATTGGACCTTGATCAGGCCAAAGTGACGTGCCGGCAAAGGAAACAGCTTGCTATAGAATCTTTTATAACTTTCGTTCCATGTAATCCTTTTTCTTGCTGTGCTTTGTATAATGTGCCTGACACCTCTTCATAATTTCTTATTGCGCAAGCGTGTACTGATGACGCAAAGGAAAGCACACAGAGATTGAGGAAGAGTGAGCCAATGTGGACGAAGAAGAAACTCTGCCGGCGGCGGGATCGAACCTGCAACCTCACAACCTTGCATAGTGGATGGTTGGTCCCTTCCGGCGCCTTTTCTCTCTCTTTCTTTATCTTGTCATTGGGCACGGTGGAGCTCGAAGATCGCGAACCAACAAGCCAAGATTTGCAGCATCGCTGCGGTATGTCTGCAGCAACACTCTGCAAAGGGCATGTGTGGGACCGGATTACACTAGTGCGATGTCAGTGCACGTTAAAGAACCACAGGTGGTCGAAATTTCCGCAGCCCTCCACTATGCGGCGTCTCTGATAGTCATAGCGTGCTTTTGGACGTGAAACCCCAGAAATCAGTTAGTTCCTTAATCTTCTCCACGCGGCCGCCCACCAGCCCGAAAAAGAAAAAAAAGGTCCAGTCGGAAGACTCTTGTTGGTGCACCTAAATGTGTTTCATCGCGGGATGATGATTGTGGTTCGGTTAAGGAGAGCACGCTGATTTCTGCAGCCCATGTCGGGAGCACGGCTAAGCGTCCGTGGGGGTGCGGGGAAAGGGAGGGAAAGAGATAGAAAGGCCGTAGTGGAGGGCTCTGGAAAATTTGACTACTTGGGGTTCTTTAACGTGCACTGACAACACACAGTACACGGACCTCTGGCATTTTCGCCTGCATTGAAAATGCTATCGCAAAAGCCACAATGCGTCGTTTCCCGAGAGAAGCAGATGACGCGCTACGATGGGCGACGTGGATAAGAAACCGTTGCATAGGCGAAAAAGAAAAAAGAAGGCTTACAGGCACTATGCTGATTTGTTTGGTACGCTTCACTCACGATGACTTACTTCTTTATCCCCGTTGAGTAGAGCATTGTTTACGTGTGTGTTATTTACTATCATATGGGCTTCTCCCGGAGTAGGTGTGTGCTTTCGTTTAGGCTTTAGGCAAGCGCTTTCATGTTATTGTATGCATGCGAAATTAGGCTACGCCTGTTTCCTGCGCCGGCCATTGTGAATACTCCCGCTGACTTACTTTCCGATGCTGGAAGTATAGGTTCATGATGGACACACGTACGTTATTCCATGCTTTTGTAAGGTGAAGTATGCGTACGATGTTGTGTTCTCACTCAAGGTGCGGCGTTGGCAGTTCGTCGTAGCAGCAGCCGCAAATATAGCGCTTGTTCTGTATACGTTTTGGAGCATTCGGCGTGAAGGCACCGCACCGCTATATACACCGCTTTTCGTACGCTGTGCACGCAACTGAATTCCGTGGCAATAAATTAGTTTCCAGAAAATGCACCTCTGTGAGAGACCTGCTACATACTAACACTAGCTTACCTCAACCTCCGGCCGGCTGCGAAGGTTCGCGATTCTCAATACATATCCGAAAAGGCTTGCCGAACAGGCGAGGCGTTAGCGCGCGAAGCGCAATTATATTTACTCCGTTTCGTCACTGAAGTCCTTTTACTCCTTTCGTCACTGAAGTCCGTTTCGTCGCTGAAGTCATTTAATGTGAGGTGGTCTGCAGCACGGCACTTTTTGCCTTCGAAAAAACTCCAAGGTTTAGTGCCCCAATCCAGGAACTTCAGCACAGCGCTGAGCGAAAGTACCGCCGTGACCCTGCATATCGTAGCCATCTTATAGTTTAACTGAGCAGTGTTACCACGCACCGTTTTCTGGAGTTGCCAATATACCTCCGGCATCTTTATTGTATGTATGGGACATGACCGTTGACCACAGGTTCCGTCTGTGCGATCTCTCGCTTCGTCATTTCCTCTTGTGGCCTTAGAGATCCCGCACATGTCACACTTCTCAGCGAGCAAACTTGGGGTATATATAGCGCCGCTGGCCTTCGTCCACGCAAACAGCTACGAAGCCTGCATCTCCGTCACTGTTGTCGCACAACGCTGCGTCAAGTGCGATACGTAACCGCGATACCGCTATGACATCGTGCAGATGCGCTTAGAAATGTACTGAGCACCAATGTACAGGTGTTTTTACGGGATACCTAAGGTTTCCTTCCTTCCTTCCTTTGTCCTCACGTGGAACACCCCCCCTTTCTATCTCTCTCTCTCTCTCTCTCTGTCTTTATAATTTGTGTGCGTACGAGCGCGCGTGCGTTGGCGGGGTCGAGGTCGGGGGACGGAGGGAGAGGTAGAGGAGGCGAATGTTCAAATTGGCTCGAACATGCCCGGTATATGGAACTCCGAAATGAAAATGCCTGCGCTTCGCTCCAATGTCTCGCGAGCGAAATTGGCGAGAAGGACGCTCGCTCACCGCCGCGCGCGCGCACGAAAACAGCAGCAAACGTTTGAGCTCCTCGCGACGCGCTGCAATACCGTGCCGCTTCATTTTCAGGCCGTTGGCGAGCTTGCCGAGAGACAGAGAGAGAGAAAAGGGGAAGGTGCATTTCTTTCGGACGACGACGACGACGACGCTTCCTATATGCGCACGCATAATAGCAGCAGCAGCAGGAAACGCCACGGCGCGCGCACGCAGCCCGCACACTATATACCGGATTGCGCATACTGCGACGTGCCCGCATGCAGCGTAGATCGGACGCAGTATACTGCCTTGCAGAGACTACTGCGACGAGTGCGTGCTGCTGCTGCTGCTCTTTAGCGCTCCCGCGGGGAACTCCGCTCTCTGGGAGGCCATGGGTATAGTCATACGCGCTCGCTGCTCGCTGTATAGAGAGCATAAACGGCAGGCGCGGGACGCTTTCCGCCGTGTCATTCTTTTTCATTAATTTTGATCGTTGCCGGCCTTTTCCGCGTGCGGCTTCGGGCTCGTTCGGTTCCCTTTTTTGTGCTGCTTTCCGCTGGCTCGCGGGTTTTGGGCGCGGCGATCGCGGCCTGATATATATTGGACTGGATGGGTGGTGGCAAGGTATATGGAAGATGCAGGAGCGGTCGCGTTGCTTGCCTCCATCGCTATTGCTACTGCCGTTGTTGCCGCGGCAGTGGGGAGAGGAAAATGCCCACGCAATCTTCCGAAAGCGACGCATCCCCTATAGCGTGTGCGTTGCGCGCCGCGCTTTCGGCGTGCGGCGAGGGCTGTCGGCCGCAGCGTCGAGTGGTCACATGTGCACGCAGTTTCCGTGCGAAAATGGTTGGATCGAAGGCTGTGGCGCTCATGCCAAAGCGGGAGTTGTGGTTAAGCCAACGTGTGAATTACGGGAATCGCTCGCGCAAACCTCGTTTATTTATTTTTCTTTCTGGGGAGGGGGCTAGAGGAGGATTAAAAGGATCTCGTAACATTGGACATTAGTGGAACTATATACTCGCAATCATTATTTGTGCACAAACCACTTGTTCAACAAAGGATATCTAGAGCTTTTTAAAAAGATGAAGCGTATTTAATGTGTGTAACGAGGCAGGCCCGGAGGCGTGGGGGACGTGCCCTAGGGGCCCGGGCCCCTCCTGAAATTTTCGTTAGGGAGTGGTGTTAATAACAATAGTGTAGGTGCCAATAACATAAAATTTAAGCCTATTAATAACGTTGCATTTCAAAAGTCACTTAAAGTACATATTG
Organism: Hyalomma asiaticum; assembly: GCA_013339685.2. Lineage (NCBI taxonomy): Eukaryota > Metazoa > Arthropoda > Arachnida > Ixodida > Ixodidae > Hyalomma > Hyalomma asiaticum. The sequence continues at coordinate 60,705,848 of CM023483.1, forward strand.
CGGTTTTAACCGGGAAATAAATAATGAAAAGAGATTTTTTTTCCCCCCGAATAGTCAAGGCCTTCAGCAAGTGGGCACCCCCAGAAAAAAATTCCATGGCTACGGGCCTGTAACGAGGTGGTTGCACTTCGTAGAGGTAGTGGCCACTCCTTTACTGCTACATGTTATATTAAAAAGAACAGTCATGCAAGAACAAAGCATTGAAGCAATAGGCGGTTTCTTCGAGTATGAACTCGCTAACCGAGCTAAAGAATGCACATTCCACGTTCTCGACTCGTGACGCCCAATTTATAATCTCTTCTCATATCCCATACAAGTTTCTTGCCAACCTATAGGCGCATCTCTAACACGTTAATTCCCGTAAATTGCGTCTACACCTTCTGTTTGGCCTGAGTCTACGATGGCGTGCTTGTTCTGCTTTATCAGACCAGCGATATCCCGACTATACGAGCACTCGTAGTGGGGATCGTCTTCTTAATCTCGTCTTCTTTTTGTCCTGTCTCTCGCGCACGCACCTCACACGTATTCACGCCCTCAAACTAGACGCTTTAGCTTTCGTCTAATTTAAACGAGATAAGCCGGAGAGGCCTTCTTAATGCCATCGTTCTCATTATTCTAGGGGAGGTTCACGAAAGTTCGTTGTCAGTGGCAAATTCCGTTGGCTTAAGCCGCGGCTTGTTTTCCCCGAACGTTCTCCTCTCCACTTTCAACGCTGAAGCCTTACACTGTTTCGAGCATCCGCCGGCAGCAGTTCAGCGCTCGCCTATTCACATCTCACACCATTCGATTACCGGTGAAGTCCGGAGAAAAGTTCCAGGGAATGGGCACACCCTGTATAGGCCTAAAGTATTTTTCGTCGCGTACACACTAATAAGTGCCTCGGTCCTCATTGCTTCGTTAGTGCCTTCTCTTTCTCTGTCTTTCTTTTTTATCCTCTTTGTATTTCTGTTTATACCTATCGTTTCTTTCGGGCGGAACAGTCCCTCTGCTTCTCCTTAAATCTCAATTCGCTTCGTCTTGTCTTGCACGTGGACTTGATAGGAGTGGCTGTTGTGTTCTTGCTGTAGGTGCAGGCGTTCTATCTGTTTTTCTTTTCTGAAATACATCGCTTCGAACTGCAGGGGTCCTTGTCTTTTGATTATTCTTTTTCGTAATCCGATGAAAACCCCGCGCCTTCCTGTGTGCAGTTCATTTCTCGGCGTTTGGCTCCTCGAAGTGGTGCAAAACAAGCACGACCTGCTCTCGCGACGTCAGAGAGGGGCTTCCTTCTGAGATGCTGCATGGAGCGCTGTGTGTTTGTATATCAGTCTTCCCGGGTACACGGTTTCTATATTTCAACTCCGTGTTTAGCTTGAACTCACTCAGCGGAAACGTGTTTTTTTTTTTCTTCGCTCTCGCTTCTCATGCCTCTGCACCCTTTTCTTCGTGTCCCTGTGAAAAGAAAAAGAAAAGAAAAAAAAACGGAAAGGGACAGTTTCGGAGTTGTGTAGCGCTGTATTCTTTCCTTGCAGTGATTTTTTTTTTTTTTTCGCGACACCGACGCATAACAAGTTCGTTTCTTGACTCGTGTAAGCGTGTGCAGTTCCTTTCCATGCAGTTGTGGAAAATTTTCCGGTATCGCTGGATCAAAGAAAAGCATCGGCGTATGCCTACGTGATCTGAAAGTCAGCCGTCGCACATTTCCGGGCGGGTATTTATGGCGCTGAAAATTGGCTGTTATATTGTCGTGCTTTCCTCGCATGTCGCTGACAGTGCGTCGGACCTGCAGAGGCAATGTAAAGCGAAGAAAGAAACGCATTGATCAAAGAAGGAAAGGAAGAAAGAAAGACAAAAACGACAGTACCGAGCACCTCCCTCCCCCTATCGTTACTGACGTATCGTTGAACCTGATGGGAAAGCGCGCTGGTGAAATCCTGCCATCAATTCATTCCGTTTTGTCTTAATTTCTTTCAGTTTCTTATTTTTCTTGCTATCTCGTGATGCGAACTGATCGAACGCCTGCTCGCTTGCGCTAGCACATTTTGTGCGGATGACCATTAATTTGCGTATAGAGAGTGTACACCATGCACACCACCACCACCACCATCTTCTTCTTCTTCTTCGTGATCATCATCATCAACACCATCATCGCCATCATCTTCCGGTCACGTGTCGTCGGACGTTATGTTACGTGATGTAGCATGATGTCGATACCATACAGGGTTATGCTGGTAGATGTAGCGCTGTTGGTTGCTAGGCAAGGTCATTTCAAGGTCACATTTCATGACACAACAACTGACGGAAAGCTTAAACAGCTTCGATATTAAAGAAAAAGGAAAAAAGGATTGGAGTTCGTGACGCCATCTATATGTTTCGGCGCGGAAAGCAAAGATGAAACTTCCACCTTGATTTTTTTTTTTGTTCAAATATTGAACATAAGATGACAAGATTAGCGAAGGCAGAGTTCCCGAACAATAATTTGCCACTCTAAACCGCCTTGGTGCTTCGCTTGGGTGTGCCTTTAAGTGTAACGACAGTGTCTGTATATGCCAGCGCGTGCTACGGTTCCCCGTTCTAGTATAGTATAGTCGCCTGTGCTACATATCACACTTTCACCGTGTCTCCCATTTCTCTTCATCCGCTTAACAGGCTCCAACTTTCTCTCCTTTCAGATGTTCAAGAGAACACTATCTCCTCTTGCGCTGCTAGACACCCCTTGCCTTCTCAGGTGTTTCTCCTATAGCTGTTTATTTATTAGCTGATACCGCTGTTGGAAATTCCGAAAATCAATTTTAGCTCGGAATTAGCCCTTAATTAAAACAACAACAACAAAAGAAGTCGAATACCTGTTGACTAGCAACGGCGCTTGAGCTTCAGTTGAAACGCAATCCTAAATCACCGTGTTCATTCATCTTGGTTCACTCGACTTGTCTCGATATGTTCCGAAGATGCGCCCATTACTCAAGTTGGTGTTTCCACTTTCAAAGCGCGCGGTTTGATTGTTTGGTTCGAAAGCTCGACAAACAGTCGTGTACGCTTCTTTTTCGCCTTCGTGTTTCTTTTCGTTTTTTCCCCCCTTGCCATTCATTTGTTTTTTTTTCTTTCTTTCGGTATTTGCTGCTCTGTCCAACTAACCCAACTTCAACGGAAATTGCCGTGGTGTCAGCTGACTAGAGGCGGTCTTTTCAAAGGCCGGCTTTTCTAAAAATAAAACCAACAATAAATAACGAAAACACGGCGGATACGTACACGCGGCCTTGCACATACAGCGCTGCAGCGTCGCTCATTCCTATTCAGGATTAGCCGTCACGGCGTGATTTACTGTCCATTAGCGCAATTACACATATACGGCCCGCGCCCATCTCATGGTTCTCGGAAAGCCGCCTGCTCTGTGTTTTCGCCAAAGCGCCAGCAACAGTGTTTACACGTAATCCCGCGGGAGCTTGAGGCCTAATGAGCTCGCCTATCTTTTGACGCTCCTCCGGCCGTTGGTTCCTTATACATGTTTTACGTGCGCGCTTATATTTTCGCTCCGCATATCGTTGAACCCGGTGTTCAGAGAACGGGAGCTTCTCCGAAAGCGTGCCACTCGCATAACGGCCGCGCGCCACGACCTGACAGCTCGCTTGTTCATGCATCAGCGACGCGTTGTATATAGTGATGGAGTGGGCTGCGTTGACTTCTCGCGCGTGTAATAAAGATGTAGAGGGGGACATTAAATGTGGCTCTCGCATTCAAGTTCCCCGGGAGCCTAGAGAGGATTATAAATGTCAGTCACTTTCAAAGGCTGGTCGTATATTTCGGCCATTGTATGGCGCTAATGCAGTGTGAAGGCGACTGCTTCGATGTAGGTTACGTTATCGATGCGGGGGACACGAGACCGTGATGTGACAGCTTCTAGTTACGTCTGCCCTAGTAAACTTTTCAACTACGCGCTTTTGTGAGTGGAGCGTTAGCGATTTATATCGCTTTCTGCCATGGAAAAAAGAAAAAAAAATAGGAAGGAAGCGGAAGGCTTCTACCGTGAAGTTCTCAGATGATGCGCAAGCGTTATCTGGAATTCCATTGTCTAACCAATATATGGCAACAGTGGCGGACACTAACCTTTAGCCAACACTAGTCGGTTTTAGCCATGATTTATCCAGTTTTATTTTACGTAAACCATAATTTAGTTCGCGCTAGGGAACATTACCTGCCTTTTACCAAGACTGGCCAACATTAGTCAACAATGTCCAGCATTAGCTCCCTTTTAGGCGACAAAGCAAATGCTAACCACTGCTGATTGTATGTGAGCTAATGCGGTGAGCGAGTACATCCGTGACCGTGCGGTGCTCTGCACTGTCTTCAGTTCCGCCCCAATAATTGTAAGCGCGCATTACGTTACGGACGGTCGGGCAGACTGGACTGATACACGGGTACTTTCCTATAGTAACGCATCCAAGCAAAAGCCCGGCTCCTTGTCATCCATGAGCTGCACAGTCTTCGCAGTTCTTCGCCATCATACGTTTGCGGCTTTGGCTTCTTACTTAGACTTTCTCTCTCAACAATTTGTGTCACAATGCACGCAGGGCCTTTGCCTCTCTCTAAGGGTTCGACCATTTGACTAGGCACGCTTGGCTTCACGCTGGTTGGTCGAGCATGCATGACGTCGAAGCGGGTGCGGTGGCAGACGAGGAACTCGGTGTTGCACTGATCGCGTGTGGGGCAGTCAGTTATAGTTACTCCGACGATAAAGAGCTGCTGAAAGCTACCGCATCTGGTAGGCAGCGTAGCAGTCTCTAGTGTCGCATACCGGGATGGGGACGGCGTTAACCTGTGATGGAGCTTTCGATAGTGTTTTTCTATTATCGTTTATTCTGTATTGCTTCAAATAACTACATATGTTAGTGCTTCGCTTCTTTTGTCCTCTTCTGTGTGCCCCCCTCCCCCCATCCCTCGTTAAGGTTTCGCTACTTTCGAGACTTCTCCTCCGTTCGCATTTCCTCGGAACTGACTCGCCATAATTCCCTCCCTGCGTTGTCGAGGCGTATGATACACGTAATGCACCGTCGCGAGTGGCCAACAACAATCGGGGACAAAAGGCTCAAGCTCGAGCACGCGTACACGAATACGCTGTACAGGAGTATTATTACCCGGAAGAGCTGGCGTCCCTCGAGAGCAGGATCCAACCTTCCCGGAGCATGCATCCTCGGGAGATCGCCATCCTCTTCATCGGCGAGAAAACGGAAGGCTTCGTTTCTGAACGCCCGGCCGAGGTTGCGTACGTATGCGCTTCCACCGTCTATATAACGATGTCCTCGCCGTTCCGTACATCTTTATCATTTTCGGCGCGCTCGCGTCCACGCCGGGTCCACGTCGCCCGCATTGTCGCGCCGCTGAATGATTAATGGAGCGGTCGGTGCACGGCCTTTCGCGCGGCGGCGGCGGCGGTGGTTGTGGGTGCTGCTTGCTCGCCAACGAAGAAGAGCACGTCGCGTCTTTCTCTTCTCGAGCCGGAAGGGGGGCCCAATTTGTCTCTCCCGCGAGTATGTAAAAAAGCGCCGGCCCGGCCCCGCGCCAACACTACACGCATCGAGGGCCTCCGCAGATCGGTGCAGCGCGAGGCGACGCCGAGGGCGCTGGCACTTAAATCTCTCCCGTCGTAGAGCACTTCGTGCCGTGCCTGCCTTCGTAGCATCCCTCCAGATTTATTGTTTCGTATAACGTATGAAATATTAAACGCGGATAGCATTTTCGGTGCATCCATGTGCCTCCGTTTTCAGTCGCAGGATGGAACGAGCGACACTTGTGTTTCGCTGCGCGGCACTTCCGATTCACTTCCTCAGGCGACCGGAGACGAAATTAAAGGAAAAAATTGAAGAATAAGGGCGCGTTAAAGGTGGCATACGATAGATACGATATCAGAGCATAGTTGATTTATACTAAATAGCCATTTATAATCATCAGGACAACTTATAAAAATTAAACTTCTGTTTCAAACTACAATCACATGCGCGGCACATACCCGCTTTTAATAAGAAAGAAAGAAAGAAAGAAAGAAGGAAAGAAAGAAAGAAAGAACGTGTTGTTAGTTATCTGTTCTCGAACATACGCAGTACTGTCAAATTTTAAAGGAGTACTGACACGATTTTGAGGTGGCACAGAGGGGACATTTTTCGTCTTCTTGCCGTGCATTGTTAACGCCTGCCACACACCGGAGCCAGGCAGCACGCATAAAAAATTTTAATTTTATTTTTATGTTTTCGTCAACCAGCATCTGCAAGCCAGCCCAATAGCTATGGACAATACTATGGCGTGTGAACACAGTCACTCAAAAATCGCCCGAATTCGCTGTCGGAGTTGCCTGCTGCGGCTCCGTCAAGAGTTGCTGTCCCTACGTGAGTTGTACTTACGTCCGACTGTGTCAGCACGGCACTGTGGAACCGCTCTCCTCGAAACCAAGAAGAAAGTGGGTTTTGAGTGTAGCCGTATTAAAGATGCATTGATTTGATTACGTTTCGGGGCACCATGATACTTTTTCAAAGGTATTCGATACCACTGCTTATATTTAGAGCAACAATATGAGAATGTCTAAAATTACTGTCAGTACTCCTTTAAAGGGAACGCAAAGTAGGGCTAAGTTACATCGACTATCACTGATACACTGCACAAGGACTCGAGCATAACTTCCGTATGTGCAAAGGTATGTCTAGTTGATCATAAAGAATAATTATTTGGTATTGTTGCTTTGGTTTTTGACTTAGTGTCCTCTATAATCGTGGAGGGACTGTACTACTTTAACCTATTTTCTAACGCCGGGGCCTATACTATACGGCCCGTTGTCAATGTAGCTAACCTGCGTAGTATTGATTACTTCATCAAAATTATTCGCCTCTATGATCATTTCAGTAGAGTTGCGCAGTAACTGTGTTAAATGTGGTGCTCGTTTCCACTGCCTGTCATTTCGCGGAATTTGGCCATCTGTCTCTCCGTCTACGCTTCAGCACTGCTTCGGAGCTGTGTCATTGGAAAATAACAAACTGCTCTAATGGACAATCAGGCTTCGTTTGTAAACATTTTGTTTTATTTTGAGCCTGCTATACGTTGTTCTCTGAACGTACTTAAAACCAGACAGCACAAACTGCATCGTCGAGTGACCGGTTCAGAATGACTCGGAATCATCTTACGTCGCGACCGAAGCGGTCTCATTGGTATATGGTTGTCCCTCTCCTCAGACCGACGGCGCTAGTGAATTTGCAGATATTTCTTACTTAAAAATATTCCGTGATTGCAAAACTGTGTCGGTCTTCAGCTATATATCATAATTGACTCTCGCGAATAGCTGCTAAATTGACTGTTATTGGAACTGGCAATTTTCGGCTATCGCCGTCGACTGTAACACTATTCCATCCGCTAACGCTATTCCACCGTCATCATAGGCTAACACTATTTATTTGCCCTAATGGAGGGGGCATTATGCGTATAGCGTGGGAGCTACGAATGCAATAAGGACGCAGCCATAATGGTATCAGAGCCGAAATACGGGAAAAATTAAAGGTCAAATCAAAATAGAAAATTTATCTAACACTGTGATACGTTGTAGAAACTGCACGTTATATAAGTTCGCATATGAACTTGTATTTCACTTGAACAGTCTTATCACCTACGTATTCACCTGAACAGTCCGTCATTAGCAGTCTCCTCTAAGCACGGGTCAGGGTCATCGCTGAGCAGAAATACCTCCCACTGCTCCTCTGAGGGATATGGGATGGGGTGAACTTTGGAGTTGCATTGGCGTGCCCACACCCCATGTAGTATTGGGATAGGTTAAGTTATATGCTACATGTTAGCGGCAGAAACAACTAGTGGACTGTTGAACTAGGCAGCCTATCCACACACTGTTAGATTATGCGTGAATAAAGGTGATCTCAATCAATCAATCAATCAATCAATCAATCAATCAATCAATCAGTAGAAATCTCTTGCTGTCACTGCCACCTAGCCTATATAATTTTTGCTGGTTTGACCGGTTACCGAATTAATTTAATGAAAGAAAATGCAGCCAGGAACATCGAGAGGACATTGGTTGTCGTTATTAATTGAAGTGTAGTAATCGTGAGATGATAGCAAATGCACTGTGTCCGACAAAAAAGAAAAAAACAATAGGTGGTGAACTGGGCTGTTGGTACAATGTAAAATGAATAAAAACCGACGGAAAATACTAAAAACAAACAAAGGAAAACGCAGCTTTCTTGTCGTTTCATTTTTGTCTCGTATTTTCCACTGGTCTTTGTCTGTTTTACGAAAAAAAAAATAATTACTTGCCGCCGGTAGGTGGGGACCGAACCCTAAGCCTTCGAATGACTACCTAATTGATAGTCACTGCAATTGATTTCGAAAAATCTCGCTATTGTTACGTTAAGACGGCGAGATGGGCTAGTTGGTGTACATTCATGTTTTAAAGCAAACGCTTTTTAAGCGCACATAAAACGAGAACAGAAGAACTAAGAATTTGACAGCGCTGTCCTGTCAGTACTGTCGTGTCAAATTCTTAGTTCTTCTGTCCTCGTTTTATGTGCGGTTAAAAAGCTTTTGCTCTAAAACATGTATTGTTACGTCCCGCACTTTCTTGTTCGTCGGCAACACTGATTGGTAGCGTGCTGATAGAGCTGCCAGCCATTAACGGTACTCGACAGCGCCACGGTGGTACAGCGGTTACGGTGCGCGGCTTCTGACTGCAAAGACGCGGGTTCGATCCCACCCGCCGCGTTCGCCTTTCAACGGAGGTGAAAGGGCTAGAGGTCCGTGTACGTGCGTTCACAGTACACGTCATAGAAATCCTGGTGGTCGAAATTTCTGGAACCCTCCTAGTACGGCGTGCCTGATAACTGCATCTTTCTTTTGGCAAGTAGAATCCCAGCAATTGTCATCGACAACGGCAACTGCCGGCCGAGCCGCTTCGCTAATTCGACCGCCGAGTAGCTGTCGAGAACTCGGGCCTTCCGTTAATGTAACAATTGCGAGAAGTCTTGCGTGCCAAGACCACAATATGGTTACGAGGTACGTCGTAGTGTCGCATTTTCGATGGAGGCGAAAGTGCCAGAGACCCGTGTACTGTGCGTTGTCAGTGCACGTTAAAGAATCCCAGGTGGTCGAAATTTCCGGAGACCTCCACTACGGCGTCTCTCATAATCAGAGCTGGTTTTGGGACGTGAAACCCCACAAGTCAATCAAATCACTACGACTTTTCCATCCTTTCTATCTCTTTCACTCCATTTCTGCTACACCCACGGAGGCTTAACCGTGCTCCTAACATGGGCCGCAGAAACTATAGCGTCCTTTACTTAACCAAACCACGATCATCATCATCATCATCATCATCATCAGGGCTTGGGAAATTTCACGTTCTCTAATGTGCACTAAAAATCGCACAGTGCACAAACCACTACCATTTTCGCCTCCATCGATATGAGACTGCCGCGATGGGGATCGAACTCGTGCCCTTAGGGTCAGTAGCCTAGAGCACCTCGTAACCGCAGTACCCACTGCGACGACCGGGTCTTCCGTTGCGCTGCACCCTACTCCGCGGGTCAAATTATGCGTAAGGAGCGCGCTGTTGGGCATGCTTGGAAAGAGCAGCGTTTCGCAACCGCGCCAAGCCGGCGCGAGCGGGCGACCTCCCCCTTGCCCCTCTCGGCGTGTTTCACAACGAGAGCGCGTGCAGCGCATGCGACCGACCGGCTCTTGGAGGCGTCGTCGGCCGCCGGGTTCCTTCCTCGGCGGACGAGAGGCGGCAACCAGCGCGTCCTGTACTCGCCCCCAATGCTGCTGCTGCTGCTGCTGGTGGCGCTGGCATTTTGAATGGACCGCCGCCAAGAGGTTTCGAGCTGATGCGCTGCGCCGCGAGCCTTGGTTTCGCTTGGAGCGGACGTCCGGAGATGGAAAAATAGTGGTATCCCTGGACCTCGAGGGGGTCCCGCATGAAAGAAGTCAGTAATTGGTTTGGCGAAACGAGTCACTTCAGGTGCACGGCGCTTGTTCTGTCGTGATGTCGGGGAGAACGCACCGTCCTGATTGAAGAGCATCGCGGAGCACGAACCAAGCCGCCCTGTATATAGCTATCCTAATCATGGGACGTGTACACGACGGAAGTACGCGCGTACAGGGAGGGAAGTTTCAGAAAGGACGGACCGGCATTCTGGGCCCGTGTTGAGTATAACCATATTAACCTTCATTGTAAAAGCTTAAGTGATTCTAAAAACAGGCGCGATCTATATAGTGTTGTGATAGCCAATATATTGCTGTCGTGTCACTAAACGAAGCCGGCTGGCCAGTGCGGAGCATGCTTCGTCGTTTATATACCTCCTGATGTTCTTTGCTTGCGCTGCAGTTGAACCTATTATTAGGGCTGCTCGGTGAAGCTCTCGTCGATCGGTGTTGTCACTGGCAGGTTGTAAAGTTGGAGCTCGCGTGAAGGCGTCGACAGTATTGTTGTCTGGACGGTCTTTTCCCTGTTTTGTGAGTTTCAAAGTGCTGGTCACACTACGGTTGGTGACGAGAACGGAGCAGTGGCGCTTACTTCGTACCGAAGTTTACCCGTGCACAGTGCATAGCCAATACCACTGCCGCTACACAGAACCAATGCGCTGAACGTCAGTATATTGGTACTCCTCTATATAAGGCTTTAAAGCCTTTATTAGCGTAAATTAATTTCAAGCGAAGATAAATGTATAAATAGCGCTTCTAAACACATGTAACACATTTGGTATATGATACAACGTTCGTGTTGGACTCCGTGAAGAACCCATGAGGCGAGTAAGAAAATGCGCGTACACAAGCTGGGTGATTAGAATGCTCTATACAATTAAGTTGCCTGTGAAAACTGAGAAACCCATGAGCGGGCATTTTATGTGCAGACTGTGTGACCTGAATCAGCGATGGATTGCGTAGAGCAGATGTTAGCTCACTGGCACACATGCGCTGGCAGCATACGCCGGACGCGTGTGTTTGTCAATTTCGACATGACTGATAACACCAACATTAAGCGGGCAGTATAATTCCAAGAGTTATATGTTTGGAAAGAAGGTCTGTCGCAGCTACTGCCGCTGGCGTCAACGTCCACTGAAAAAAAAAAAATTATAAAATAAGGAAGGCCGGGGGAGGGGGGGGGGGGAGGGGCTGACGTGCCTTTTTTTATCTTATTTGACGAGCTGGTCATAGAAGCATCGGTTAGGCGTTTCGTAGTACTATCCATAATACGTAATAACACTTGCGTAATTTTACGATTTCCAACTTTGATTTTTTTTTTCTCCTGTTTTTAATCACCTTCTTTTCCTCAACCACTCTCTGGCCACGCTGAGAGAGAAAATAATGTCGTGGTAGGGTTCATATCGATTTCATCCTACTAGAACATGGTGTAGGGCTGAGTTTATTATTATTATCTTTTTTTTTTTTTGCCGCAATACATCGCTCTGTCGCTCCCATCTGACGCCTTATTAAAGCGCGCCACATGGCTCGTAGCCGCGCATGATGCCACTGGCTTGACAAGCACTTGCGTTGTGACGGCTCACCTGAGTGGCGTCTGTTCCGGCAGGTGTTCGGTCTTTGCGCCCCCGCCGACTTCGTTCCGCAACAAAGCAATTGTTTCACGTCAGCCTTGAGGCAACGCGCACTGACGGTACAGGCTGCCACACTTCTGTATGGAGAGCTCGCGTGCGATGTCCTGACAGGCAACGAAAATGACCTCCGAGCTTGGCAAACAAAGCTTGCGCTCTGCAGAAGATTCACGCAGACATAGGTCACACTGATGTGCACCGCCTGCATTCAGTGTATCCTAAAGCTGTATAAGTGCGATTAGACGAGTGAGGGCTTTGTGGAATAGTCGCATAGCGCGTCGAGTGATTGATTGGCTAGTTGAACGGTTCATTGATTCTATCGTTCAATGTCTCAAGCCAGCCGTATGGCCACAAAGGAACGCCCCGCGGCTGGGCTCGCTACACTGTGTGTTGACGTTGGAGTCTGGGGAGACTTTGATGGTAGCTTCACAAGCTTTCTGCCTTACATGCTGCTAGATTATGTGGGTGAAAGTTGAAATAATGTTAAAGAAAAGCAAAAAGAAAGACATGAAAATAAATTCATTCACATGTAGTAATAAATTAGTATAAACGCTTCCGTTATGCCCCCTACGAAAATCCAGCCACCACGATGTTGAAGCTGAATCATCACATTGTGAAGAATGCCATAAACAATCAACAGCGTAAAAGCCTCGCCTTGATCCACTCCGCTCGACCGCTGTTATCATTAAAATATCAAGTCAGGTCGAGGCACCTTGTGCGTGTTGCGGGTTCGAAACGACTAAAAGGGGACCGGTATTCACAAAAGCTTCCATGCCTGCGCACCTGTACGCAACACAGTGGTAGCGTAGGCTAGATTATGCTGCTTGCTCTGTCAATCTTCTCTTTCACATTTATTTTACTCCTGCTTTTCCTCCACCATTCTTCTTCTTTTCCATTGTCTGCTTTTTCTTTGTCTTCTTCGCTGTCGGCTTTTACCTTCTTCATCGTTGTCTTTCCCCCCGTCCTCGTTGATACCACTGCCGCCAGCAGCAGTCAAAGCTTGCGGCTTCCTCACCCTTAATTGACGTGAGGCTGAGGAAGAATGATGTGAGGTTGAGGAGCTGCAGAGAGGGTACAGCATAGCATAGCCTTGTACAGTATATTCTAGTAGGGAGTAGGAAAGGGAAGGTGTCACCAATCCCGTGCTGTGAGGTACGGGCGCGATCGCTGGAAATAATTCCAAGAACCAACGTCTTGGTTCCCCAAAAAGGATCCCACGAAAGCTTGGACAATGAGGTTTCTGGTCCCCTTCGGCACACTAGCAAAACGCCAGCAGTGGTTCAAAGACCGAGTCAGAGACAAAGGTGATCAGACAAAACAAATATATTCTCATCAAACAGGCAGTTACACAAAACGTACACAACACGGCTCTTCCAAACTCAAACACAGATGGGTTACAACGTTACACGAAACCAACAAACACGAACAAGCTCATGCACTGCAACAAAGAATAAAACACAAAAGAGTGCCGTTCACCAAGTCACTCGAGGCGTCTTCTCAACTCGAAGCTTGCAGGCAGGGCTCGTCGGCTGGCTCGCTGAGTCACACACCACGTCAAATTGTTGCTACTGTTACTTCCTCTACTCTTCTACTACTTCTACTCTACTATTCGCGGCCCGTGGTCGACTGTTTATATAGCCTTGGAAAGCCATTCTAGAAGTTTCGGGCGGCCCACGTGATACAAGCACGCACAACGTTGGGAACTGTCTCGCCCTCTTTCGGTCCTTCGACGTTGGGACGGCGCCTCTTTCTCCCTCTCACTGCGTGAGGAGCTTCGGTATGTACTCTCCGCCTCCTCTCTCTCCTTACATCTGTCTTGCGCGCGCACTCGCCGCTCCCGATAAGAAACCTGCAAAATTCTCCCCTTTTGGAGATTCGGCGTGACCTTGGGCGCCTCTTCCGTGCGCGCCGCTTTTCTTGTTGTCTTCTGTGGCTTTCCCTTGAACTCGACACCGGGTCTCCGGGTTTCTCGTCGAAATAGGCACTATTTTGTGACAGAAGGAAGGGTGAGAAGAAGGGAAAGGAGGAGGGGAACGCCACAAGCTGCGCCGAATCCCCAGTCTTCGCACCAGTAGTGCGTAGCTACCCGATTTCTTTTCCACATTGAGACTCATAGCGGTTACGAACACTGGCGGCGGCGGCTGACACAATCGCCACCAATTTAAGCGACTGTAACGATGCCATAACGGCTTACACTGTTAAGCGGCTTACACAAGAGCTTTTCCGGAGATACTTTTGTTGCTGGGCATGAAGCCGGCTCACTATAATGGCACTTAGCACTCACGATCAGAAAAAGTTTGATTTGGCCGCAGATACCCTTCTTCTCCTTCTTCTTTCTTTTCTTCTGAACGCAGTGCAACGTCTTTTGAGACGATTAGCGGTTACGACACAGGTGTTCCGCCATTTTAGGTCATTTCAGGTCGAAAGTTCCACACTTTCTGTCAAGTACGTTGTCACTCGTTCCTTGACCCGCTCCTTGTATAATGATCTCGGAGCCCCACAACAAAAGAACGACATCACTGGCAGGGACACACACATCACAGGCTCTGCTGCACGTTTTCTTCCGTCTTTATCTCTTCGTTTGAAGCCCGTAGGCCCGCAGAGCATGTTCCGCCAGTACGCGGGCACCTTCGTGCACTTACCGCAGGCGACGCCGCGTAATGAGGAGGCGCTTGACGCGCTCGCTTCGTCCGTTTGGGAGCTTTGCTCGCATCTGTCTCAGCTGGGGCGTCCGCTCCGCTGCCGCTGTGTGCGCCGCGGCACGTGCTGTCATTTATTCGTGGTGGTAATGTGACCGATGATGATGTATGATAAGGTGAAACCACGCGCGCTATGCGCTGTCGTCTCTCCTCCTGCCAGAGTACAGAAACCAAAAAAAAAAAAAAAAGAACGGACAAGGGAAGGGTTACTGTGTGGTGCAACGTTCGGAGTTGTGCGAGCGAAGAAAAAGAAAAGCCGTTTGATTGAATTGAGCACAAAGGATGGCGGCTTCGGGCGAGTCGTCAAGTGAAAGAGGGAACGTACGCGAAAGTTGCCGAACGGCTTCTGCGAGTCGGGAAAGCGGCGTGACGTATACACACATCTTCCAATAAACACGGCATCGCTCATAGTCGCATGGCACAGCCGCACCCGCATAGGCGCAAAACTCTCTCGAAATGGCTGCCCAGAAGGTGCGATTCCGTTTGCACGCGTACGTCCCACGCAAGGTTTATTTTTTGCTTTAGTGAAACTGCAGTAAATTTGAACACGAGAGAAATAATGGCGGATACAGTCAGTTTTTGGGCCTATGTAGGTTCGGCTGCGTCTGCAGCTGTTGTTTCGTTCAGGCTGTCCGAAGCATAGCGCTTTTGCAGGGCCCTTTCGTGCCACAATCTATACGTGCTGGCACGTAGCGGGTGTTTCAATTAGTGCTGACAGTCCATTGCACGCCCGATAAGCCTAGAAGAGTTTTATCTATAGCGGTCCTGGGTCAGAGCTAGATAAGGCTCGCCCAAACCTATATATACTGCTTTGCTGCTCCAGGTGCAATATAACGAGCCATGTGGCGAAATTCGTCGGGTCTCGGTCGAGATCTCAGATCGATCGCGAAGAGCGCTCCGGGCGTTCCGAGCTTTAGTGCGCTATGCTCCGAACAAACCACAGGCTGAGTGGTCCGAGCTCTGAATTGGGCTATAGCCGAGTGTAAGCCGCCTCGCGACAGTGCCTAGGGCTCTTGAAGAACGACACGCCGAACGCGCCGATAATATCTGATGTGTTGCGTAAGCATGAAGCAACTCTTTGCAGCGCTCTTCTTTTGTGTTCGTGATAATTTTGCCCTGATGCAACATCTAACGTCTATTCGCAGCTCCCGAAAACGTTACTTCACGTGGCAACCGTGGGGTCACGGCGGCACCTTCGCTCTTATCGCGGTGTTGAAGTTTCTATAGATTGTGATGTTGAGTCGCGATGTCAATAAAAGGTGCTTGCCGCCGATCGCCTTGTATTTAGCTGTTTAAAGGATTTCAGTGGCGAAACAGGCGAGATGGTTGCGCTGTGCGTGGAAACGTCCAACCTCGGTTCAGTAAGCGTCATCACCAGATTTCCTTAAATAATAATAATAATAATAATAATAATAATAATAATAATAATAATAATAATAATAATAATAATAATAATAATGTTTATTTTCCGTCAGTACAAAAAATGATGAAGGGGAGTGGGAATAAAAGCCACAATCCACTTGACGATTTCCTTACATATAAAGAGCCTTTCGAGCGAGCCAGAGGTTGGTGAAGGCAAGTGCTAGTGCGTATGCTAGCACTTCTTTGCGGCCATGCTTTGCTGCTGCAGGTGAGGTCTTCACTGTTTTCTAAAAAAAAAAAAAAAACTCTGACCTTGAATAGTCTTGGCCCATGCAAGTGTTTCAACTGCAAATCTTCATCCTGATAATGCATGTCGTCCCTCTTTTTCTACACCTATTTCTTTTCCCCCAATGCCGAGTAGGCAGGTCCGAATATTGGTTCAGGCTGACCTTGCAGCATTTCTTTCATAATAAATTTCTTTCTCTCACTGGGCTGCCACTGATGCGATTTCATGCATTGGAAAGTAATTTCTGCTGTCCTTCCAAAGGTAAACATGCATACCACTCACTTCATTATAAAGGCAAACTACAAACTAATGTTACTCTGGTCACAAAACAAATAGTAGTTTCTAATAATAGTAATAATAGTTGCCGAGCCATGTGATAGAGTTTCGTTGCGTATTTGATGTCGTGAGGTGTTTGTTCACGTAGGGGTGAAGAAACAGCGATCAGCCGCGCGTCGGCTTCCACAGTTGATAACACTCTTCCTCTCCCACGGCACCGGGAAACCCAAGCGACGACGACGCATGAACCACCAAGGATTTGAGCTTAGAGGGAGCATAGTCGCGCTGGTGATGTGGCGCAGCGTGAGAGAGGCATTCCAATCGTGGAGGCCGGCACACAGCTGATCGTGACTTGTGTGTGCCTGCTCGAGTAAACAGTAACCATTTCGCATCACAGTTGAACCCCTTTAAAAGAGACACTGATATAAGATACATTTGGGTATAAGAGACGAAGTTTATTCACACAGTTGGCTGTTCCATCTCTCCCACTAGTCGAACCTCTTTTGTAACAGACGCGCTCCTGAAGACAGTTGCCTATAAATTATTTGATTGATTTCTGGGATTTTACGTCCCAAAACCAGCTATGATTATGAGAGACGCCGTAGTGGAGGTCTCCGGAAATTTCGCCCGCCTGGGGTTCTTTAACATGCACTCACATCGCACAGCACACAGGCCTCAACACTTCGCCTCCACCGAAATGCAGCCGCCGCGGCCGAGATTCGATCCCGCTATCCTCGGATCAGCAGCCGAGTACCATATCCACTATACCACCATGGCTGGGCTAATAAAGGACAAAATATCGCTAAATGTCGGTCTGTATAGTCTTTCTTGTAGCAGATATATTGACTCTAAACGCACCACTTTTGGCTGATAGCTGCAATTAATCCACTGAGGAAGCAAGGCAAATGACAGCCAAGTAGTGCGACAGGGTTGTGGTGGAAAAAACGTGAATTCTGTTTCGAGCCGCACGGTCCACCAAAAAATCTCCTAACACGAAGGCAAATGGTATATGTAAAATAAACTCTTTGCAACATCCTGGAGCCTTCCTTTGTGGTCAGTTTAGTTCTAATAGTCAGAAAATGAAAACATGGCACCGTGCTTATAAGAGACCACCCATATAAGGGACAGAAAGTGCTCCCTGAGGCATGTCTCTTATAAAGGGGTTCAATTGTATATTACAAAACGTCGCTGTTTTGCTAAGCGCTTGCCTAAACGAATGTACACTACGGTCTTAGAAAAACTCGCATATGAAAAATACATCACACACGCGCGCGTACAAATTTTTTGGCTTACTGGCCGAGGAGAAAGAAATTGTCGCGTGTGAAGTGTTGGGAACAAACCAGCGTATAGTGGCCGTCACTTTTGCTGACGCACACGTTCCTAAACCGCGTCGCTCTCTGTAGTAAGTCAACCGATGAAATGACGCGTTGCTGCCGATCGCGATGACGTGCACGTGTTTAGGTATACAGCAAAAGTATTCTTACATGATTTCTTCTTTCTCTGGCTGGGCCCCACCACGGTGGTCTAGTGGCTACGGCACTCGGCTGCAGATCCGAAGGTCGCGGGATCGAATCCCGGCCGCGGCGGCTAAATTTTCGATGGAGGCCAAATGTTGAGGCCCGTGTGCTGTGCGATGTTTGTGCACGTTAAAGAACCCCAGGTGGTCAAAATTTCCGGAGACCTCCACTACGGCGTCTCTCATAATCAGAGCTGGTTTTGGGACGTTAAACCCCACAAAATCAATTTTTCTGGCTCGTGCAGGGGGCATGGCGACAATTAAAGAACTACACAGGTGCTTTTCAGTTGTGGTGATGCGATGTTTCAAGGCCGAGACCCTGGATCGCCTTTTTTATTTTTTTTTAAGGCCCGCTAGCTGGCGAGCATTTAGTTGGAATCGCGAATAGGGTTTGTGCGAGAATTAGTGTCCGCGTAGCCGCGCTATAGACGCGGACCGATCCAGAAGGTTGTGAAGTTTGACAGTGACGTCATATTGTGTCATCGCATGACATCTTCCGATGACGTCATCAGATCACATCGTCACTTGGTGGCCCGCTTTTTCTTGCCATTGGTTGGTAGCACCTATACGATCTACGGATGGCCGCCAAATCTTTCGATTCGTGGGGCACATAATCCTTTCGCAACGATACATGTACCGCCGTCTTACATTGTGCGATGTGCTAAAGCTTGGCTGGTCGTTCACCTTCAAAGAGTTGAATGGCTCCTCAAAGTTATTGTTCATAATTTCTAAGCACCAGTCTTACGGTCTCAGCCGTAAAATTGGGGCGCAGCCTGTCTGCAGCCTTTATTGTGGACGTTACAGTACAATAAAACCTTTGACGCAATGGCACGTACTTTTAGCGGTATGAAACGTAATGCGGATAGCAAGGCA
This sequence comes from Hyalomma asiaticum, assembly GCA_013339685.2. Taxonomy (NCBI): domain Eukaryota; kingdom Metazoa; phylum Arthropoda; class Arachnida; order Ixodida; family Ixodidae; genus Hyalomma; species Hyalomma asiaticum. The sequence goes on from CM023483.1 coordinate 60,724,433, forward strand.
GGAATGCATATTGTGAGGTCGGATATTTTAACGTGCAGAACGCTGTTTCTCCTTTTTTTTTCTGTTGTTACTTCCTTTAAGACGTTGGACATTTATAGCTGCATGCATGGATCCTGTTTGGCGTCGTTGCAATGGGCGGCCCCATGCATGCGCCATAGGCGCAGCGACAAATTGTCGACGCGAAGAAAATAAGTCTGCACTTTTCTCCAGGCAACGCACTCTAATTCCGCGGCCTGCTTTTGTGAACAGCGCTGCCCATTTTGCAAAGCTGATTTTATAATCGATATGGCGAACACTTTTGACGCAGCTCCACACGGAGCGTGTTTCTGTGTGTGTCGCACGCAGTTGGATGCAATTTTGGTACCCAGGGGCACGGCTTACTTTGCGTAACTGCTTGAAACATGTATCATACGAAGTGTGCGCTTGCACGTTGGCTGTTTCCGAAGCTCTCGGCTGTTTATTCATTTGTATGTACGCATTACTCATATATCTGCTGAGGATCGTTGTCTGGCGTCATATAGAGTTACACGACGCTAGGATTGCTTCCCGATGATAAATTACCGCTGAATAATATCGAGAAAATTTCCCACCACTTGGGCTGTAGGCACAAAGCGTGCGGGTAGACACCACTTGTTTCGATAAACGCATGATGTTTACGCCTTACAGCTTCTTCGATACCTCCGTCCCTCTAGATCTGTTTTTTAGGACTTGAGAAGGGTGTGAGAGCCACAATAAACGTCCGAAGCTCACAATAATAATAATAATAATAATAATAATAATAATAATAATAATAATAATAATAATAATAATAATAATAATAATAAAGGCTGTGCAATGTAGAGCGCTCTGTGTTCGCTATCTGTGCCCCCGCTCATACTGCTGCGAAGATGTCGTCGTATGTAGCAACTTTAACCGACTCTCATATACGCTAAATGACGGCGTGTTCGATGCGAAAATATAGCGCTTGTAGATACATGCTCACGCCTTCTTCGGCTTTCGATGTCGCCACCGTCAGTCAACGCACTCACGCCAGAGAACGCGGCGTACCGTTTACATTCTATTCGACGTCATGACTCAGAACTGTACGTGCACGACAGCCGTGCCCAACCTCCGCCGTATAACATATACTCGGAGGCTTTCCGTACAGGACGCCGATTGCGCAGCGCATCCACGAGAGCGACGATGCGCGTGTCACGCTGCGCGTCTCGCGGCGCCGAGTGTGATGCTCGCGCTTGTTTCTCCGAGAGTGTGAGAGCCGCCGTGCTCTTTCTTCTCCCTTGTGTCGCAGCAGCCCCGCGTGTGGTGGCAGCCGCAGCGTGGCGGCGGGGGAGGATGCTGACTCGCTGCGGCGCACGGTGGTGCGACGAGGCTGCCGGCGGCGCCCATGACGGAGAGGCGCGTGTCGGTGCGCGAGCGCGCCCGCGAACTCGAAGCCCTCGCGGCGAGGGAGGCATCGCCGCAGCTGGCGCACAGGGCGCGCCTGGCCCGCAGGTACGTGCACACATCCTTCCCTTCCCTTATGCTTCTCTTATTCAGCGCGAACCGCGCCGCATGATGTCAAAATGCGCGACTGCTCGCAGCGGTGGAGGTCCTTGCATGTTCTTGGATGCAGTGCTGTGCGTTTGGTCGAAAAGTTTACAGAAGCTACGAAGTTGGTGTGTTGTGAAATAGAAGACAGTGTGCTTGGCCAGTGGTATCGGTGCATGCCAGCTTGCAAGAGTGGACTGCGAACCATCGGGTAATGCGCGCTGTCGCCTGCATGATCTGTCACACGCAGCTCCTTTGTATACGTGCACCTCCGCTGAACTTACCGACGGCGCTTCGCAGGCTCGGGCTGACGCGCGCCGACTCCGAGCCCGGCGCCGAGGGCGGCCGCGCGGGCCCGTGCCACTGCTGCTCCCAGCCGGCCGACGAATGTCTGTGCAGCGGCGACGGCGGCGGCGGCCGGCTGTTGTCCGTGCCGCACGTGCCGCGCAAGAAGGCGTCTGCGCCGGCCATCACGCCGCTGCGGGGCGCCCCGAGCGGTGGTCTCGTGGCCGACGAGGGCTCGAGCTGCGCCGACATCCGGATGGCCTGGGAGGCCCTGTGCGCGGCAGCAGAAGCGCAGGGGCCCGAGGCTAGCGGCGCTATTTCGGATGAGCCCCGCGACGAGAATAGCGCGCCTATCTTGGGCGCGGCGCAAGGTGACTCGGCGCGGGGCCCCCTGGACGCGATCTTGCAGTCCCTGGAGGAGATCTGCAGCCAGCTGGAGGAGGTGCCCGGCGGCCATGCGGGAGAGCCCGTGATGCTGCCGGACGCCGGCGAGGCGGCGTCCCGGCTCAACCCGCGCTGCGCCCGCTCGCAGCCCAGCTCGCCCCGCGTACGCGCCAAGCCTCAGCTGCCGGCCTACCTGACGCTGGCCCGACGAGCCCACCATGACGACGAGCTAGAGATCGAGCAGATCAGGACTATACTTGCCTCCATCGACTTCTCGCGCTACCGCAAGAAGCGCGGCGCGCTGGTCGACGAGGGTCGCCAGCCCACCGCCATGTCCGAGCAGACAGCCCTGCAGGGTTCCCGGCTGCGGGAGCTGACCGAGAAGCTCAAGAGCCCCGCCGGTGCACCCGGCAGGCCCTCGGAGTCGTGGAACCGAAGGCCCGCCCCGGTGTGCCGCAGCGCTTCCTTCTCGACGTCCGACCTGCCGTCAGTGCCCGCGATTCCGCGCGAGTCGCTGACGCTGCCTCGCAAGGCCCCCGCTTCCAGGCCCCTGACGGGGCGCGCCAGGGACGCTGCTAGGGTTGCCCTGGACGACGTGGCCATGTCCAGCCTGTCGCTGGATTCGGCCGTCGAGTCGATCGTGGACGAGACCCCGTACCAGCGCGAGGCTTCCCCGCCCGCGGCAGCGGACAAGCGGCGTGTGCAGCGCGGCTGCCGCTTCGCGCCTCTGGACGACGACGGCAGCCGCGGGCCGCCGCAGCCCCCCGAGAAGCGGAAGCGGCGCAAGGGGCTGGCGCCCGTCGAGGGCCCCAAGAAGGAGACGGGCCGCTCGCTCACGTACCCGCCGCAGCGGAAGACGGCCGAACAGGAGCTGGCCTTCGGCTCGGTCGACAGCAACGGCCTCAAGGCGCTCGGTGGCAGACCGGAGAAACAGCCGAGCGACCTGTCGCTCGCCGACAGCCACTTCTGCCCAAGCGAAGCGCTGGGCGAGGAGACGTTTGGCGACGTGGTGCAGAGCCTGTCTTCGCGACCGGAGCAGCCCGAGCCGCGACAGGAGAAGAGCCAGAAGAAGAAGCACCTCTCCGACCCCAGCGCCGACAACACGGGCGCCGCCACCGAGCTGTTGCTGGGCGCGTGCTGCCGCAGCGAGCCGCAGCTCTCTTGCCCCGGGGCCCTGCACAAGCGCCAGCACTCGGGACCCGCCGCGCTGAGCCGAACCCCGGTGCCGCCTCCACCGCCGCCTTTGTCGGACTCGGAGCGTGCCACGTCGGACACCGAGCGCACCTGCAGTCCACAGCGGCGGTATTCCAAGAAGCGGCTCCGCGGGCCCTACGGTGAGATGCTTGAACAGGAGATGCGCAAGACCGGCGAGAAACAGAAGACGGCCTTCTGCGAGGAGCTCAGCTTCCTGCTGCCGGCAGAGCAACCCGTCGTTTCTCAGGCGTCTCCAGCGGTGCCAGCGACGACCGCAGCGACGATATCGACGACGACCACGACGACGACTTGTGGTGGTGCCAAGTTGATCGCAACGAATGCACCGACGATGGCGGCTCGATCCAGGCCCGCCCACCTGTCCAACAGCCTCTCGCTGGACGACACTCAGCTCAAGAGTTCATCGGCGTCTCTGGAGGCTGTGCCCGAGGCCTCTGCGCCCCGGCGAAAGATCAGCGCCAACTACCCGCTCACGGGTTCCGACACGGCCTCCCTGCTGGCGTGCAACAACGCGGACGAGACTGCCGCCGCGGGCAAGGCCCAACCCGTGTCGTGGTTAACGGCGGCCGGCGGCGGCGACTCCAGTGCGCGAACGACGACGCCTGCGCCGTCACCCGTGCCGCCGTCCCCGCAGCTAAGCGGCGGCGCACCCGACAGAGTGGCTACCGCCCACCACGAACGCTCCCACAGCAGCCCCGCGACAACGTCGGATGGGTCGCCCTTGCTCGTGCGGACGGGCTCCTTGAGGCGTCATCAGGTGAGTACGTGCACGTTATCCTCACGCATGAACGTTCTTGTGTCGTCTAGCTAGCGCTGCCGTCGTGACCATTTCGCGCGGAGACGCCATAAGCGACGCTGTGCATCTAGGAGGCCTGGGTGGTCTGGACGTCTCTAACCGTGACGTCACAATAGGGAAGGCCATTTGGTCACAATAGGGAAGGCCATTGGAATCGCACGCTACGTTCAGAGCTGCGCTTTTGGTGTTTTATGATTTTCGATGAGAGCGTCGACCGTCCTGCGTAAATAGGCGACGTCGCTGTCAGCGTGCTCTGGCCTTCATTTACGTAAGTGCTGTGCTATACGTTTTTGAGAAGCCGTGGTCGTATTCAGCACTACATTATTATTTGCCTCTTTTGTTTCCCGTCCTTGTGTTACTTCCATTTGTAGTACGGAAATCTCTGTTGAAAGTAACCTGTACTACATTTGTCTAAACTTGAATACAGTGTTCCGTAATGCTTAATTTAACTTGTGTAGAGGGTCGCGTACTCTGGTTGTGGATGCGATGTCCATGGCTTCTGCTCTATGGTTCACGGTATTCGCTCAGTGTACGAAACAAATTCCATTGCCGTACCTCGTGGCGAAATCTCGTGTTACAATTCATTCAAAGAAAGACATTGGACAATTTTTGTTAAGGGGCCCACAAACAGTCCATCATGTTCATTTCCCAAAGATATGTGCCGAGGTTTATAGGGAATAAACGAAAATGAAACAAACGCTAGTCGCTAACTGTGCGGAAACTGCAGCCATAATTTCGCGAACTTATTGTCCGTCACCCTTATATGCGTGTATACAAGTGAAGTTTACTGTGCACGTGTGATCGGCCAAATACTCGGGCTCAAAGATATTACTATAACAACGCCCACTTGTTGCACAGGTGGTCGAAATGCTCGGCCCGTAACATTGGGCTGAAATAAAAGTCGCATAGCACTATACTACTGCATAACAACGTTCCGACGACATTTTGATATTATAATGAAGATTCCTTCTATGGTTATGTAAATCGGTCGAATATTTATTTTCTTTTGTTCGCATGATAGATGAAAGTAATAGTCAGTTCTGCCTTGCTCTTTAGACACATTTGTTTATTGAAATATTATTACATGCTTGTACCAGCTAGAGCACAAACATACGGCAGGAAATTGCACCTGTACAAAATACCCATCTACATAATAAAGCTTCATGTTTTTTGTTTTTTTTTTTCTACGCTTAGTGCAACAAAAAGGAAACGAAAGGAAACGTGGCCGATGGGATGCATGTAACTTATAGACGTGTCGTAGCGTTTGCAGGTAGGGAATGCCTCTACAAGTCTTCTTCTTTTTTTTTTAATACCTGTCCCCCTTGGCTTGAAAGCATTGTGGCTTCACAGAGACTTTTAGTTCTCGGTGTTGCGCTTTACCCGCCGTTGTCGTGGTCAAAAGCGCAATGCGGAGAAACCAACTCATATAGGATATGGTCCGCGATGCGCCGCCGCCGGCGTCGCGTCGCCGCATACTTTAGAAACCAACTCGCTGAGGCCGCACCTTCCTCGTCGATTTCCGATTTCTCTCGGTCTTTTGCTGCGCGTTTCTTTACGGCGTCTCGCCAAACGGGCCGCACTCAAAAATCTTCTAACGTTATGGGACGTTGCTCCGCTGATTTACATCCCCGCTTGTGCCGTTCCCCCCCGTCACTTTCACATCCTTGCCGTGTTTTTCCAGGCGCCCGACCTCGTCTCACGATGGGGACTTTGAACCTTTGCACTATATTTACAAACTGGCGTGAGAAGCCGCGCTCGCGCATGCGGTATAAAATCGCGCAGCAGCAGCAGCAGCGCATCTGCGGCTGCTCCGGCAGTAATTCACAAACTTGGATCGATGCCACGCGCAGATGCACAGTGGCCGCGTCGCTTGCGTAATCGAGGCCCAGCGCGGTGAGACATTCTTATAGCGGACATGACGGGGCTGCCCTCTGAAATGTTCAGAGTGACAGGTTTATAGTCACCGACGTCGCAACCGCCGACGAGACCATCCCCCGCGACTCTACTAGTGAAAGAAAAAAAAATAAAAGGCATTTTTCTTCGATCCGACACAGTGGGCCACGAGAGCGGATGAAATGCGTAGTGTTCAAGTTACGCAGGCGACGCAGCATTGGTCTTGAACCTTGGTCGAAATTTAATGACCGATTAAGTGCGTGCGTGTCTGTGTGTGTGGGTGGGTGGGGGGGGGGGGCAAATGATTCAGCACGTGAACTACTGGTGCTCGAGCTATACTTATGCAGAATCTTTGTTTGCGCTAATTGGTACTTAATCATAAGAAAAATAAAAGATGAAAACATGGCGCGAATTAAACGAAGACGAAGATCACACACAGCAGGACGGGCGCCATGACGTTTCCCGTCATGTCGCTTGTGTTTGTTGTCCTCGTTTTGTTTACGCCAAAAAAAAGCTTCTTCAGTTTCTTCAGTTACGTCACTTATTATGTCAGCGTAGTAAATGTTGCAACCAAGCTGAGTACTCGCGTACTATCTGCTCTATTCTACGAGCGTTCTGTTATATGCGAGTTACGCTTCTCATTGTTAAGTGCTCTGCTGTGCAGTACGAAAGGTAACGCCGAATTCGTATTTGAGCAGCGATTCGCTCGTAATGGGAGGATGCTAATTTGCATGTTTTATTTAAAAGAGATAAATTCCCTTTTCAATTAGCAGCATTATGAGCACTTTTGTGCTTGCCACCGCAGTGGCCTCCTGAAGGCAGTCTCAGTGTTCCCTTTCATATTGTTCACGACTGTACATTCCCTCTCATGGATATGGACCGCACGTTGTCGCCAGTTCTCGAGAAAAAAAAAAAAAGAAAACGTTGTGGAACATTCTTCTGCAGCTTCGCTGTAAAATAGGGAGCATCATGCAGTAGGGAGCACGGCTGTGCACCACGGCAAGCAGATGCATATGCTGGGCGTGACCGCGTCATACCGCCGTGTGACGTTCGCACTGTTCATAGCACGTTAGTTACACAATTCACTAAATGAAGTCAGTCCTGTCGAGAACATTCCATATCAAAAGGCGGGAAACGTGCTTGTGGCTGGCCTTTCCGCGAAACAGACCTTGAGCCACCGCTGGATAGACGATGTGAACGCGGCATCCCTCCTGCTGCACGCAACTTTCAGCTCCGTGTTGCGGAAATACCTGCCTACCCTTAGCCGCGCCCATAACTCGCACAGCTCAGCGCCTAGCTTCGCTAGAACCGTGCAGGCCCTCTGAGCGTCGGAATGCTGGCGTCTCCGTTGCGTTGTAGTAACCGCTTACGAGATACCTGACTACATGTTAGAGAAAGAGATACATTAATGGAGAACTGGAGATTTTAGTGATTACGACTCGTTGCTGGGGGTAGTCAGTTCATTCCGTACGCAGTTAAAGCTAACTAGAAAATCATGCTCACTTAGCGCAAAAGAAGAAATAGGAGGAGGACGATAGGAGGGAGGGCTAAATTTTCAAATGTTAGCCTATTGCAAGAATGGCCTGACGTGCTACGTCAAAATATAATTAAGTGATATTCGACAACCACTATTATATCGAAAAGCAAAAGTGCAGAAGCACGGATTCACGAAATAAAGAATAAAAATAAGAAAGTGAGCGTGATAACGTAGTTGATTAAAGGCTGTGTCCCGTCGAAGTTATACGCGACTTCATCTCATGCCTATATATAAGCAAACACAGGGCACCCTTAGCTTTCGATAACAATACCTCGGCGGAGGTTTGCCGGAGTATATAGCTTTACGTTTTAGACAAGTTTCGTGTTTCCATATTTTTCTTGTAGGCAGTCAAAGTGAACTCGGTGACCAATACGGTGCATCAGAACACTCACTAAAAGGGAGTCAATTAACAGTGCTACATATAATTCACTCCTACGAAACCAGCTGCTATAACACGTTGATGTAATACGATGTTGTAATACATTTTCGCTTCCTCGCTTCGTGCAGCATACAAACCAGATGTTTCTTAATATACTGAAGCGCGTGCAAGCGCACGACAGAAGAGAGTGTTTGGGCGGCACGGGTCCGTTTTACGAGCTCTGAAACTCATGGAGGGAGTTACTTTGTGCAGACCCGCTCAGGACGCGTTCTTTTTGTGCGGGGTTAAAAAGTTGTGCGCGCCTCTGATTGGACGCTTCCTGCCGCGCGACCGAAACGCTCTGCGCTGACTGGTGCGAGTCCTTGGAGTAGAACGTAATTTTTCTATGCATGCGAGATATCTCTGAATGCTCCCACTTTAATAATAATATTAATCACTGATGGTGTTTTACGTGCCACAACCACGATATGATTATGAGCCACGTCCCGTGGTGCATGGGGACTCCGGATTGATTTTGACCACCTTGGGTTCTTTTAGGCGAACCGAAATCTAAACACACGGCTGTGTTTTGCGTTTCACCCCCCTCCCTCCCTCGCTCGCTTGGTTTCGCTTAGTAGTCGTCTGTGCTTGAAAGGAAGTTCTGATCTCAGCAGAAATGCCGATTCATTCATTCATTCATTCATTCATTCATTCATTCATTCATTCATTCATTCATTCATTCATTCATTCATTCATACGGTTGTCTCTAATTGAGACATTGCAGGAGTGGTTATACAAGAAGCGCAGGAAAACACACAAAGAAAGAAAACATCAAAACACATGACTGGACACTCGTTCTACGAACTGCATCTGGTAGTCGTCGCAGAGTACTGTCGAGTTCGTTCCAGGTTCCAACTGTGCAAGGGAAGAAAAGGAATATTTAAAACAAAAATGAATGACCGGAACTAATGGTACAACATTCAAAGGATGGGACCGGCGAGTCACGTGGGTGGGTGTGACAGGCGAAACAAATGAGGGTAGATATACAAACAGCGCGAAATGAAAATTCTCTCACTCCGGCTGCGGCAGAACAGATTTGAATCTATTGATTTGGTTGTATACATAGTTCGGCCTGCTGGTACGACTCGTTAAAAAAAAAATGAAAGAAGGAAAGGTTATGAGCAAATGACATGTACGAAGTCTTCTATAACATCGACACGTTCTGACATTTCTCATGTGACGTGGTTTTCTCCCTACAATACGAAAGCTCCCACGGCGCATATTTGTTGCTCTT
>CM023483.1:60738718-61056512 GCA_013339685.2 Hyalomma asiaticum
CCTAGGCCCAAGGTCTCAGATTCTTCTCCACACAGAGCGGTCTTGAATCAGGGCGGCGAAGTTTAGCTTCTAGAGCACTTAATTCGTTGAGTTTCGAGGGTGCACAGTGGCAAAGTAGTAGGCCAATCATCTCCTCACAGACGCACAAGTTCGCCGTTCCATAGCGCTTTGTCGCCTTATAGGCTTTAGCGGGCTTTTATAGAGAGGCCGTGATGTCGACATCCAACTTACATAAGCAGATGACGCTGCTTCAGAAAGTCGAAACGGTGGCTCAAGTACATACAGGAGTGACGAAAAGGGGGCGGGCACGTAACGACCGAATCGTGAAAAGAAAATCCGCTCGCGTTGGCTATAAAATGAAACGGGCGCATGGGCGTTTTATACTTTGGCAGTTGAACGAGTTCGCGCTCCGTTTCTTCTTTTTGGTACTTCCTGTCGCTCCTTTCCGCAACATTCGCCCTCTCGCTATAAAAGAAACGGCGCGGCCATCTTATATATACGAACGGCCGACGTCGACAGCGTTCTCTGAAGAAACGAGCTGACCTGACCTTGGCCGTTCGACCTGAGAGAACATCCTAGCGCAACTTTTTCCTTTTTTGCTGCGGCACAACACCCGCGGACACCTGTATATACGGTCCCGCCGACGCGCACCGGGTCTTCTACATACGCTATCGGACCCCGCGCACAATAGATCATTGAGGTCACTCAAAAATACACCGCGTAATTTCGATGCGCGTGGGCCTTATCGCGCCCACCGTGTATGTGTGAGTGTGTGAGTATACGATGAGAGGCGCCGATGCTGGCATCGCGGACCAGCAAGCGATACCCGCTTTAGTGTATACCGTAAGGTGGCGCACACAATACCAGCTCCCGTTGCGGATCATCGCGCATTACGTTTGCTCACCTCGTGTGCTACGCCCGGGCATACCGAGGCTTTGAAGAACGTTACGTAGTTCGTTTTGTTGGTCTTATATTCTACAAAAGGGAATGCATCTTGAGGTAGCGTGATCGAGAAAAGTGGGAGCTTATGGGTAAGCAGCCTCTTGTATATATAGCTACACTGCGCTGAAATAAGAAAATTGAGTATAGGAGGGTGCTGGTGTTTGGCGGTAACGACGACGATGATGATGATAACTCTCATCATCATCATTAGCACTTATACGACGTGTTTACGCATATTTATACTCTGTCTCAGCACTAACGTGCTGCGATAAGGTAGTAAGCTTCAATTCATGGCGAGTACTCGTCAACTGATATACGGGAGTGCCAACGAAGGTTTATAGTTGCGTACATGGGGCTAGTCGTTCTTTTCAGAAAGACGCAGCCGGCTTACGGATAGTACACTGATCAGCCTACACGGTCCTCTAAAGTTCTGTGCTACACTTCTATTTTGTTTAGTTGGCGCAGCTCTGAACTTGCAGAGGCACCAGTGTTAGACCTCGTATTAGTATATAACGTTGGGTCCGTTCGGACGAAGACACGCGTATCGTCGGTGTCGTCGTCCTCGTGTCCCTTTTCTGCCTAGCTCCCTTTCAAGACACGCAACAACTAGGCCAAAAAGCAAGTTCTCCGTTTCGTGTACGCGATATTGTACGGTACATTTTGGAATAGCGGATTTTCGAGCGCTCCGTTTTCATTTTAGTTTCTTTCGCTCTATCTAGAGACAGCAGGATCATCCGCGAACGGGCCACACGGTGGAAATCATCGCACCGCATTCAGCACAAAGTCTTGAAGGGTTGATAAGGGAAGCGAGAGGCGGCAGTGTTGTTTTCTGACGGGAAACCGCCTGCCTACGGCAGTGCTGTCCATATCGCGGACGCCCCCCACGCAGGCTATATACCGCGCCGTGTGTATTGTGCGTACAATGCGATCGTCCAGATGCTGCGTTTTCGCCGCTTGTTTTGCGGCGCGTATATAATGACGCCTTACCACGGTGGTCATTTTTAGCCTTTCGCGCGCTCGTTGGAGAGGCGCCTCGCATGGCCGGGCACGACCGTGAAAGGCGAGAAGAAAGGCACTTCATCAGCGTACTCCGCTAGCGCGCGCGAACGAGGGCGACGCGGCGGGTTTCCGCGTCGCCGCTCTCGCTCGCGTGGTTCCTCGGCCCCTGTCGAATTGGGCAGAGAGCTCGGCCGCCGTGAACAGCGGCGTGGAGGTGGCGAGAGTCGTGTCGATTCGAGAACGTATACATGACGAGAGAGCGGAGACTGATGGACTCATCGTCCTGTGATCATTCATTCATTCATTCATTCATTCATTCATCGCCCCGCCACGGTGGTCTAGTGGCTAAGGTACTCGGCTGCTGATCCGAGGGTCGCGGGATCGAATCCCGGCCGCGGCGGCTGCATTTCGATGGAGGCGAGATGTTGAGGCCCGTGTGCTGTGCGATGTCAGTGCACGTTAAAGAACCCCAGGTGGTCGAAATTTCCGGAGCCCTCCACTACGGCGTCTCTCATAATCAGAGCTGGTTTTGGGACGTTAAACCCCACAAAACAACAGTTCAATTCATTCATTCATTTCTGAAAACGAACAGTCGCTGATTTGGTTATCGCTCACAGTGCAACACGAAAATATAACGAAGAAAAAACAAAGAAAGAAAATGTATTATAGGAAAGGGAAGTGTGACGTGATCTCCACTGAAATGTAACTGCAAAAAAAGAAAAAAAATTCAGTCAGTCTTCAAACATGTTACCACGAAATTTGGCTATGATATTATTGATGACTTCGACGCGCTTCGCGTAAGGCGGCCTGTCGACTTTCGGCCGGAAACTCGGAGGCAAAAGTCGAGAGAAACGTGCGAACTTAAAAGGCTCATGTATCCAACAAGCCCTGTGGCAGTTGGTCCATATACTTGCATGTTTGAATTGCGTGCGCAAGCAAACGTATATCAACGACAAATAATAATATCGATCGAGTCGAAAGCAGTAACCTGTGCCTAGCGGATGCCAACACCTTTTTACAAGCGTTTGTCAGTGCTTCCTTCGCTGCGGATCAGGTTTGCGAGGACTTATATGTATTTGCGGATGCAATTCTTTCTTTATGTTTCTGTGTTTCTTTCCGCTAGCATTACATAAGCCTTCGTATTTTGAGGCGGACAGCTAACACTTGATACAGAAGACCAAACAAGGTATAAATAAGCAGAAGGGAGGATGAAGGCTTGAATTGGTGAGAGATCGTGAAACAATGAGTATTTCTGGAGTTCGGCAAAGGGACATGCTTCAATCAGTGCAGCAGCTGCCAAACAACGTTTCAGTAAGAAGACTTTTCTTCTTCAGGGCAGCAACCCTGACTAGTTGAGGAAGGATCCTCCTCCAAACGTTGGCTCCAGCGATAGTCCCTACAGAAGCGGATGACACGCTGAGTCGTGTCATCCGCTACTCTAGGAACCGATACACCTCACTCACTCACCTCACTGTTACCAACTCGCTCAACTTTCTGTCGTTTTGATCAGTCAATAAGCTTTGCGTCACTTATGTGTGAACATCTCGTTGGGTCTCCGTGTGTTTGCTTCTTTGTTTTTTTTTTTTTTTGCTTCTAATCATTCACATTCGGGCAGGTCATGCATCGTCAGCTTCGTTGGTGCCATACGCCTTTCCAGCAACTTAGTATTATGCGAACAGCAATCCTTTACGTACAAACTTCAACTCTTGCTGTTAGTCGCTTTTGTATCAGTCGCTGTAAAGAATGTTTGGAGAAATGCGTGAGCGAGGTACACCTTTCGTTAGGAGCCTCGCCGCCTCCCATACTGCGCGAGCGTAAAAAGCGGGACTTCCTGAATCAGCAAAGACCCTCTCACCCAAGACTTGTTCTTAAGGTAACACTTCAGCCAATCCTGACGCTGTGCGCATCATTGGCGAATCCAAATAGCCAATGGGAAGGGGAACTTGCGAAACAACAGCTTTCTGAATATGCGGCCCTTGATGCTCACTGCGCATGCTCAGCGTACTTCTTAAGGGTACCTTCTTTCATCACGGTGTCAGCGACAGACACTGGCTTTGTGAAGTGCGCGTTCTCCGGTTAAAGCTGCCGTATAGGCGCGGGCCTCACACCACCGCCCACGATTGAAGTCCCGGGAAATGGTTACATAATAAGACAGTTGCACAGTGTCGCACCGAAATAGCTCGTCCGAAATACCGCCGTCAGCTTTTTTTACCGGTGCCAGCATGAAAGAGAGAATAGTCCGGGAACTTCCATCCCACGCCGCACGAGAGCACCAAGAAACGCTTATTCTTGGACTTATTCATGCCTCCTTTGTTACAGGTTTTCTCGCATTCTGGGTGGAAACATGCGGAGAGCTGTTTCGTAACGTACGGGTGAACGGTATCGGGTAAACGCGGCAAAAGAACCGACACAGGTCCCTCGACCTTTTCACCTGTAGTCTGTCCTCCTTGTAGATACAACACAAAGGCCCGAACCTCATATATATATATATATATATATATATATATATATATATATATATATATATATATATATATATATATATATAATCAGTAGGCTTGCTTCCCCGACCCTACCCACCTATCATTTTACAGCGTATAGCATGTGGTGGAGCCTGTCCCGTTGTCACATTTCGCTAAAACGAAGTCACGTGATCTAGAGAGAGACGGAAAGAAAGAAAAAATGGTAAAATGGCAAGAAAGGAAGGAGGAAGTAGAGCAAGAAAGGAAATTCGTTGTCGGTGCCAGTGTTCGAATACAGGTGTCTCAGCCATTACAATATGCACCACGCTTGCGAGATGGGAATATATGCGCATTACATGAATGGCTTGGATCTTCTACGAAAGAGAGAAAGAAAGAAAGAAATATAGAAAGAAAGATTTCTCGCCTGTGGTTCTAACAAGGGCCCGCACGCACCCAAGACAAGTTTTTTAAACACTACACTACACAGCACGCTTGCGACGTGCGAATATACCATATGAACCACGTGAAAGGATTAGATTTTATATGGTTCGGGCACGGACTTCGGTCGTGCGTGGGCGTCCTTGGTACGTATGGAGCTCTGGGTGGGTGGTTCGAGTATTGTGCACGCCTGATGAACATGCTGCCTACTCAAGGCGTTAACGGGAATTGGCTCGTCAACTGGCTCGTCGTTGTAGAGTCGCCCCCGATGGGCTTTCCAGAGATGCCGAGTTGAAACGACAACGCCGCGAGGCCGAACCCCAGTTGAAACAAAATATTTACGATATAGACTGCTTTCGCAGTGGTGACTTGCATGGTGTAACTACGACTGGTTTGCGTGAACGCCTTTGACAGTTGGACTTGTCCGACAACGTGTTTTTCATTATTCCCCTTCCTTCTCTCTCTCCCATCTTTCTATTCCCCCTTCCCACTCCCCCAGTGTAGGGTAGCCAACCGGACGCCCTTCTGGTTAACCTCCCTGCCTTTCTGTTTTCCCCTTCCTTCCTTCCTTCCTTCCTTCCTTCCTTCCTCCTGCATGGTGTAACTAAAACAGCTTCGCTGTTTGAGCATCTTCACGGAGTGGGAATGGCAGCGAATGTCTTTTTTTTTTCTTTTTTCTTTGTTATCGCATCGATAGTCGCCTAGGACGCTTACTGTGCTGCTGATAAGATCACCACAAGGCCTGCATCTCTTCAAATGGGGCCTTCTTTGCCTTCTTTTCCTTTCCGTCTAGGGCCTGTCTTGCCTTGCCTCGTATAGTTGCTTACTATAGAGTACCATAGAGGCAAATAAACACGGCCTATAACCACTTCCCTTGCAGTAAGGAGCTGTTCTTTCCCGTGTATTTTATAAACGTCAAAAGAACCGCAGTGTATCTCTATGTCAGGTCTTCGTCAATAGTGTACTTTCAGTCCCGTGCTCGCATGGTTGGCAAGTTCTTCTCAACTGTGGTAATATCGCATTGGAACACGGCAAGTTCTAACATCACGTGACACAGACGCAATGCGTATCTCCCTCTCCTTGACACACACACACACACACACACACACCACACACACACACACACACACACACACACACACACACACACACACACACACACACACACTATCGTAATTGTCATGACCTTAAACTTTCACGCCTCATTACGCGCAGATTGACCCCTCACTGCTTTGGCCTCCTACACCCTCCCCCACCTTTTTTGTTAGATAATTGGCTCTCCCTCGAAATTCACCTTTCGGGAATAATTCCCTTCTTTTTTTATTTTACAATTGGCTGTAAGCCCGATATACGTTCGGGTGGTGCGGGCTACCCCCCATTATTTTAATTTGTTTTCGATCGCAGGGGGACAAATTTAACACACACACACACACACACACACACACACACACACACACACACACACACACACACACACACACACACACACACACACACACACACACACACACACACACACACACACACACACACACACACACATTCGCGCACCTTTCGTCGTTCTGCGCTTGGTTCTTGCAAAAAAAGGTCGCGTTGTTTTGCCACATTGAATGGCCGGGCGCGTGGTGCTACGCACACACACGCACGCTTTCTCCTTGTCGCGCAGATGAGGTGTGTTGTTTCGCGCTGAGCTACATTACCGTATGGTGTCCTGAAAAGTCTCCCTCGCTGCACCCAGCCGCGGCAGCACCGTGCGAAGCACGGCCACGTCCTGATCGCCGAGGCGTTTGCTTTCTTTGTCTCCTCCTTGGAGCAGCACGGTGCATTGGGGCGTAGGCTGGCGCTCGCAGGCATCGGCCGCTCCGAAATGTGCCCTCCCGTCGAGAGCTTGCTTGAGCGCTTATTCAAAACGGACGCGGGCACGTCTTCCATCGGTGCTGTACTTTACGAGGCCACCGCCACCCCTGGCCGAGCTGATAGACGGTGCCAGACACAATGGAAATGGGTCCGGAGACCCCTCCCTCCTGCGGCCGATTGCCCGCGCAGTGACTTGCGTGCCCGCTCGCGAGCTCGTTCATCGGGGCTCAACGGCGCGCAGGGCCCGCTGAAAGCGCGCACGCGTGTTTCGGGGATGAGCCGACTCATATAAGTCCGGATTATAAAGGATAGAGCCAGACGGCACCGTTGCATACGGCCTTCTCGAAGGCGATCTTTCTTTTCTTTCCTTTGAACTCTATCGGGAAGCCACGCTATAGGAGTCTCAACGAGTACATTGTCCGCGTACATTAGCCGGCCGCTATATGAGAAACGATTACGTGGCACGTGCATTCGTGCGGAAAACGGGTTCAATACCATTGGCGCGACTCGCGGTGTAGGTATATACCTGGCCGACTATATGTACGAGGCAGCAGCAGCAGCTCCGTTGCGAACGAACGGGCACGTTGGACCGGTAGAGTCTGCTCACTTCTTCGTAGAACGTTCAGGCTCGAAGATGCTGTTGGTCCTAAAGGTCGGATCAGTTCAGGAGGAGGTCTCTAGTTTAAGCATCTTCAGGTGATTGCTATCGGTTGCTCGATAACATATTTCCCTCTGTCGAATGTGCTTAGGTGAACACGCCAAATTTATGTGTTGTCTAGCTCTGTTTTCTTGTGTCCCTGTTTGCGCGCTTTACCTTCTTTCAAGCAGATAGGAAAGCTGTGATTCTTTGGCTACGCGCATGCGCAGTAATTTGACGGTAATTAGTGCAACGAAAAGCCGCACTGCCGTGTGAGCAGAAAGTCGGACTAGTAAGTTCGCGCTTATAATGTAATTTGTATTGCGTGATCTCTTGATTTTAAATTTTATACTGAATTCGTGTTTTGCTGATCAGCGTTCCACAGGTTTTGTCAACCCTTGCGTGAAAGACGGAGTTCTCTTTTGTACGAAAATAAATTCTGTACGAGCTACTCTGTATGGCGTATGCCATACAAGAAGGTAAAGAAAAGAAGGATGCAGACTATGTCGTGCTGTGTTCACTTTAGGTGTCACGGAAACGTTTACGACTAGAAAAAAATAAAACAAGCAAATAAAAGACCAAATGGTAACGGTAAAATTATTCGCCAAAGCGAGCCCAAATCAATCTGGGTGCTGGACGTATTCTTAGCGAAGGTGGCCTATAAGTGGCAAAGAACGCTTCACTCATACAAGGCGAGGCGGTCGCAAGAAAACTCCGCTGGCAGTTGCGTATATAGTCTTCAACGTCGCGTTCCACTATTCGTCGCGTTCCGCTTCACGAACCGGTTTATACAGACCTGCGTAAGTAACCAGCACTCACGCCCCTGTTAACCTTGTCTTCTTAAGATCTAACCCGATAACTCATTAAGAAGAAGAAAACGCAGCCTTAAACGGCATACCGGTACATTACGCGCATAAATTAGTGGCAGTTATCTGAATATCAGGTGGCTATAGAGCCATGAAAGCGAGCTGCTCTTTTGTGCCGCATTTATTCGTCGCAAAGTGGGCAGTTTTTAATATTGCCACACATTAACAGCCGTTTGCACATTTTACCGCCTTCGAATTGATCTATCTCGCTATAAGACGCGCCCGAATCAATAAATAATCGCGTACTTTAGTACAGTCTGCCCTGACACCTCGCGGAATGCTTTCGTAACAGCCCTCCCCCCCGCCCCAACCATTGGCATTTTAGGGTCGTGAAGTGTATATATACGCATTACGTGAAGCGCGGTACATTTAACGGCAGTTGATGTTCGCCGCAAGGCCTAATTACCGTAAAGGGTATCATTGCCCCGGCATTAGTGATACGGAGACCCGCGCGTCACGCAAGTAGTAATTGTGTAGAGTGCTCCCGTGCTCGCGGGATAATAATGCGTGCGTGTGTTGTTTGGCGTTGTGAGTGAATCGTCCCATTATGCGTTTGACCGGTCGCGGGCAATAAGGGGCTTGGGGATATTTTGTTGCTGTTATCTTTAATGAAGATTATGCAGAGATGCGTAAGTTGATTGCGCGGGATCGCTTGCTTAATCGTGCGTCAGGTTGACTCTGATCGTGATGGTCTTTGAGTCGAAAAATAAAAATAAAAATGAAATACCTCAAGGTCAACGGCATGGACGAAGGCGTGTGAACAAAGACGCATATAAATGGCTTACAACGCGCCGACGAATTAACAAAACAAAACTGCAAAACAAACAAATAAAATAATATTGAATTTGACTGCATATGGGTGATTGAACGAATCTGACAGCAAAACTTGGCCGTAAGGACTGCACACGACCTATCACGAAAGTGACAGCATAATGAATAAATATACTGCCGGTCTATAGCCTGGAGCAACAAATTGCTGCGTCCGTCTTCGCAAAACTATTTTCGCCAGTGGCCAGCCGCACTGCCTGTAGTATAGTAGGCCCCCGACAAGCGGAAATTTTTGTCGTTTACGACCGATTTTAGCGTAAGAGATGCTTGCGAAGAGCTGAATACGGGCACAGGTTCGTGGGTCCACGCTCGTACTTTCTCGGCTGTTAATAAAAGGACGATGATGGGCCATAACAGGAGATTATTCCGGTGACAGTATATTACAATCACCGCGAGAAGCACGCTGATTTCGCATAGCTTCTCGGTCGTAAGCGCCGTTTTTGCGGCTGTAGTGAACATCGTAATTGGTCGGCATCTGCAAGCTGTGGTGATGTGAGATTTTTCCTATTCTTCGTTCGCAGCGCGCATTTGTGTGTGCGTGCGTGCGTGTGTGTGTGTGCGTGCGTGTGTGTGTGCGTGTGTGTGTGTGTGAGATAGAGAGAGAAGGTCCTTGATTTATATGCTGGCATAGTTGGAGCCACCGGGTCTCCATACCATTATCCCAGGTTTCCAATCAACCTCCCACGCTGTAACCGCTCCCTTCCACCTCTCACCGACATACAGCAAGACATGCAGCTAGCGTATCGGGCGCATGGTATACGTGGCCAAGCTTTCAGCTATGCCTGTTTCGACGCTTATTTACAGCCCGCAACACACGTTTCGAAGCGCAGTTCTTAGTGTCCGTGTGTCGAGTTCCATTTGCACTGTATTAAATATTTGATGTGGCTCTTACCTGTAACTCTATTCTTATAGTGATTACGCCTTGATATCTTCATTTACTCGGCTGAACATGTGTATACTGTGAACGCCTTGTGCTGTCGATGTGAGGGTCTCCTGGGACTCATCAAGCTTTCTGGAGCAACTTTTAGCCCTGAAGGCCATCCAGATATTTCCTGTGAGATAAAGCTAAAACTCTGGGGCTGAGTTCTCAAGAGTTCTCCCTCGTAAGTGCTCTTTCCCACTCGCCGGTTGCCTAATCTGTGGTATGGTCAACATCAGTATTAGCTGAAACATTCTTACGAACATCTTTAGCCTTGGTATTCTTTGTGAACTTTGAATTTCTCGAGCTGCGTTCGCCGCGGTGGTGCCGTTGGTACACCGATGGTTGTTTGGAAAAGTGTATCTTAGGAAAGGGGCTCGATGTGTGCCTTTGCAGAAGGCTTTTTTTTGTAAACACAAGGGTCCTCCCAGACAGTGACACGAACCGGGTGTTTCTGCTGCTGCCGCGGGCCACAGGAAGTTTTCGGTGGGTTGTAACGGGGTGTTGACGCCCGCGCGAGCGCCCGGAGTACACTCTACCCGGAGCCTGCGCGCGCGCCGCGATAGCGATGACGACACGGAGCTTTCCACGGAAGCGCAAGAGGAGGACGGGTCCTTCTGTCCCCCTCTTCTTCTCGCCAGCGGGCGGCGCGGCGATCGAAGAGCGGGATTCGGGCCAGTGGTGGCTGGGAGCACCTGCTGCTGCTGCTGCTGCTAGTAGTGGCGGAATCGCGCCTTTCTATTTACGAACATTGGCGCGTGCGCGCTTGCGCGCCCAGTGCGCCTTCGCTGCTCAAGTGCTACCGAAGCCAGGACTCACCCCCCCCCCCCCTCCCCCTTCCTTCCAAACGCCGATGGCGGTGTTGGCTACGTTTCTTGTGCCTTTGTGTCCATGCTTTTGCGACTCGACTGAAACGTGCCAGTTGTTTGTTAAAGCCACCATCTTTCTCGCTTGGAGTTACTGTGTATATACTCAGTGATCCTATCAGTAACTCTTCTTCTCAGCGCGCCTGCACACTACGTCTAATTCGGAACACCTTCACCGTCCGAACACTCCGTGCAGAAGGGGCCTTTAACTACGGCACCGCGACAGTACTGGGCTTTACCGTATAGCTGCTGGGCAGCGGCAGCGAACTCGCGTGACGAGCAGGACAGATGGGCTACAGCTGTAGCTAGCGTCAACAGTTCTGCTATGTACACGCAAGCGCACGCTTAAATGCGAGCGCGAATACACATATGGTTTCGGTGCTTTTGGCCGTAAGAGCATTCGCGAAGTAGTGTATATGGAGAATTTCATTAAGAGCAACTTAAAGGTGTACACGCTTAGTCGTGCGCCTGTGAGCTTAGTCGAAAACGTCGCCGTTCAGATATTTTCTTCGACGCGAGAACATGATGTCTGCAGAGTACTGAGATGTACCAATCATGCCTACGGGAGCTCTCGAGCCCTGGCGGCTTCCTCGGCTCGCTGGACAGCCAAAAGTTGATCTTCAAGGGGAGAGCTGGACAACACAGTCTCCCAGAGCGCACATAGGCGATCTCTAGAGGCTGCTTCCCCGCTATTGTTTGTTGTGCCTCGAGACACCTATATAGCGCGTGTTCAAGCGTACCTCTGGAACCACATGTTCAGTGGTATTTATTTGTCTTGCATGTGTCTGGGTAAGTGAGGTGTGACATGACATCGCTGGGTTCCAAGAAGTTCTGGTCTGTAGCTGCCTGCATTCGACTGAATGTTTTTTGGTTAGCGTTTGGTGATGTAGAGGGAAAACGCACCTTTGCAATTTGTAGTGCTGTGTCATATTCCCATTCCTACTGCACTCCGCTCCGTTCGAGCACGAATATATATAAGAGCTCCGTTTCTTTGTTGGCTCATGAATGCTTATTTTCGAGGCGATAATAAATCGATTTTTCAGTCAGACGCGCTTCTTTTCGCGTCACTTTAAGTACGTTCTCGAACAGTGCGAGCATGCAGGCCATTTGCAAAACGCCTCGATGTTGGAGAGTTTTGCAAGCAGGCCGCGGGAACCACGCCAATGAACGCTGTTAAGCGCGCACTCCCTCGCTGTCTCGACAGTGACGCATGGGGGCAGTCCTGAACAAAGGAGATATGCTTTAAAGGACGCGCGACGAGATAGCTTGTGGTTCGCGATTGAGGATACATTTGAAGCCGCCGCCCTAATTTGCATCGGGCACTCTATTGAACACATTTTGAAAGCGCGCTGCTATATGCTGCGTGACTTTTGATCTGCTGTAGCGCGACCTATTCTCATTTACACCGTACTGCGTCTTTCCACGGGAACGTTTGTGTCTTCGTGCTTACGTGGGTAGCCCACGTACTCTTCAATTATATTGGTCTTCTCTGCACTTCAGACCTTTCTGAAGTACTGTCTTTCCTCATTTTGTTAGTAAAATAACTTGCTCTGACCGTTGCTGTTGGAGGATGCCCAATAATAATAATAATAATAATAATAATAATAATAATAATAATAATAATAATAATAATAATAATAATAATAATAAGAAGAAGAAGAAGAAGAAGAAGAAGAAGAAGAAGAAGAAGAAGAAGAAGAAGAAGAAGAATATAAAACTTGTACTTCATGCAGTTCGTTTTGCACTGTCTGATGTTAGCTGTAACCTGGCGCTGTTCATTGTTCAGTTGGTTTTCTTTGATACACTTAACTGCAGAAGGTTTCGCGCCCAGTCTTGCTACCGTTAAGAGTCCGCCGCGTAGGTCTCTAGTGGTTACGGTGCCTGGCTACATAGGGACCGGAAGTACGCTAGAGGCCCGTGTTGTGCGTTACCGGTGCGCATTAAACAAACTCAGGTGGTCAATGTTTCTCGCTTATCAGATATTTATTTTTTTTCAAACGTTAACATACAGAAATACGAAAACTGGTTGGATCGACCCATAGCCAAAGGCTAGTTGCGGGTCAAATGAAAAGGTAAATAACAATTTCACACACAAAAGGAAGTCAGATAAACAACGTGCATACACATATATTTACCGTCCACCGTTAAATTGCACCAGCGCACGAGGACAGGCCTCCGGAGCCCTCCACCGCGTCTCATAATTATATCATGGTTTCGGTACGTAACACCCCAGCAATTATTATTATTGTTTGGCTATAAGACCTCCTCTTGTATTTACGCCTGATTGAACATATGTACTTCATTGTCAGTCGAATGAAATGAGCGATCGGCCTTTAGAATATGTGAGCGAATGCGTACATCTAGGGCAATTACTAACAGGGCAGCCTACCCATGGAAAAGAATTCTCTGTAGAATGAAGATAGGCTAGAGCGCATGCGGCAGATATGCCCAAATCGTTATTGGAAACTTGCCGCTGTCGATAAAGCGGAAAGTATTTAATCACTGCATTCTCCAGGTACTGATGCACGGTGCAGAAACCTGGAGGATAAAAAAAAAAAGGACATGAAATTAAGGAGCAGGCAGCGAGCAGTATAACGAAGAGTGATAGGTGTGACGCTGAGAGAGAGAAAGCGAGCAGAATGGATCATAGAACAGACAGGAGTAGTTGATATTCTTGTCGCAATAAAATACAGAAGTGGGCTTAGGCAGGATATGTTATGTGGAGGACAGATAACAGACGGACAATGAGAAGGATCGAATGGATACCAAGAGAAGGAAAACGCAACAGAGACAGGCAAAACGTTAGATGAAGCGATGAAATCAAGAAATTCGCAGGCATAAAGTGGAGCCAACTCGCTCGGGATAGGACAAATCGGAAATCGCTGGAAGAGGTCTTTGTCCTGCAAAGGACTTAAAATAGGCTCATGATAATGACGACGATGCGAATCGAATCGCAAGCAACTGTATAGTGTTCGTAGCAGTGACCAAGGTCCACGCGTACCAGTCGCGGTCGCTACAGACGACGGCATTTTCACGCACAAGAGCATCATTGGCGGCCCGCATCAGGAAACGCGTACATATAGCCAGCCAGCATACGTGGCAGGTGTGTACGACGATTTTTCTTTTCACCGCCGTTTCGTATGTGTACACGCTCCGTACATTTGAACGCGAATGTGCCTAACCGGTTTCCCAAGGTTGTTATAGTAACTGTAGCTCCGCTTTTTCTGTGTATAGTTGTCGAGTTGTCACGGAGGGACGCTGAGAAAAAGAAAACGCAGAAAAAAAAAAGCAACTTGTCCCAGATCACTGCGGCAGGACAGCCTCCGCGCATCCACGGGCGTCTTCGGGGCTGTCATTGACAGGTATTTTGGGGAGACGGATTCGGCGGAGCCATCTTGAACCCGTCTCTTCGTCCTGTTTGCGTTGAATGCGACGGCGTGTGACACTTCAGGGCTATGCAGGATGGATTGATGGCAGTGGTAGGGCGTTATGCCTTGATTACTGGCAAACGAAGACACCCGATGCGCCGTCTAGACCATTTCGCCTCGACCTGGCACTCTACGAGAGCGATTAATCTTGTCGATTTTATTTATTTTTGACAACGCCGTCCTTCAGTGCAAGGTATCTACGCGTGACGGCCTCGCGTTGCCGTTTTATTATTTCACGTGGCGTGTGGATCGACGTTCGCTACGGACGTTCGTCACGTTAGGGAGAATTTACGGACGCGTCGTCTCCGCACAATTCGACTCGGGAGGCTGCGCGTGTCGATTCCACTCCACGGCGGGTCGAGCTAACGCTAAGCGCGAGTCGAACTCATTGTTCCCGTTTAACGAGCCCCGAAGCCGCGCTCAAACCGCGACAGGTTTCGCCTCCTCGGCGTCCATGCGTGTAACGTTGATGTGGTTGAACGAGGCGGGATCGGGAAGCGATAGAGCATATATAGGAAGAGCAGGAGAGCGAATCTATCTATCTATCTATCTATCTATCTATCTATCTATCTATCTATCTATCTATCTATCTATCTATCTATCTATCTATCTATCTATCTATCTATCTATCTATCTATCTATCTATCTATCTTTCTTTCTTTCTTTCTTTCTTTCTTTCTTTCTTTTGTATTCTCAGCGTTCGCGCGTCTGCTGAACCGAAGAAATTCCGCGCTTTGTGGATTTGGTGGTTGAAGGATCGAGGCGTGTAGCGGTGTACCTTAATTTCTGTTGTTTTTTTTTCACTTCTTCCTGCTTGTTTTTATTTTTCTTTGTTTTGCTTTGCGTGTGTTGCGCTAGCAGTTCCAGTCGGCCGTACACATACTAAGGCCGGACGGCGCAGGCGCGCCCGTGAACCGAAGTTATCTGCTTAGCAGAACAGACACTTGGGCAAGTTGGTTAGGATTTATTACAAAAGAAAAAAAAAAGAAAAACAGCGCGACAACACAGGACGAAGGAGCACAAACGAAACAACGCCCATACGGTTTTCTTCCTTCGCACTGTGTTGTTGCGCTGCTCTTATTTTATTTTTTTTTGTTATTAATACGAAAGTATGCGTTCTGAAAGATGGGAGTACGGGCATATTGAATGGGAAACAAAGACAAATAAATAAATAAATAAATAAATAAATAAATAAATAAATAAATAAATAAATATGTGGGAAACCGGAGGAAGGATAGAGAAAGATAGATACAGAATAGAGAGGCAGGTGTACCAACGAACTAAAGAAAAAACAAATAACCTCTGAAGTGCGGTCGTCACTGTTGCAATGACTGATTCTGGCGCGACATTTGTATAAACCAACGCCCCGCCACGGTGGTCTAGTGGCTATGGTACTCGGCTGCTGATCCGAGGGTCGCGGGATCGAATCCCGGCCGCGGCGGCTGCATTTCGATGGAGGCGAAATGTTGAGGCCCGTGTGCTGTGCGATGTCAGTGCACGTTAAAGAACCCCAGGTGGTCGAAATTTCCGGAGCCCTCCACTACGGCGTCTCTCATAATCAGAGCTGGTTTTGGGACGTTAAACCCCACAAATCAATCAATAAACCAACGTTTTCAGCGACAAAAAAACAAGGACTTCGACGCCCCTGCAATTCCTGTGTCCCTTGCTTGCTACTTGAGACCTGTTTTCAGTGTGGATTTAAGCGCATCTTTATGACCATCACCACTGGCCGGATGGGCTCAGCGCTGGTCTCGCATCAGGGGACCAGCTCCATGTTCTAGATCTTTCCTGCAATGCTGCATTCCACGGTGTAGATATTGATAACTTAATTGCTTAACCCACTAGTGTGGCCAATCTAAGGGGAACGTGTTTTTCGCACGTTCTATTCAGTTATCTGCAGTGGGCACTCACCGGAAAACACGTTCACCCCAAAATTGATGAGTGCCAGTAGTATGCGTTCAATCCGCGCGCTGTTTTTATGTGTGGAGGGAGTGGGGCACAGAGATAAAGAAATGTGGTATTTCCAACCAGAGAAAAGCATCAGGTTCACTACCCCACACGGGGAAATGGGTCGCTGACATACATACATACATACATACATACATACATACATACATACATACATACATACACCGACCGAACAGACGTGCCATGGCTCGTGAAAGAAGGAACAGGAAGCCTCGCTTGAACAAAGAAATTATGGCCTTGATGACATATATTGCCACCGGGACATGCACGGCGGGCGCGAGCTAGCATGGACAACAAAGAAAGAAAAGGAATAAGTTGCTTTTGGCTCAGCGCGCGCCCCAGTCGGAGCCATCTTGCTCAGCTAGCAGTTCTTGTCTACCTGACGGTGCGGCTTCTGCTATCATAGTCCCTGGTGTGTCACGTGACAAACTTTCTTTATTTGTCCATGCTAGCTCGCGCCCGCCGTGCATGTCCCGGTGGCAATATGTTTGTACGCTACAGGTACTTTTATTTTATCGCGGTGTGATTCCTTGAAAGAGGCGGAAACTGGAGCACGTTGAGCATGTTGACAAGACCACTTGTCGAAGCGTTGACTCTACATTCCCTGTTCAATTATTTATTCATTACTACAAGCCTTCATCGCCCCTCGAATTTCTCTTGTTGTCGTTCATGTGCGTTTAATCTAAATACAGCCACGACCAACAGTAATCGAGCCCTTCGATTACCCTTTCTTAATCCTGCCTTTGAGTTAGAGTAATACGAGCAGCAGCATCCGTGGACAGTACATGCAAGTACGAGAACGTTTGCCAACGAAGCCTCGCGTTAGAAGTTAGTCGACGCGCCGATCGACTCCGGAAACACATCTGAAATGCGCTTCATGCAGTCGGCCGGCCTTGTGGCACTCGCAGTTCGCTGGGCGAGAAGCAGCGCGCGATTCTGCAGCCGCGGGGGGGCCTCCGCATCTTGGGCGGAAGCTTCGTCTGCCGCGCCGGTACAGAGACTGGGGCGACGCTTTCTTCATCCCGTCTGTAAGGTTCGCCGCGGACACGGAAGGGTTGTCCCCGCGCCGCCGCCGCATACGCCGTCGCCGCCAAAAAACTGGTTTTCCACGCTGCCCACGTCGACGTTGCTGCGGTGGCGGCCGGCACGGACGCGCGGCGAGTGAAGCATCATCATCATCATCTCCTCGACCGAGGGTGCTCGGAGGTAGGGGAGGGGGGTCGCCCGAGAGGCCCGGGAATTTTAATCCCTTAAAGCAGCGAGGAAGGAAGCCGGTACCGAGCGTTTCCTGTTGAAAGGATTTCCAGTCACAGCTGACCTTTCACTGACTCCACTCGCCGAGAGCGTGGGCCGCGTCGTGCAGTTATTGGTCTTTTTTAGTGGCGGTCTCGAAGACAAACCAGCGATGAAGAAAACGAGGTGTTCGCCAGAGACGTGGTTAGCGTGCCGCTGCATTCGTTGAGTTTAATGCGTGCCATGCACCGTGACGCAATAGAACGGGAAGGGGTCAAGGGCTCGTTTTTATTTGTTAGAAACAACTTATTGAGGAAACAGATAATGAAGCCATGGAAAGCATAGGGGAAGTTAATTGTAGTATTGTAATTGTGGAGTAAGTAGAAAGGAATTAAAGTGGACGAAAAGACAAACCTGCATTCGGTGGGAACCGAACCCACGACCTTCAGAACCCACGACTTTAGTGGGTTCTGAAGGTCGTTGGTTCGGTTCCCAACCAAGGCAGGTTTGTCTTTCCGTCCACTTTAATTCCTTTCTACTTACTCAACAATTACAATACTACAATTAACTTCCCCTATGCTTTCCATGGCTTCATTATCTGTTTGATCATTAAGCTGACACAGTAGAGTTATTCCTTCAACGTTACGCTTCCTTCTAAACCTCAAATTTAATATATGTCGCGAGTCTCTCGATGTATAATCCGTCATGTGTTTTCAAGACCACCAGGATGCTACTAAACGTCAGTAAAAAGTGATATAGAAAGCACGTACTGGTCTGTTGTGGCATGTTTTGTACCACAGAGCTGAAATGCTGTTGCAAATCCTGAGTGGCACACGGATCCTGCAGGTGTACACTTGTTTTTCCTTGTGTATATAAATGCGATATTGATCCTTATGTCCGCACACGAGCATTCACAGTCGACGACCAGGAAGGGAGCTGCATATGGCCGCTAATTTTGGAACATCAGTCGCTTACGTCCTTATGTAGGGCGCAGTTCGTTTTTCCGATATACCTCTCGTATTTTCCTCTATAGAGCGCATTGTATACACCTGTCCTCTCGGCGTGTATAGACAGAAAAAGCGTAGCCAAGTGTGAGAACTCGCAGGAATGGTATGTCTCTGAGCATTGTATATGTCTTAGTCCTTTATCTCTTCGTGCCCTGTTGCATTCCACCTCTATTAATATGTTAAAAGGACACTAAGGTGAAACGCTAAGTTGGCTTAGAATGATAAATTATTGCGCGGAAAGTCCACTGTCATTAATTTCGTATCTTTGTGTTCACTATTAAAAAAGAAAATCAAGATCAAAGTTTTATCTCAGTTTCATCTTTGAATCTCTCGCCAACTCTTTGAGGAGATGAGAGAGAGAGAGAGATTCTTTAATTGAAAAGAAGAGAAAAGCACAGGATAGTAACTGTCTCTCGTCGAGGAGGACACCTCAACCGTCCTGTGCGGAGGATGGGGGAGGGGGACTAAAGCAGAAGGAGATGACTTCACGAACGTCCATTCCCTCCCCTCCCCCCTTCTTTCTGCTTTTTTTTTTTTGGGGGGGGGGGGGGCGTTTTCTCGCCACATTGGCTCAGTGAAATACGCCATATTATGATTCTGACTTCCTTGGAACGCAAGTGTACATCTCTTTTGCTCATAAATAGTATTGTAGGGCTTAGTAGACGCCGTCAAAAATGTATGACGACACACATATTAGTGCGATAAGCTCCGAGAAGGCATCACCACCCGTATTTTTTTTTCTTTGAGAATTTTCTTACTTACTGAGCGCCTTATCCTCGCGAGAGTCGCGCTTCTGGTAATGCGAAAAGGCAATTTACGTACACGATAAATATCGTGGTTTACTTCAGTGTCTCTTTAACTTCCTGTGGGACACACATTGAGATCATACATTCCTCTAAAAGTGAATCTTCGCGGCCAGTATTCTGAAGCGACGACGTTCAGCATACGAGTATGTGTCGCCTATAGCTCGACGTATAGGACCTGTCGTGTCCAGTGATGGAAGCGACTTGTCACCCGCATTTCCTCAACGAGCCGCTCTCAGTGCGCGTTGCGCGATACACCCGAAAGCCATCGGCTCAGAATACGCCCTTAGGGGTTTTCTGACGTGTAAGCTTCATTGAGACATCAAAGCTGCACTTGTCAGCAGAGGAAAAACGCTGGTGTCGCTAGTTATTATGTGCCTCTTTTTATTATTCATTGCTGTGGTGGGAGAGAGCTCAGTTATAACCCTTTCTTTTATTTCCTTCCTTAAGGTAGATTGCGTTTTCGTATGTTTTATTTCTTTCCCATTGGGGGTCTGAACGTTGTTTGCAGCTACGTAATACGCGTCCGCTATAGTCGCATCCGTAATGCTGGGAATTGAGCACGGTAGTCTGGTAGCTCCTACTCGTTTTCTACCAAACTGGCTGTGTGGTGCGGGAAAAAGAAAAGTTTTGGAATAAACGGCTGGCACGAACGAAGGCTCGCAAAAAAAAAAGAGAGAGAAAAGTAAAAGGAAACTGCGGCGATGTTAAGGAGGAACACCCAGTAACCGCTGTTCAGTCAGCGCCGACCTTGATGTGTCGTGCGCAATAAACCATCTCGCAAATGTTCCCGCTGCGGCCGCATAATCGACATTAGTAGACGCAGCAACTTCCGCCGTGTAAACGTAACGCGCTGTACTCGGGCATTAATTACGCATGCACGCTCGGCGATTCCCCCCGCCTCTTCGTCCCCCCTGCGCAGACTATATGACTGTATTAACGCCGCGCTGGTTATGCCGCGCCGGGCATCGATTATCTCGATCGCCAGGCTACGTGCGGGCGTGCTTGTGCATTCGGCGCACACTGGCGCAATACTGCCCCTTCTCCATCGTGTCAGAAGCAGTTCGCTGGATGTACACCGAGAACTGGATTCGACAGTTGGTCGGGCAAAACCGTATCGCGGTGTAATCGAAGTGATCGGCTGGCGCGCTCCAGAGGATCGCTTTTCGAGTGATCTCATTAATTAATTAATTAATTAATTAATTAATTAATTAATAATTAATTAATTAATTGTCTATTCCGTATGAGAGGCGGGACTAGGCAAACCTCGTACTCCTCTCGCCGAAATAAAAATGTAAAAAAATAAAATAATAATTAGACCAATGCGGCGGGACGCGTCGAACTTGGTTTCCTACGAAATTTGCTACAAGGGCGCCTTTACCGCTGGATCAGAATACAAGTGTCATCATGTTAAAGTTTCTTCGCTATGAAAATAGACGAGCTAGAATAGACGAATTAAACGAAGTGCAGCGAAGGACTGAGGAAGTTTGTGGAATGCTGCTGATGGGGCGCTGCTTCAACGCAGTGTGACGATCAAGTGAAGTCAGGGCACTGCACTGCGCGCGGGAACGACTGTATTTATGTACAATCTGAACACACACACACACACACACACACACACACACACACACACACACACACACACACACAAGCGCGCGCGCTATGGCTCCGTTTTGACGCGTTAGTGCAATATGTATATGTAAGCTCGCGACAGGAAATCTCTTTTACGAACGGCGTTCTCGATCTGGCGCTCTTACCGAGTTTAAAAAACGAAGCCCTGACACGAAATCAAAACAACGTCCTCGTGACTCGGTTTTCGATATCCCATCGCAGCTGCGTCGTGGCGGAGTTCCTTCAAAACTCCGTCCAAGAACATCGGCAACGCACATGCAAACGGAGCCTCTCTTCTCTACGCTTGCATTGTTATGATCGCTATCTCGTTGTTTGATCTATATATATTCCTTCGCGCCGGCGAACTGGAATCGCAAACGCGTATGCGCGCTTCGTTGCTCGGTTCTCCACACGGTCGGCTGTATTAGGAGGAAGGATATATCGAGTCGGAAAGTGGAAGCGAGGTCTCTCTTTACATCAACTTGGCTTATCATCTGTTTTGCCTGTAGGGCGCCGGGTGCTATAAGCGGCTTCCGCTTATCCCTCAATGCGCTTATCAGATTTTCGCCGTCCCACGCTCGGCTGTCGCTGTCGGTGTGTAAAGGAAAAAAGAGAGAGAAGCTATGTTGTTTACACCAACCCGGCATCATGTGAAATCTGCCGATTTCTTTGATGTATAGTGGAGAAGGAAAACGACCTTTCCATGTGTTTGCAGAGATGCTTTTTAAAGACGTATAGTCTTTCTTGGGATACTTCAACGCAGAAATTTTGGTCTGTCCGTGTGTGTGTGTGTCTTTCCTGCTGCGAAAGGTGAACCCCTTCCTCAATGACCACCCAGCTTGAACTGGTAGCTACCTTCATACTTCTGTACACAGTCGGCCAAAAAAGCAAGTATTACGCATATCTGAGGCGCAACATCAATACGTAAGTATTAGACGGTGTGTTCCTTTAGTAGAAAATACATAGATGCGTAATTCTAAAGACGCTAGTGCTTGTTAGGATGCGCAAAAGCGGACGTTTCCTAAGCAGTTCTGCGTACTAGGCAAGCGTCTTGCGTTTCCCGAAACCATGGTCAGATGGCGCCCTTATCTCACGCTCGTGAGATAAGGCAGATTTCACATGATGTTCTGATTGAATGCGGAAATATCCACCCAGGTGTACGTTTGGGCACCACCCTACAGGAAGCCTTGGGTTTTAGGGCGAACAACGGGAAGCTGAACATAGCCGCGATTGAAATAAGTAAGAGACGGTTAGAATACTGGTGGCAGAAAACTAGAGAGAACGGACAAAAATAATTATAAAAAGAATATGGACTTTCTGCCATAAGGGGCAGGGAACTGGGCTATGAATTTCCGTTTTTGCTATAGTATGATCGATTTGATTGAAGTAAATTTAAAAGGCATGAGGAAAATTTAAAGAGAGGAAAAAAAAAGAGTTCTACGAGCCTGGTGGCGCACAAGTCACCGCCCCGTTACAAAGGGGACGCTCATAGTATCCATCCATCCATCCATCCATCCATCGTGCCGAACGGAAGGCAGCGGAACGGCCGCCCGCCACTCCGGCCGGTCCCTTTCTCTCCTCGCGTCTCTTCGTTTTCCCTCTCGCTTGCGCAACTCCTCGGGGAAATAGAAACACGCGAACCGGGACTCATGTAGTACGGCCGGTAGAAGGCTATCGTCTTTCGACATTTGCAGCGAAGCACGGAGATACGCGGCCAATTTTTTTGAACAGCGATAGGGCCAGTCAGGTTACGCGTCGCGTCCTGCTGGTAATTTTCTTGTGAAATGCGAGAGATGTACACATTATCAATTACATTTTGAATTGGTTTCTTTTCTGTTTATTTAAATTCCATGTATGGTTTCCGCGGGCTACTATGTATTATGAGGAACCGCTTTATTCCAGCTGAGCACGAGCTACGACGACCAAAAACGAACCGGGCAGTTAATGATGACACTTACAGATGAGGAAGATGTACAAGTAATGATGATATGTACGTGCCATAGTAAAGGCTAAAACAACAACAACAACAACAACAACAACAACAACAACAACAGTAGCAGCAGCAGCATGATATGTACAGATGAAGAAAAGGCGACCGTTCGTTGCGCTCACAATATATATGCAAGCTCATTTCGTCCAATTCCCAAATAGGACGGGTGTCGAGGTGTTATTGCCGTTTACATTCGCTTGTGCACGTTTGTCCGAGCTGAGCACCGCCAGTCATCTTCTTTCAACCAGCCAGTTATAGCTAGCTAGCTATAAGTATGCAGAAAATCAACCACGTGATCAGTCGTGGTCCCCGTCTTATCCGTTTACGTTCATTCGTTCTTTCTATTGTATTTGTCCATTGCGCTGAAAAACTCCTGCAATTTCAGTCAATAGACTCCTTTTGCCATTCGTGTCTTACTTGACCCGGCGATAAGGTAACTGTAAATTATGGGTATGGTTGGTTATAGAAGGAATTCATCGTGTATCTAAATCTCGCCACTTAAGCCTGTAAGGTGGCGCCCTTGCAATATTTCACCGAAAGAGAGAGAGACGGAGAGAGAAAGAGGTAGATGAGAGAAAGACAGGGAGGTTAGCCACAATTAAATCATCAGGCTGGCTGACCTCCACTTGGGGAAGGGAGAAGGGAAATAAAGACAGAAGGAAGAGCAGAGATTAAAAAAAAGTGCAACAAAAAGCGTAAAAAAAAAAAAGGCGATTAATGGGGCACGAGCATTATATCTTTTCTTATAGGCCACTGCCACGCAAAAAAAAAAAAGAGGAAAAAGCGGCAGAGCCTTGACCGACTTCCGGTCAAGGCTCTGCCTATGGGCTGGCAATAAGCTTTCCAGTGTGTATTTTTGCGCAGACACGCGCGAATATTGGCTTTCTTCTTTTTAACACGAAAGTGTTTTATGCCGGGGTTCAACAAGAAATCAGTGACGTACTTCCGTCACGGAAGTGGGTGTCCGAAAAAAATGCACGCACATTTCATAATGAAAAAGTACCACATGCTAAGTAACCACCCGGGATGCCACGATAGCAGCTGGAATCTGTACCGATCACACCACCGACACATTGACGAAATGCGGAAATCTTCACTACACCGCTTTACACTTTGCATTTAACTGATGTCCGGTTAAAGCAAATGTGTTTAACAAACAGAATTACTCTCAAATTATACTCTCAATGGCGGTACCACTGCGCTCTTAGTTCGCAGCGGCGGTACCGCCATCTGTAAACGATGGAACGAAGCAGTATACATTGTGGACTACCGAAATGCACCGGCAGTCAGCGCTTCGATAGTTCGCCACAGTTCCCCGTTAGCCTTGCTTGTTGTTGTTGTTGTTGTGGCCTCTATAATTGGCACATACCCTCGAGGGGGATTGGCTACACTACAGGTAATGATATAGAGAACGGGTAAATTAAAAGGCCAAGGCGAAAATCTATGAAAAAAAATTAACAGAAAGGAAGAAGTTCTAATTAAAAATATTAATTAGAATTTACCGAAGGAAACATTGGGAACGAAACGCTGTGGTCGACAGCACTAGCATTGCTTCCCCCGTTTCAACAGCTCGTGCACTAGTCTTCTTCCTCTTCTCGCAACCCTGCTGCTTCATCTTGAAAGCCTGTCTCGCGAAGCGGGCATACCAGCATCACGTGTTGGAGGGCGTCCGGCGTAGAGGACCATGTACATGGAAGATTTAAAGGGTCCCTGAAACGTTTTTTTGACATTGCGTCACTGATTAGTCAACACAATTGCGAAATCATTCACACCATAAATAAAGCGAAGCACAATGCGCTAAGGCAGCTATGGGCTTATTTCTGTCGCCTTCCTCCTTACCACTGCTGTTCCTCCTCAACTCGATCTGCTGCGGAGTGCGCGCTAGCGACGACAGCGCCTCCCGCGTCAGCCGCTCTGCCGAGCCTCCCGTAGCGACATAGCGCCCCGATATCCTCACTGAGGTCGCCCGCCTCGGCAGTGCTAGCCTCTGTAATAGAGTGCCGGCGACTCGTGTGACGCCGCCAGATGCCGCGATGATACCGTTGGCTGAAACGAAGGAGTACGTTGTAGAAGCACGTTGTTCGCAGCTAGGTTTTGAAAATTACGTGCACGTCACTTGGGTCGGGGCCAATCAGCGACCTCTCATTCGATCGCTCGATGACGGGGGCGTTTGAAAACGCTTTTTGGCGAGCCGCTGCGACCTTTTGCGATACGCGTGTTCAAAACCTTATTGTAAATTACACACTTTACGCACAGCGCTAAAATCTGTCCTGTAATAGTCCTAGTGACCCGCTCTACCGGATCACCATGTTTGCACAAAATCGTCAAAACCGTTTCAGGGTCCCTTTAAGTGCACGTTGAAGAACTACAGGTGGTCGAAATATCCGGAGCCCTTCACTATCGTACTTTAAATACGGCGTGCCTCATGATCATATCGGGGTATTGGTGTACGTCAAACCTTATAGCGATTATTGTTGACAGTGTCGGGTATCCAACGCCTTTCTGAACTGAGATGGGTGCCCGCGCTGTTTCACACAAAGCCGTTCGCTTTCTTTCTTTCTTTCTTTCTTTCTTTCTTTCTTTCTTTCTTTCTTTCTTTCTTTCTTTCTTGGTATTTAGGCTTTGGTTAAGAAAACGAAGCGTTGGCATCTTCGCAGAAAAAACAAAACAAAACAAAACAAAACAAAAAATCGAGCGCGAAACGAAAGTGTCGAGTGGTGGGGAAGGCTTGAGTGCAGCAACGCGTTCGTATCGACATTGCTGGCCGCACACAACAGGTGTCCGTTATTGATCACCACCGGCCGAGTTTCCTTTAGGGTAACCGGGCTCGCACGCACTCGGGGCGAACGGAAATGAACAAACAATCAGCAGCACCGGATTTCGTTCCCGTTCCTTTTCTTCTTTCTTTTTTTCAAGGCTGCTGCGTTAACTGGTGCGACACCACAAGGGCGGCAGGTTGAACGAGCTAGTATATTGCGATGTTTACGGTGATTTAGCTCAGTTTAGCCTGAATTAAAGAAGTAGAAGAGGAGAAACAGGCGGTAAATGACATGTTTAGGCGCTATTCGTAAACTGAAATTTTCATTATACCGACACTCCGATGACGATGTTTCTTTTCATGCCCAGTGAAGCACGTGACAGGAATATCACACGTACAAAACACGTTATCGGAGACGCGAGATCCGAATTGGAGTTCTGATAGAATTATTAACGCAATCTGAATTGCGCTAGGAAAGTCAGAACATCACGCATGGTATTCGAGCTAAGGACAGACTGATTCACGCTGGCGCGGCAGTTATTGCTCTCAAGGCGGGTTTTATTTCTTACGGTGGCTATTTGCTCATATGTTCATTAGCTCTCTTATTGATGTTACCGTGGGAACTAAAATCATTGTTGGATGGAATTCAGGACGGCGCTTGTATTGGACGCAGGGGCAACACAAGACCACGGTGAGCCATGTTACATAAGACGACTCCACTCGATTTCTGGTTTAACCCATGGGCCGAATTGACATTCCTGTCATTACCTAGCTCATTAATCATTTTATTTCAATGCAAGTCTGTTTATTAGGATCATTAGACGGCGCAGGTCCTTATTAGCCGCTTTAGAGCACAAGGTTACTTTTTTTCTTTCGTATACGCCTGTATGCTAATAGAGTTTTAAAAATCCAGCGCAGCCCTAATTGAAAACACATGCGATCTTACTCTGTCCGACGAAATGCGGAAGCACGAGGCAGCCGACAACTTTTGTCATTGTAAAAGTGTGCGTGTCGTTCTATGCAGTAAAAAGGCAATGGCTAAATCTCGCTTCAACGCCTGTGTACGTCGCAGTCACAACTGTCACTAGTCCACACGACAATGGGCCGTAAGAACGTTGCTTAATTATTCGGAAGGAATGAACAAATTTATCTTTGCTTTTGTTTTAAAGGAGTGTGTCTCCTAGATTCACTTCTCTTCTTCTCCTATACCACGCTGATGCATTCGCATAGCATAAGTCGCAGAAAATTTGCAGTCATAAATGGGAACCAACTCGCGCTGGACAGGAAGAAACTGGGGACCATCGGGAGATGCCCTTATCCCGCAGTGGACGTCAAGATCGGATGATAATGACGACTACGACTACGCAGACAGTGATTCACTGATGCAGTGCAACTATCCATCTCAGCAAGGCAGCTATCTAGCTGACTTTGTCCTCTCCAAGGTTTTGTCATTTGCCCGGGCGCTTTCTCGGTCATCTCCGATATCTTACATTTGGCGCGACCAGCGATAAGAAGTATTGATTGATTTGTGGGGTTTAACGTCCCAAAACCAGCTCTGATTGTGAAAGACGCCGTAGTGGAGGGCTCCGGAAATTTCGACCTACCTGGGGATCTTTAACGTGCACTGACATCAAATAGTACACGGGCCTCAACATTTCGCCTCCATCGAAATGCAGCCGCCGCCGCCGCCGGGGTTCGATCCCGCCACCCTCGGATCAGCAGCGGAGTACCATAGCCACTAGACCACCGTGGCTGGGCATGCGATAAGAAGTAAGGGAAATTAAATGGGCGGTTGCAAGTTGCGGCTTCAGGATACATTGTATCGGGGTGGCAGTTAATCTGCAGC
Source organism: Hyalomma asiaticum (assembly GCA_013339685.2). NCBI lineage: Eukaryota > Metazoa > Arthropoda > Arachnida > Ixodida > Ixodidae > Hyalomma > Hyalomma asiaticum. Next base: position 60,766,177 of record CM023483.1, read on the forward strand.
GTATTGTTTTTCCTTCTTTTCTTTCCTTGGTGACCCAGTCGGTGCTGCGTGCATAAACTTGGCGCTGCTTGGTATAGGGACGACTGTAGCCATGTTGCGCAGGGCGCCGGTGCACTAGGGACGCCCCCGCCGTACGAAGGAGTTGGCGAAGAAAAATAGCGCGAGCGATGCCAGCACCAGCGCCGCCTGGGGACAGCGGCCGTGCCTATCCGTAGGTGCGGCCAGTGGGTCAGAGCGGGAGGGAGTCGCCCGTTCGCTTCATAGGTGGCGGAGGCGGCTTCGCCGCTCTACACCTGAGTTAGCCGGAGGAGCCGACAGGGTGCGTTAATGGCGCAACGCAACCCCCCCCCCCCCTCGCCGGTTTATTTGGGGATTTCCGATTAATGGACGAGCAGCAGCTTCGGTTGGCACCCGCAGAGGAGGGGCAAGCCCGCCAGCTACACGCTTTAGCGCCCTTCTCAACCACTGTCCTCTTGCATTTTTTTTTTATTTTCCTTTCTCGGCGAACTGTTTCCGCCGCCGCACATCCGCTTTGTCGCACTGCTCCGTTTTATGTAACAGCGCCTGGAAACTAGCCGCGTATTCGCCTCAAGGGGCGGTATTCCGGCAGGATCGTGCTTTCTTTTTTTTTTTTTTTTTTTTTGTCTCCTGCTTATGCTTTACTTATGGGGTCCGAACTAGAAGAGAAGCTCAGGGGCAGCTGAAGACTTGAACCGATGAACAGGTCACTAAAAGCGATGGAGAACAGGGAGTGTCGCTGGAGCCAACGTTTCGACATGTGGACTTGCCTTCGTCAGGACGGCGGTGGGGCCGTCCTGACGAAGACAAGTCCACATGTCGAAACGTTGGCTCCAGCGACACTCCCTGTTCTCCATCGTTCTTAGCGATCTGTTCATCGGTTTACTTATGGAGTTATTACATGAAATCTGCATTTGATCCTTCTGTACTGGTACACTCAGCGGATATCACTTCGTATTGGCATGTTACAGAGTCTTTTAGACTAGCGCCTGTCTGAGACGATTATGTCATTCGGTTGCGCTTCCCCGGCCGCGGCGGCCACATTTGGATGGAGGCGAAAATGCCAGAGGCCCGTGTACTGTGCTGTGTCAGTGCACGTTAAAGAACGCCGCATGGTCGAAATTTCAGCCGGAAATGGTCACTATTTTCTTATAGTTTTCGTTTTCGGCCAGCGGAGTGTACACTCAAAATAGTAAGTGATGAACTGCGATACGATCATGAAGCGTGCCAAAGCGGAGGGATTCGGGAATTTCGACCTCCTGCTGTTTCTTAACGTGCACTGACATCGCACAGTACACGGATCTTCAGCACTTTCGCCTCCATCCAAAAGGCGACCGCAGCGGCCTGGGTCGAACCCTCGTTTCAACAGTCGAGCGTCATAACCGGTGTGCCATCGCAGCGGACACATACTCAAATAGAATGCAGCGCGGTGCACAAGCTGCAGTATCGTGTAGTATTTGCATAGCAGTCGTCGGAAATAAATAAATAAATAAATAAATAAATAAATAAATAAATGTTAAGCAAGATTGCGAAGTTCTCTTGCATACCATAACTTCGTGGTTTTGCTACAGTGCAGTTTGTACTTTGCTGTAGAACACTTAAGTTTCATGCTGCCTGCAATAACTGTTTTTTTTTTTTTTACTACGCGATGTCGCGGGCCACCTTAATTTGACCTGCTCTGGGCCATTTTACCTTTGAAGACGGTCTCGGCCCAAATTCACGAAACACCTCCTTCCTAGGTTCGTCCTTGCCGTCATATTATTGTTCGGCTGCTGACCCGAAGGACCCGGGTTCGATCCCTGCCGTTGGGGCGGCATTTTAGACGGAGGCGGTAATGCTAGAGGTCTGTGTGCTCTGCATTCTCAATGCACGTCAGAAAAAACACAGGGTGGTCGAACTTTCCGGAGGACTCCGCCGTGGCATGTATAATAATCGTATTGTGATTACGAGACACGTCGCAGTTATTAACACCAGCAATCATTATTCTTATTTTCTACTAATAATTGTCCTGTGTACAGTTGGCACGGGCTGGGGTCACGTGCCAGTTGGTGCCAATCGTCACGGCCACGTGACAATATGTGTAGCGTATCAAGGCTGGCTTAAGTATATTCTCTCACCAACATTTTTTATCTTGAGAGTGAGTGAGTGACAACTTTATTCATCAAGGGGTTTAGGGGTAAGGGGGGTTCAGGCTACGTATGCTGCCAGCCGTGCTTTTCAACTATGTCTTCAGCTCGTGCCAGGATCCGTGTCTTTGTGAATACCGGGCCTCGTTGGTACTCACGCGGTGTAACTCCGACCCGTTTTCTACACGTCGCGGGAGAAAAGTGCCTCACCCTGACAAGACGTTTAATATAGATGTCTATGAATGAAAAAAAAAAACATAGTTTTTGCGAGCCCGAATTCTCAAAGGCTTTTGTTCGCCAAAATAACCTTGGCTAACCGCCTTCGCTAACCATACGTTCAGAACCCGGAACGACTGAACCTTGCTTTTTCGAACAATTCTAACGTAACAGTTGCTTCTGCGAATTCTTCCAGTATATACGAAATTTAAGGAAAACATCAACAGCTATAATCTCTTGATGCTGTAATGACAAGTTTCCCCTCAAAAGATGCACGACCTTGTACGTGTGTCATCGACTACACTTGTTTCGCGTTCGCTGTGCTGAAATTAGCCACACAACAGGAGTCATCATCATCATCATCAGTCTGTCTACTCCTGCTACAGAGCAAAGGTATCTCCCATATTTCGTCTATGAACCCGACCCTGTGCTAACTGCGGCCTTGCTATCCCCGCTAAGTTCTTGATATCGTCTGACCACCCCGCCCCCCATGACACGCTTGCCTTCTCCTTCAAGAGAAGGCAAGCTTGCCAAAGCCAAGCGTGGCAATAGAACGGTACACGCCTGTGATCGCGGATAAAACTGGCGTATCTTTCTCTCGCATTTAATGGAACTCGTGCACCTAAAACGTTTCGAGTTTACAGCAGGCGACGCGGAAGGCTTTGGAGCCGTATCTATAGGGGGATATATGGTAAGAGCGTTGAGTCTCGGTTAAGGAGGCGAAGCTCTCTCGCAACTATTTCAGACCCAGCTCTGACGTCATTGCCGAAAACAGCGCGCGATGGAGACCAAAGCTGAAACACGCGAAAGTGTCGGCACCTTATAGCGTTTTTTCGGGCTCGCACCGCGGCGCGCGTGTTCCACAGGTGCGGCAAACTGCAAAATCGATGAGCTCGCTACTAAGTCGGCTTCGGCTAATAGGGGCAGGCTACAATATACGCGGGAGATGCTGCATATAACAACCAGACGCGGTGTGATTATGCTTGTAAGAATGATGGCTCGCGCTGACGTCCTTTTGAACCGCGGTTTTAGAGGGACACTATATATAAAGTGCAGAAAAACACTTTTTTGGTATGATGATGATTGTGGTTCGGTTAAGGAAAGGGCGCTAATTTCTGCAGCTCATGTCGGGAGCACGGCTAAGCGTCCGCGTAGAAGGGGAAAGGGACTGAAAATGATAGAGAGGAGAGGAACGCCGCAGTGGAGGGCTCCGGAAAGTTTGACCACCTGGGGTTCTTTAACGTGCATGGACTGACAACGCGCAGTACACGGGCCTCTGGCATTTTCGCTTGCATAATTCGCTAAGGCTTGCATAATTATTTGTTGGTAACGGCGGATTACGTTGTGTTGCAAGGAAGCCGGAGGCTTGCCACACCAAGCTTCAGCGACATCTTTTTTTTTTTTTTTCGATACTGTGGTCGAACTACGAGACAAGGGCTTTGGAATGACGCCACACTGACGTTTGGGAACTGCAGTTTCAGTGCGAATTTTCTTTTTAATGTGCACGTTTGACATTAATTGCTTTCCTTTATGAGCGAACATGTGAGGCACAATTAACGACGATGTAGCTCTTATAGAATACCGTATTAGTCTGAGCTGAATTAGTGTATTTTTTTATAGTGCCCATTCAAAGGACCGCTCGGTGTAGAGATAAATGGGCTAACGACGAGGACGCACATCCCAAGAGGCAATTCAGGCACTGTTAATTGTATGATGGGTGCATTAAATCCGTGCGTTTAACGTAAAGTTCTTGTGGCTACAGGTATTCCTGTGACGTTGTAGACGTTACGCTTTGTCATGAAAGAAGCGGTGTGGCAGGCAAGGAGAACAACACTAAACAACAGAAACACCGCTTTGGACCTTATTTCTGTAAATAGGTCACATTTGTGTAGCTTTGTTAAACGCGGCAATAACATCTGTGTTACATTACATGCATAATAATAGCGAATTGGTGTACTCATATACGATTGTTTTGTAGAGTTAAATAGCAGTTTGAAGCCAGGAGGACGAAACAAGGCAAGTCTACTTATTGGAATGCTCTGTGAATAGCCACGCTTCGTAATATTCGAGGTAGATTACGGACAGCTAAGGTGCTTGGCAAAGACGTACGACTGCTTTTATTTATATATTTAAGCACCACGGCAGTGGAATTACTGATAGAAGGAAATAGCAGCATGTCACCGTGCTGTCATGGTATGTTCGCTTGTCACCTCGCATTTTATTTAAGGTTATCCACGTGTATGGCGGTGCAGAGATAGATAGATAGATAGATAGATAGATAGATAGATAGATAGATAGATAGATAGATAGATAGATAGATAGATAGATAGATAGATAGATAAAAGAGATGGAGGCTCACCAGAGGAAATCTTTGTTTGGCTACCCTGTCCTGGGAAAGGAGGAATGAAAGAGGGAAAGAAGAGCTGTCACAATCGGTCACCAAGCCCTGTTATATGGTGGTGCAGGGCAGGTAAAATAAATTGTTACAAATTTACTCTTGATAAGGCTCTCATGTGGCTGGTCACTTTGATATAATCACCTCGAATGAGGTCCTATTTTCGGCAAGTCCCCTGCAGCCACCAGCGTTTTTTCTTTTCTTTATTTTCTCCATTTCTTTAAAAGTGCAAAACGAACTACGCCCCTTTCCCTTGAGTTTCTAACTGCCCTTCCTATTCGACCTTCTTTTTTTTTTTTTTTCGAGCTGTATTGTTGCTGCGTATTCTTTTTCCTGAGATTTATTGCAGCGTACTCCCCAAAGCCTGGCCATTTTCACGTCCCACTTGAACGACTCGGCGCACGCGACACGATACGGCTTTTCTCAGAGGCGGGCACGCGCTTGCAGGAAGGCGAACGTCCTTGTTGAGGGAAAACACGCAGTTTCGCCTGACTTTCGTGCAAAAAGCGGACGGTAGCTAGCATCTGCGGACGTGAACCGTTTCAAAGCCAACAGCGAAAACATGTAGCTTGTGTGTGTGTGTATATATCGGAAGGGACGAAACGGCTTCACAGATGAGATGCTGGAACATCGTCACGTGTGCGGCCACTGGCCTTACCGTCTGCCGCCCACTCGCAGTGCCGCTGCCTTTGAAGCGCCGCGTCCCCTCTCGTACGACGTGGCTCTTTTACCGTGCGTTTGTGTCTCGCGCGCGAACACGAAAGGGGTGCGCCGTCTCAGTGGGGGCCAAGAAACCGCAACACACTCTTGGTATGCCTGCGCGTGGCGGCGGGAAAACGCTTTTAAGCCTTGACGTCGGCGTCTCTTGGAGGTCCATCACCGTCGTGTGCGTGTGCGTGCGTGCGCGCGCGCGCGCGTGTGTGTGTGTGTGTGTGTGTGTGTGTGTGTGTGTGTGTGTGTGTGTGTGTGTGTGTGTGTAATAGCGTGCGAAGTTGGGCGCGGGCGTGTCTCGCGTAGTATATTGCTGCCTGTTGATTTCTTCTTTGCATTTGGAAGATGGCGAGCGTCTGTGACGGCTTCGTTTGGCGGGCCTCGCGCGTTGTGTAGCGCGGAATGTGTTAAGTGGACCACGCTTAAGCGAGTGTCTGGTTAACGTGCGTTGCTGCCGCCGCACGGCGGTTGCTCGTTCGCTCCTAATGGCTTCATTAGGGCACTTGGCGTGGTTCCCCGGCTTCCTTGTGTGGTCTCGCGCGTGCGCGTGGTGTCATTAAAACTGTTCAACATTTTGGTATATGTGTGCAAAAGCTAACTTCGAGTATAGTCTGTACAGCTTTTTGGGTTTCGTGGGTGCGCCGCGACTCGCAAATGTACACTGTGTCTGTACGCTGTATGCACTATGCCATACGACTACGACCCGGCCCCCTAGCTATCCCTTCTTCTTTGTTTTTCGTTATGTATAACCCACACGCAACAAGTAGCCGTTCGCTTAAGATACGATGCATACAAGCTGTCCCTAGACTTATCACAGATTGAACGAATCAGTTTTTTTAAGGGATGCGTCAACACTTGGCCATTCGCGAATGTCGCTAAGCCAGCGTTTGGTGGATCTCGGCGTCGCGAACATCTTTTTGAACTAAACCCTGATAATACATCAATAAATGTGCAGACATTATCCGTTGAAGTTCGCGGTATTTCCAAGTAAATATCGATTTGCGAGCACCCTCATGCTGCTCACGTGGATACATCCAGCTGGCATGACACACTGGCACAGTCTGTAAGACATGCTTCTTGAGATTGTCTAAACCTCTTTGTCCTGTGAGGTCCCGCGTGTGGTCGTGTCCAGTGCGACAGCATCCACAATGCTGCACGGTATTACTGAGCGTGAACACGGAGATCGGCGAGCCGAAGGGCTTGGCCGTACACTAACCCGAACTTTCACGTGATTGCCAAGTTGACGCGTTATGTCTTTCGTCCAGCGGTTCAAGGTCTGTTTCGCAGAAAGACTTACCACGCGCACATCTACCTTACCGTGCCTTGGCACCCAACAGGGGGCCACCTTGAAGCGACAGTGTTGCGAGCGAACGTTTGCTTATATCGTAGCAATAAAGAACAAATAAGTGAATGAGGCTAACGTGTTCGGCGAATAGTCGAAGAGAGAGAACATGCGCTTTGGTGTATACATATTGGCTAGATAGATAGAGAGGCAGGAGGAAAGAGATTCGGAGAGGCATTGAACAGGTAAAATCAAGCTAGTTTGTATTCCTCTGCCGTCGTTCTAGCGCCCACCGAAAGAACACGAAAAAGACGCAGAAGGCGTTTGAAAACTGATCGTCGTTTAGCATGTTGTACTTGCAATTCACCAAAGAGAATAATGTCTAAGGGAGGAACGGGCATTGGTTGTTGCTTCGTACAATAATGAGCACCCTTTTTAATGGAACACTGAAGTGAAGGACAATGTTTCTCGTATTAATAGGTCAGCTTTCCAAATACTAAAGACACCGATCTTGCGAGGAGAAGACCCTCGGTAAGCTAGAAAAACGCGCAAAAATAAAATACCGGTGCTCGGCGACGCCGTCTTGAAGGTCCAGTTACTAAGACGTGTGACGTAACAGATGTCTGACGGCGCCCTCTAAAGCCTATACATTACTAGTTATCGGTAAGAATGACATACGTTGTGTTCTAAGGAAGCCAGAGACTCAACACAGGGAGTTTCAGAGCATTCGATGGAACGAGTTTGATGCAAATACGAAGAGAGAGAAAGAGAGAAAAATCGGCCTTCTGGCCTCATTAGGTTCCAAAGTTCTGGAGCGAATTTCAAAACTAAAGCTTTGAATTCGTTCATTTTTCTCTCTTAGTATGGAGCACTACTTGGCAAAAATAACGACAGTCAATTCCTAGGAATATACGTTTTCTTTCTAAACCGCTTCACTTTCTTACTAGAGCGTCCCTTTAAGTTAAATAAATAGAAAATAGGCTCTTGACACGATGGTTCGCCAGTATTCATTGATCCACCGTTGCTTTTTAGCGCCAGTTCAGCGTAAAAATTGACAAAAAGGGGGTTCGTTCGCGATCAGCACGCGTAAAAGGCATGCCGCCATTCCGTTGTGCTTTGTGTACACAATCGGCCGTCATAATTTTTTTTTTTTTTCGAGGCGTCATCCGCCTTCGCGAAGCCTCTCATTCTCGCAGCTATAGCTTCCGCGACGTCTTCTGAAATCCCCGCGAAACACCCTTCCATGCAGCGTATATGTAGCGAGTCGCGAGAATAGTACACACACAGAAGAAGCCCGCGTGCTCTCATTTCGCGCATTCGCCACGGCGACTGCTGCGGGCATTCATTTCCTGGACCGCGGAGGGCTCGCCACCGGATGCCCGCGACCGCCACCGTTATATAACACGTGTGAGGGGGGTGCGATCGCTTGACCCGATCCGGCAGCGATCATGGGGGTCACGTGAACTCCTGGCTTCCGCTGCCGCCAGTAGTGCCGCGGCATCGAAGATGATGAGGGGAAAGGGGGGGGGGGGGGGGTCTCTTCGTCACCGCTCGCTGGAAGCCCCGTCCAGCCCCGAGGTTGACGAAATCGTATCCCACTCTGACCCCCTCGGAGAGAGGCGTCTAAATTACGCCGATAATTGCCGGGTCTCAACGGCGTGGCTAACTCGCCGTTATGGTTATGCCACCATTCGAAAGTAATTGGAAGGGCCATTACGCGCCTTAACGCAGGGAGTCGCGCTGATAGGAGGTAGTATACGTGCTTTGGCACGGTGCAGCTTGCTCCAATTTGGACGTTTTTCTTCGTGCGATAATTTGTTTCTCGTGAATTCACGTTGGGTGCTAGTTCGCTGATGTGCAGTTGGTATGCGCGTGTTAGCGTGTACGGAATAAGATAATATCGTTAATTAATGGCCACCGAGTGGAGCGCCCTTGTGCCTCCTGATATGCGGAAAGACGCATGCGTGAGTCGAATTGGGGGTGCATTCCGGGAGGCAATGCGTGTTATGCATGCAGTGAATGATCGTGCTGCGCGGGTGGTGTCGGCTCTCTTATTTGAGCATCTTGAGCCTCTGTAGGAGATGGAAAATTAGCAGGCGTGGCTCTAGACGCGTGTCTGAGTACTGCGTTCAGGAGAGAGGCTCACGGCGGTGACGTCGCTGTAGGCATCTTGCACATGACTACGCCGCTTTATCACCCCAGCGCCGCTTAACACTCTGCCAGAGGGAAGCGAAGAAAATGAGATCACATTTCATGCACCAATCGTACGATACAACAAATAAGGAAGCCAAGGCAATAATACCGTGCTTTCGCGATTCTAAGCGCCGCCTGATTCTAAGCACCCCCGCCCCCGTAGCAAAATATAAGAAAAACAAAGTGTATGCGCGCTTCTTTTCAATTGATGAAGAACACGTAGCCAGTGCGAAGCATGCTCGCATGCTCGCTCAATGCTGATCTCTGAGCCCATGTCTTGTGTCCTGAGACCATGCCCATGTCTTTCGGTGTCTGCTATGGGATACTGAGAGCGGAGGGTCGAATAGTGTGACGGTCTTGAGTTCGAGTGGCAGTGCCAGTGAGTGACCGACCATCAGACACAAGGAGCGATGGGTTCACTGTGTGCCCCTAATTATGCTTTTAGTGTTTGCAATGTAAAATGAGATTTCTTGCTCCCATGTCATCGAAATACTGCCGCGAACAGGGGCTGTGGTGCACATTATTTTTAGATTTGTCACGTTAAGCACCTCCCTCACTTTGAGTATCACAATCTTACAAAAAGAAAAAGTGATGCTGCTTAGAATCAAGCAAATATGGTGATTATCGGTGTTTTACGCGACAGAGTCACGATATGATTGAAGAACGCCGCAGTGGGGGGCTCCGGAAACTTGGACTACCTGGGGTTCCGTAGCGTCCCTCTAAATATAATAGAAGTGTCACACGGTGTGCTGCTGATGTCGACTAGGCTCGATCGGGATTAAATTTCTAAACCGTGATTGGCTCCCTTCCGCAGCTTAGGTAAACGAGCCAATCTCGACCAGGAAACTTGATCCGGATCAGGCCCGATCGCAATCGTAAGTCACCGTGTGACACCTTGTAAGTGCACTGGCCTCTGGCATTTCGCCTCCATTGAGCTGCGACCGCCGCGGAGGGGTCGAACCCGCGTCTTTTTGCTCATAATCAAAAGAAGAGGCGTGCAGGACACGGACACAAGGAGAGCAGTGAACACCACGAACGCCGACTAACAACTGATGCACAGCACAGAGGCGAAAAAGAAAGAAGACACACAGCTTATCTGCGCATGCTCGGAATGGTAGCGCCACCTGTCAAACGGTTACGCGTGCCGGTCTACGCGATAGACAACTGCTAAGGCATTCTATCTCCTCTCTGTTTAAGCTAATCGACGGCTGACTCACGCATGCACTTCCACTAATACTGATATGCCAGGCCTCAACCAATAAACGCGTATCTTCGTTCTTATGCCTGTACAGGATCTCGGTTTCGTCTAACTCGGGCATGCAGCTACAGACCTGGCAGTGCAAGGATAGATTGGACGGCGTCCCACCTGATAGCGACCTTCCGTGTTCAATTAATCTTTGATTAATACAACGCGCAGTTTGCCCTACATAAAAACGCCCGCAGCTAAAAGGAATCTTGTAAACCACACCCATGCGACAGTCGGTGAAATTGTTCTTGGCTAGGTGCTTAACCGGACAGATATCCGTTCGCTTCTTACCTTCCATCTGCTCATTTCTTCTATGCACTGCAGCACAAACCCTTCCTAACTTATTGGTAGCCGAAAACACAACATTAACCCCATATTTACTTCCCACTTTCTTAAGCCTGTGCGAAACTGCGGAATACTCACGACCTTTTTCTTGTTAATGTTACTCTCTGCTACAGCTTTTTTTCCGGTCGAGATCGACTTCTTAAGACGCTCAGCTACTGTGGCTATGGCTAGTCTAGGGTAACCTGCATCTAAGAGGCGCTCGACCTGCGCATCTTTCTGCTCAGTAGCCGACCACCGGTCACCACAGTACCACCGCGGCAACTGGAAACCAAGAAAAGCGTGTGGCCGTTATTCTACATTTTAGTGGAAATTTGGTGATCCTGAGATAAAGGAAGAATAAAAATAAACGAAGAAACTAGCCGCTTGCAGGGACCGAGCACACAAACTTCGCATGTGATGCTCTATTCACTGTACTACGATGGCGGTGGTTTCCCCGTTCACCTTCTTGGTCATTTCTGTATCTTTAACTTCTAGTTCACTCTAGTTTAACCTTATAAGAGTCTTACCCAGCGCCACTAGCGGCCTAGATGGTGGTGGTCAAGAATTCGGTCGCCACCGGAGGCAATTTTTAATTCTTTTTACCTTTATCTCATGGTTGGTACACTTCAGTTAAGACCTACAAATAAGACCCCGTCTGATTTCCTTAGCTCTGTTTACTGTTGGCCTCGTATGGTGTGTCACAACAACAACGACGACGACGACGACGACAACAACAACAACGATAACAACAACAAGAAATAAAGTGAGCTCCTTGACTCATGCCAGTTTCTTCGTTTACTTCACATGCCACTTGATGCTTCTTAGCTTGTGTGATATTCACACGTCCGACTATGCCAAGCAGAAGTTTAATGATGCATACACTTATTATCGAACCAGCAGCTTCAGGCATCTTATTATCGCTTACTATCCCAGACGCTTATTATTGGACCAGCAACAACTTCGAGGAAATTGAACCAGCAACTTCGGGCTATATACACTTTATTGCATATTGTGCTTCGCATGACCGCTTTCACGTGGCAGGGGTTTGTGGGCAACAATGCGTCGAGTGCAGCAGTGTGTATAATGGGTTGAGGGCAAGAGCAGGTCCGCTTATCTCTCCTGCGTGACAAGCACTACGAGGCCCGACGCATGGAACAGCCTGCACCTTAGAATGGAATAGAATAGAATTTTGTTTGTCCGGGGTCCTTACAGGAACGGGAGCATGGACCAAAGGACTATCCAACTGACAGGGCTTCAGTTTGTCGTTAGAGTTTCTCCCACATTTCGTAATAGTGCCGCGGTGCTGCTTTCTTCTGTTTTTTCTTTTTCTTTCTTACCACGCAAGGGAAAGATGTTACCTTGGCGTTGTTGTTACACGTAAGCGCTTGAACAATGAATAATTTTGGTAGTCCTCCTTTTGACAGTAATCGTACTCTACCCAGGAGACGTTACAGCGTTTATTTGAGAAATATATATCTTTAGTTACCGCCGTTAAAGCTTTTGGATTCCCCGCTTCATGCTGCCTAAAGACATGCGTGAGCGCAAAGTAGATTCGGGTAGATTGGGTTTGGTCTTGCTCTGTTTTGGTGGGAAGTTTTTATCTCCGAGTCTCACGGCTGGATTAATCCCGTGTACCTTGTCCGGCTCTCATTCTCATAACTTGCTTGAATTTGTTCCTTCTCCTTCGTCCTAGTATTTTCATCCCCGCTTCACTCTATCCCCGTTGTAGGAAGACAAATCTGTCAGATTGGTTAACAAACGTGGCGATGTGGGCTCTTCGGTACGACGGAACGTTTTGGAACGTAGCGCGATAACAAACAAGGACACGTGGTTAAACGGCAACCGGGCACGGCGATGTGTACGCTTCTTTAGTTTCCTCCTATGTGCTAGTCCGCTTTGCTGGTCTGTGCGCCAAGCTACTGGCGTTATGCTTGCCATTATGCTTGCTGCTAAGGTAGAGGGCGCGGTGCCGGCCATAATGGCTACACACACACACACACACACACACACACACACACACACACACACACACACACACACACACACACACACACACACACACACACACACACACACACACACACACACACACACACACACACACAAACGCGCGCGTGCACGGGGAGAGGGGGAGAGAACCGTCGCGGACTTAATTTTTCGAAGCAGGATACAGTTTTCCAAGTTGTCGAAATTAATCTGGAGCCTCCCATTACGGCGTGCCTCTTAATCATATTGTAGCGAAACGTCGGGGCCGTTCATGTTAGACGCATCGGAAGGTCAGGAAGACGAAGAGGCGTGGGCGCCACTCCGCGCAGGCAAGGGATGAGGAGTCGACACGGTGAATTGGGAGAGCACTCATTGGGGGGTTTATTTAGCTAAGACATCTTGAAGTTGTAAAACACACAGGGCAAAAATTATACAACAGAGAAAATGGTATCATACCCCGTCGGCCTGCCGGACTGGCCCCCGGTGGTGACGAGCGTCATGGTCCCCGAGTTCGCTCTCCTCCAAAAAGGCCAGTGTCGCCGCTTAAATAGCACGTTTCAGCCTCCACGGCAACACGAACCTTTCGAACCACCACTGTCTCCCACCAATAGGAAACCGGCTTACCCAGACAAGTCAGGCAGGTCGACGGTAACGATGTATGTTCTACGAGCTTTTGTCATCGCGTGCATCCGGCCTCGCCACAAAACTCAAACAACAAATTCCAGAAACTGGCCGCAACGTGCACACACGCTCTTCATTTTTTGGTGCCCCGTCTCCCGGAAGGCTCCCTGCGGTGTGCGGGCTCGTTTACTAGAGCACCCTTGTACAAAAGCAGTCGGAAAAGAAGAAAATAACAAGAAAACATTCTACGCGACGCGGTCCTCGCGACACCTCCCCCCTACGAAAAAGAGTGACCCACTCGTTTTACTTGCAACCCAGGAAAAAAGAAGTACAAAAAAAAAACAATTTTACATACAACAGTTATGTGAGGTACTCGTTTCAGAAAAGTTATACATCTAAAAGGTGGAAAACTTAAAACAACAAATGGAAAATCGCGAGACTCAAAAATCACTAAAGTTCACTCGCTGGCACTGTAATACAAGTCAGTATCAGTATCGTAAGCGTCGACATTTCGTTGTCCGTTGTTGCCGTTTGACAATGTCTTCCAATCGCTGTAAAGTTCAGTTTCAGAGTCAGAGCTCTCGCGCTGCCGCACTGCATCACTGGTCCCTGATTCGCACACACCATGACGCAAACGAAGTTCTCGGTCCACTCGCGAACCACACTCACGCACATCACCATTGACGTCGCACTCGCGCACAACACTGGGGTGTAATTCGTGGACATCACTCCCGGCACTGCGCACGCGCACTTCACTTTGATGGAATTCGCGGTCATCACTGCACTCGCGCACATCACCACTTGGATCTCGCACCTCGTGATCGGCACCGGACTCATCGTCTGCGTCGTCGGCATCGTAGCTGCGCTTGTTCTTTTCTTGCTGGCGCTTTTCCCGTTCCTTCACTAATTTTCGAGCCTGCCGCAGCCGGCGAGCCACTTTCATCGCATCCAGGGTGTAGTCGAATCCACGCTGTGCGCCTGACCCGACATTAACCGGTAGCGTTTGCTGAAACGGTCGACCTACAGGCGGGATTGGTTGGAGGAAACCGGCCGGTTTCCCCGACGGTTGCTTTCTCGTCTGGCAGTCAGGGCAGGAAAGAACGTACTTGCTGACGTATGAGAACATCTTTGGCCAGAAATATCGGTAACGCAACTTCTCCCATGTACGCTTGACACCCAAGTGGCCTGCCGTACAGTCGTCATGGCAGTGCCTTAATATCTCAGACCTCAAGCACTTGGGGACAACGAGAGCCGCGCGATCTTTCTCAAAGCCTTTCGCCCTCCGATACAGTACACCGTCGATTAACCGAAAACTCCGTGCCGTTCTTTTGGTATTCCTGACAACGGGCGCACTCGGTTCTTCGAGGTGCTGTACAACGGCTCAAATCCATGGGTCTGCCCTCTGCTTCTTTCCAACATCCGCCTGACCCAAAACCAGCAACGGTAAAAGGGTTTCTTCGCTTACTGGTACGGGGTCGCGAGGAAGGCGGGAAAGCGTGTCGGCATTTCCATTCTTAAGGTCAGGGCGGTGTCGCAACGTTATTCTACCATTGGCTCGTGTGGGGACTGCGTGAAGCTGGCTTTCCGACAATGTGCCGATGGGACGGCCGGGCTGGCCCCTTAGGCCCGGCCGTTCTCGTTTCCCGAAGGGTTACGCTGACTATCGTGATTGCCAAGAGACTCCGCATGATCATTTCTGTCGTCCCGGAAGCGCTGCCAGCACTGTCGTGCTTCGTGGCCGATGCGGCTGCAAATCTGGCATCGAGGACGCCCGTCGTTGGCACGGGATGTTCTCGGTGGCCAAGGCACTGGGGGGCGACGCATCTCGTCTTCAATGTTTCTTATCCGGTCAGACAATAAAGCGATCGAGTCTGCAATCGCCCTCAAGTCCCTCTCGCGGCCGGCAGCCTCCCGCGGGCAACGCAATTCTGCTGCGGCGCAGGTGGCGATACATGTAGGAGGAGGCTGTACTGTCGCGGCGGCGGATGCCATCTCTACCGGAGGCGCGATGTTTTGCATCCACGGCTGCAATCCGGCAGAAGAGTGGGTGCCAATCGGACGTGACCAAGAAGCACGGCTCATCAAAGCTGCGTGATTTATGCGCTGTAAAATTTGGAGGAATGCAGCGCAGGTTTCCGGGCTTGCGATGATCATTTTTTCCTGCACATCCGGACGCAGACCGCGCATAAGGTGCCGCAAACGGTCGTCTTCTGGCATAGACGGGTTGACTCTTGCACAAAGCTGTACGACATCATAGTAGTACTGCTCTGGAGTTTCGGACGGCAGCTGTGTCCGGTTTTGTAGCCGCAAATGGGCGATCTCGACTGAGTGACGGCTAGTAAATGACGTTTTCAATGACGTCGCCCATTGTTCCCATGAATTAGGAGCACCCGTGAGAATTTGAGTGGTGTGCCATTTCTTTGCATCACCGTCTAGAGCCAGATATAAAAATTTAACTTTCGTGGCTTGGTCCCAGTTGTTCAGCGACGCGACATGTTCGTAGCAAAGTAGCCACTCGGAAACAGATTCCTCTGGCGCGCCTCTGAAGACTGGCGGTCCGACGAAAGGTAATATTGCTTGGGGGGTAGCCATAGCAGAGAGAAAGGAAGGGGGTTCCGTCAAGTGGAGCAGTCCGAAGTAGTTTCCTGATGCTTATTGACTCGGGGCATAATTTCAGAGCGGGAATATCGCTACCGAGCAACCTCCACCACTTTGTAGCGAAACGTCGGGGCCGTTCATGTTAGACGCATCGGAAGGTCAGGAAGACGAAGAGGCGTGGGCGCCACTCCGCGCAGGCAAGGGATGAGGAGTCGACACGGTGAATTGGGAGAGCACTCATTGGGGGGTTTATTTAGCTAAGACATCTTGAAGTTGTAAAACACACAGGGCAAAAATTATACAACAGAGAAAATGGTATCATACCCCGTCGGCCTGCCGGACTGGCCCCCGGTGGTGACGAGCGTCATGGTCCCCGAGTTCGCTCTCCTCCAAAAAAGGCCAGTGTCGCCGCTTAAATAGCACGTTTCAGCCTCCACGGCAACACGAACCTTTCGAACCACCACTGTCTCCCACCAATAGGAAACCGGCTTACCCAGACAAGTCAGGCAGGTCGACGGTAACGATGTATGTTCTACGAGCTTTTGTCATCGCGTGCATCCGGCCTCGCCACAAAACTCAAACAACAAATTCCAGAAACTGGCCGCAACGTGCACACACGCTCTTCATTTTTTGGTGCCCCGTCTCCCGGAAGGCTCCCTGCGGTGTGCGGGCTCGTTTACTAGAGCACCCTTGTACAAAAGCAGTCGGAAAAGAAGAAAATAACAAGAAAACATTCTACGCGACGCGGTCCTCGCGACAATATCGTGGTTTTGGCGCACTGTGCCTTAGAATTCGTTTTCTTTAATGTTCCAAGCTGTTCCACGACAACCTGGTCAACCTCCTTGCCTTTTGTTTTCTTTCTTTCTTTCTCATATTGAAACTCGTTACTAGGGCAACACTCACCCTCAATCTTTTGTTGAGGTTTGCGAAATCAACCAAAGAAGAAGACGAACTTGAGCAGCTAGATTTCAGCAGACACACGTGGCTATAGGAACAGAACGTTTCGCTTCGCGGTGTCTGCGCAACACGCTTTCCCTTTTTTTTTTACTTTGCTTTCTTGACTTGTTGCGCGCCCGGCGCGCTCGGCGCCAACCCCGCGAGGCGGACGCCGAAGCGCCGAGTTATAACAAAGAAAACACTAACGGCGAAGGAAAAAAAAAATTGAGAAACAAAGATCACAAAGCGGGGAGCTTGCGGAGTCGCTGGGAGGATGGGGAGCGTGTGCTTCTTTTCCTCGCTCGAGCGAGAGATGGCGGCACGGGTCTAGGCTGTTTGATGCGGTCAGCATCTCCGCATCCTCCTCCCGAGTGGTTTCCTGCCGGCGATACCCGATCCAACATGGCGGCTTCCCTGCTCTTCCGCAGCGCATCGGCAGTGCGCTGACGACAATGTTGTTTCGCGAACGCCCACGCCTTTGCGCGCTCTTCTGCGGAGCCGCCGCCGATGCGGCCCGTCCTCCTGCGGAGCCTGCGCGACTTCCGAGTGATTCGGTGATGCTCCTGTGACCGGCGTGCGTTTCGGCCCGCCAGCTGTTTCGGAGCCTTTCTTGACGTCAGCCGACCGAGACCGGCGCGAGGGTGGCTGTCCTTTTCCTGCCATTTCTTTTGTTATCTTATGTGCTGCTCGTGCTGCCTGCAGACCTCGCCTCAAACTCTCCCCTCTCTCTCCGTCCTTTCCATCGCGAGCCGAAACTGTTGCTCATCGCCGGTCAGCGAATGTTTGAAGCCTGACGTCACCGGCCCGAATCTTCCCTCATCGGCCCTTGAAGCACGTCCGAGAAAAACAGCACAGCGCAAAGCGTCAGTTAGCCGTTCGTATTAGCATCGAGAGAGAGAGAGAGCTGGAAGAGCTGCGCGGAAGATGAACATCCAGACGACGCAGCGAATCATCTTCCGCAAGATGCTGCGCGTTCTGTGCACGACGGCTTTGAGGACGCGGCGTCGCTTCAAGAAGGCACGGCGCCTGATCGCCGAAACACTGACGACGGCGCGGTCGTACCGTTAGTGCGAAACGGTACAGGCCGCCAGGAATGGAGCCCGGGACGAACCGAATAAGCTGAAAAAAAAATAAAATAAAGCTCCGGTTAAGTGCGGGTGCGAATCTCTCGAGGCGGATATTTGTCCGGGGAAGCAGCAAGGGTGGCTCGCTCGCGCACTGGGAAGCGAGGGATGCTGGACGCTGCCCCGGCGCTGGAGCGTGGCTTGCTTGCCCGACCATGGCCGCCAGCGACGACGTATGCTGGAATCACCCGACGGGTACCGGCGAGACGAGCCTATACTCTCGCGCCAACCACCACTGCGACTGCTGCCTGTGGGCCCTGGTGAGCTGCCGTTTTGAGTCTGTGTGGCAGTTGTGCACGCATTTACGTGTCCGGCCGGGAAAGGTAGCTCGCTGTGTGTCTGAAAGGCTGCTGTCAAAGTCAGTGTGAGTACCGGCCTCGAGGTATTCGGCTCATTCTCGTATCTATTGTTCGGTTATCTGCACTGCGGGCCATGTGCTGGGCTTTTTAAAGAGGCAACTGAGCCTTGCGGCCGTCTCTGATTACGCCATGAACGCCGTTAAATGAGAGGAGACTGATCTAGTTGGTAAGTGCCTGTAATGAAGTCAGGTGAAGTGTGTAAACACGGACGCAAGCAAACTGTGCGTGTGTGTGCGTTCGTGTCGTCTACTTCTCTTATATTGTGTTCGTGTTTTCACGCCTTACCTCGTTTCATTGTGAATGCTGTTATGCGTGCAGGCAGCACTTCGTGTCACTTTCCTTGTACCTTTCGTTTGTTTCTTTTGCAAGCTGCTTTCCCTTTCCCAGTAGTCGGCAAGCAAGCCAGACACATTTACCTCCCCGTCTTCCCTTTTGACTATCTCTGTATTTTGCCTCTGACAGCGTCCGATTGGTACAGCGTGTGATGATGACGGTTGCGTCTTGAAAAGTATTACTGCATTATGACTGTGCTTCAACGCAATCTGTATGCATTATGCACATTTAGAGTTGTACCACGCTCATTGGCCATTTGCAGCCTCAACAATAACCTGCACTCCGCATAGTCGAGCTTGTACTGCTAGAAGCGAGCACCGAATATATATATATATATATATATATATATATATATATATATATATATATATATATATATATATATATATATATATATATATATATATATATATATATATATATATATGTTGATGCAACTGGAAGCTCTTACGCCAGTGACCACTCGCTGGCATTATGCTGTAATACACGAATAACAACAAGTTGCAGCTCCTCTCCACACACTTGTCATTGTCGCAGTGCAGTTCGCTTTACCGCTTTCATTTCTCAGAGTAAGCGTTCCTTGCAGTCACATTTACATTACGGTTGATTGGTTGAGGTGTGAAAAGCTTTTTATTTTTGTTGTTTACTTATTTGTTTGTTTATGTGAGAGCGGCCACCTGATAAGTGCAGACGGCTGAATTGATTTCCTTAATCTCAAACAATATATCACGACGTAATTGGAATGCTTAGCCAAAGCATCGCGTCGCGGGCTGACACCATTGAGGTGGTGAAAATGACACCAGCGTTGTAGGAGTCGTAAAAGCACAAGGCTGTTGCTTGTGACTTTTGCAATGAAATTGTGCTCCCTCTCTCTCTGTCGTTCGAGACGCGCCGCGGTAGGTCGTTACTTGCACATGCATCGGGGAGCCTTTGTAGTCACCCTCACGTTGGCCATAGAGAACGCTGCCAGATCGCATTCATTTAGCCTACCACCACATCCGGCACAAGTTACAGCGCTGAGTTGAAGTACGAAAGCCACATTCTATGTAAGCAAATTTTGTGCTAATTACATTTTGCAATTTATTGTCGGGAGTTCTTTCAACGTCGTCGTTATTCACTTAACAGCTATGTGTAGAGATAGGCTGTTTCTCAGCTGATTACGAGGACTGATATAAGTATACTTACACAATGGATTGAGTAGCTAGACCTCTGCGTCGGATCACTATTCCGTTACACGTGAGGCTATCATTTCTTTCTTTCTGTTTTTCTTAACATGCATAGCTGCCTTTTAGCGTGGGTCTTACAGTACTATTCACGGATCACGTTTACTTTCGTTTCATTTTGTAAGAAAATAATGTCTAGCGATCCCAGTCGCGTTTCGATATCGTAGCACGCTCAGTCACGCACGAACTCCGCAATACTCGGGGTGAAGTTTTCTTTCGCCTATAACCGCCTTCATCGCCAATCTCCGCTTCGTCGAAAGCGAAATCGCCGCGTTTCACCGAGACGACTCGAAGCAACGGCGACGAGAGACGAAACGCTCGCACCGAAGTGGTCGTTACGGCCTCGATTTTTCTGGGCCTCTTTCGCTGCCGATATCTCGCATTGTGTGTGTGTGTGCTTGTGTGTACGGAGCCAAATGTTCCTTAAACGACTGACGGAGATCGCATTGCTTAATCCGTGTCGTCACCAGACGCTCTTTTTTCCCCTTCGCTCTCCGCTGCTGGCGTGCTCGCGCGGAGCGTGTTAACGGTGCCTCCGGGAGTATTGCGCGCCGTATACCCATGGTCTTTGTTCTTAACCGAACCCTTTCGCTTGGCGGCCGTGGGGGTCTTTAGAGCCGAGTCTGAAATGACCGTTTCTTTCGAATCGCCCGAAGCGGCCATTTTATTCGTGATTTCTGATGCAAGGCCCAATTAATCAATTAGCCTAGCTTCGTCGTGTGCAGTACGTGTCCCCTGAACTTGTTCTTTGGACCATAGAAAGGAAAGTGTGCCGACACACACACTTTTGATAAGATGGATAGAGCGAACCCTATTAACAGCGGAGCAGTTTAAGCTTGAGCTCCAGCCTTGCTGGGCGACCGCTCAAAACTCGGCGGAGAGTGTGAAATGAGTAGAGGAGGTGCAGAGGAAGAAAAAAAAAAAAGAAGAGCGACAGGGAGAGAGCGAGAGAAACGAATAAATCGAAATATATTTTCCTGGGGAGGCGGGATTCGAACCCGGGTACCCACGGTCCGAAGGTGAGCTTCATAACGACTAGGCTATAGAACCGCGCTTATAGAAAATGCATTTATGGGAATCATATGGTTGCATTCTGCCGACGATTGTAGCACGATTTGCTATGGGCGACAGAAAGAAAAATTGAGATAGAGAAAGAAAGAAAGCTATAGATGGTGCAGTTAGGACGATTGCAACCCATCTTGCTATGGGCGGCAGGAAAAGTAGCAGAGAGAGAGATCGAAAGAGAGAAAGAGTTACACACACTGAGAGAAAGAGAGATAACACAACTTGCTATGGGCAACAGAAAGTGAAACTGAGAGAAAGATAGACTACCGCCAGGACCTCCTGGAAGAAGCCGTTTAGCTAAGCCCCTACAGTTCTCCCTTACGCTGCAGTAACACTCTTGTTTGGGCTAGTTGGTACATTCTTGACACAAACTCGGTCGCATTTCGATGGAGGCGAAATGCCAGGGGCCCGTGCACAGCGCGATGCCATTGCACGTTAAAGAACTCCCAGGTGGTCGAAATTTCCTGAGCCCTCCACTACACGGCGTCTCTCATAATCATAACTGGTTTTCAAACGTAGTACCCCACAAATTCCTAAGCCCCCACAGCTCCGCTCGTCACTGGTGTTTACGATAGCAGAACCATGCGTCGTTTCTTTTTCCTTGGTTTATCTCAGGTGAATTGGAATCAAATCGTCGAAAGCGCAAACATACAGTTAAACAGAGAGCTTTTTACTTGACGAAAAAATTATTACTGATTCGATATTCGAACCCGTGAGAAGCTTGTAGCATCGCTTTGCAAAAGAGTGGGTGACGATCTTTCCGTGTCGTGATCCATGCTCCACCTAGCAGGGTTCCGCATAAGTGATTTACCTTATCTCATTAATAACTCCATGACATTCATACTGTAGGGGAGATTCGCTTGGGATCATCCGCAGCGCTTCGAATGCTAATATATCCTGAACTGTTGCTGTATGTCCTACTCGTATCGGGATAACATTCCCACGCTAGGCACACGTGCGCTGAACGTGGAGATCGAAAAAAAAAAAAGAAAACGGGCTTATGATGACGTTTAATTTGAAAAGAAGAGAAACAAAATACAAATGAAACAAACTTTTACGCGGAAAAATAAAACAAACGGCTGCCTGGTGACAGGCAAATTGTTAGGCGGAAATGAATGAACGGAGATGGCGTGCTGTACTGAATGCTTCAAATGCTTAATAAGCGTCAAGAAGGAAGTGCGTCCATCAAAGTACGAACACTAACGCTAGGACCGCCGTTGATAAAGAGGCGCATCTGTGTGTGACGGACATACTTCGCGAACAATAATTGCTCCCCCATACACTACACACCTATACACTACACATTTTTGTTGACGCTTGCTACTTCGCCTGCTTTGCGGAAGATGCTCCCTCTAACACCACGCTGTAATGCAGGAAAGCTACATGTTCAGGGGCTGGGACAGTCGATGAAGGGGGTGTTTGATTAGTGTTCTGATAGGGATTTTGCCAACTTCGTTCTCAACAATATTTGCCAAAAGATCGACCACTTACTTCACGTGCAGAAATATATTTAAAAAAAGCAATATATATTTGTAAACATTGTCATGATAACATCGAACTACTCGATTCCGACGTTATCACTGCGCGCGACTTTGGCTGTTTCTTTCGTTTTTGTTTCGCTTTGCTCTGTACTCTCCGGCATTTCAACACGATAGGGCTAAAGAGCTCGTGTCGGCGTCCACGGCGGAAGTAATCATTTCGAGCTACCTCTGGGTTTCCCGAAGCACCCGACCACGCAAGCCCTCCCCTGTGGCACAGGTGCGTTAGTGAACAAAATTAAATTTCGCAATACAAAATCCGTCAGAAAAACCGTAAACTACAACTTAACTAACACCTATACATATGATATCTCTGAATGCAATTTGAATCTACGAGAAAACGTAGTTTTGTTACGGGGAGGCGATAAGAACGGGTCACTCCTAAAGGCGTACTTAGGCGCCCTCCAACTTTTTCCTTCACCCTTCATGTGTAAACGTTTGTATTGTAGTTGAAATGCCGTGTTGGTTTTCTCGGTATGTTGTTTTTGACATTTTTGTCGTTTTGTTTTTGCGGCTTGCTATGTTACGCATACTATTTAGTAGAGGGGAGAAACGCAGTGGTTTTAGCATTCTCTTTCAAGCGACGCTTTTATTGGCTGACTTTTGAAGCAGTTGTCGATGGTGTGCGACGCTACGTGACAGCTCCGCTGTTTAACTGCGAACGCCACTAAGTACGGTTCTATCCCGACCCTAAACATCTCAGCTGTTGTAATCGCTCGTCTGGCTGCGAATTCGACTCACCGGCCGCCGGGTTTCGCGACCAGTACGCTAAACGATCAAGTCACTGTCGGTTCAGCATATGCGCGCTTTAAAGCGGAGTTTTATATGCGCGAAGGAGTAGACGGCGGAGCAAGGTGCACCCCCCCCCCCCCCCCCCTCCTTCGTATTCGGTGCGTGCTCGGCAGACAGAGAACAGCCTGAGTCTCATGAATGCCTTCGATTTTCTACCAAAAAGAAAGAAGGAAGAAATGTGGAAAGAAAGAAAGAAACGAAGAAAGAAAGAAAGAAAGAAAGAAAGAAAGAAAGAAGGGCGCACACGCCAAGCTTCGCTTCCCCATTATACCGATATCGAGGAAGGGCTCCTGATTTTTTTGTTCTATCTTTCTTTTTCTCCGCAAGTTTCTTTTGCTTTTCTTTCTCTCTCTCTCTCTCTCTCTCTGCAATGTATAACCCCCTTTCCTCTAAGTTTCCGCAGTACACCCGTAAATCCCATGTAATATCTCACTGATTCCAGTCGCAGAGTTTTTTTTTTTTTTTTTGCTAGTTCTAGCAGAATAATATATGACCTGCATTTGCCTGACTTCCGCGATCACGGCGCGCTGGGTGGGCGATCGCGAATGTCAAATTTTGTTTACTTACCGAGCACGGTTTGCCACCGACAGGCGGAGTTAAAATCTTGCTCTACCAGCAGTTATTCTTAAATCTTAAGGAGACAATCTTAAGCAGGCAATTTCGATCGCGAAAGAATCGAACATCGTAATAATTGTCCTTTAGAAGTGTTGTACCGAATACGCCGTTGTACCGACTATAGCCCAACTGAGCACCTTTATCAGTGTTTAACGCCCCGCCACGGTGGTCTAGTGGCTATGGTACTCGGCTGCTGATCCGAGGGTCGCGGGATCGAATCCCGGCCGCGGCGGCTGCATTTCCATGGAGGCGAAATGTTGAGGCCCGTGTGCTGTGCGATGTCAGTGCACGTTAAAGAACCCCAGGTGGTCTAAATTTCCGGAGACCTCCACTACGGCGTCTCTCATAATCAGAACTGGTTTTGGGACGTTAAACCCCACAAAACAACAAACAACAACAACAGTGTTTAACGCTCCTAACGGACAACTATTGCATCAGCATTTCGACCACCAGGTCAGATTCTTCGCTTCAGTTTTCGTTTTTTTCTCTCTCTCGCTCATTCTCCGTCCAGTGATCGTGTACCTCTTTCGTGTACCCTTTCTCTGTTCTATTCGCGGACGAAAGTGCTGCAGCGATTTCTTAAGGATGCTGGCCTCATCTACCGTCTGTGAAGTTGAGCGCAGAGGACTATTACTCGGTGACGGCATCAGGTGGACTTTCTGTTCTCCTCTCAAAGCTTGCTTTTCCTTTTCTCTTTCCGTAGTAAAGGTTAGCCAACTGGGCTCAGTTCTCCCTTCCTTTCCTTCTTTTCCTCCTCCTCCTCCTCCTGACACTAGATGTTATCTTGTTTTCCCTAAACTGGCTGCTGGAACGTATAGCCGAGCACTCTACGCTGCTTTTCTGAGGATTCCGGCAGCTGCTGTGCTCTTAGTTCGCCGCTTGTCTTGAGCGCTTGAAGTGCGGTAACGACGTTACGTAAATTGGATTACAGACCTCGCTTCTAAGCCACTCCCTGGTGTTCGCCTTTTAAGTGACTCGTGTTCGTTCCAAGAAGCTCGCATCTTTGCTTTTGTCCACTCCGCGCAGTTCATGCACTACCCCCCCCCCCCCCCCCCTGCCCCCACTCCCGTCCCACTTCCTTTCTTTATAACGCGGCGACCGAAAGCGCTGTGATTCGGCTCTTAAGCGGTTTAGAAAAGAAGAAATCTTTTCGGCCTCGTATTTTCCGCATTGCTATCTTTCTTTTTTTCTTTTTTACGTGCTATCGACTCTTCTATCCTTTCTTTGTCGTGTGTGCACGCCTGTGCGTGTTCGTGTGCAGCTACGAGCGCGTTTACCTCTTTGGAGGCGTTACCCTCGCTAACATTACAGCATCTAAACCCCTGTTGTACTGTTACAAAATCTGCAGTTTAAGGTTTCGTTGTCGGCCACGCCACGGTGGTGTATAGAGGCTGACACTCGGATGCTAATCCGAAGGTCGCGGGATCGAATCCCGGCCGCGGACGACATGCTAGAGGCCCGTGTAGTGTGCGATGTCAGTGCACGTTAAAGAACCCCAGGTAGTCGAAATTTCCGGAGCCCTCCACTACGACGTCTCCCATAATCATGTCGTGGTTTCGGGCCGTAAAACCCCGGAACATATTACGGTATTGTTGTCAGTGAGTTCTGGGGTTCTTAGAGCGAAGCTGTGTGTGGCTAGGAGGTAAAAAAGTGTGGCGAGGACGTGACTTGGCCACAAGCAATGTATACCCACTTACTTGTAACAAGTGTGTCATTTCCTGGCCAAGAATTCCGTTTACGCACGTGCGCATGCTGTTCGTAGGTACACTTCACCAAGCGTCGACACGTTGTAGTGGGGCGTGATTGCTATCGAAGGTGACAGATGTGTAGCCTTCGGCTTGAAAATGCTGTGTAAGAACGTCGACTTTATGAAAACAGCGGGAGGGTACCAGCGGCCGAGTAGGAAAGCGAAGGACATCACCGCACGTTATATGCTGATTTGTGTAGACGTTTCGAGGACCGGCATGTCCTCACTTTCGATATATATGTGTGCGGCAGCCGTTAACGTGCTGCCTCGGATAACTTGTCTTTTTAACACGAAAGTGTTTTATGCCGGGGTCCACCAAGAAATCTGTGACGTAATTCCGTAACGGAAGTAGATGTCCGAAAAATAAACGGCATGTAAGAGAGAAAAAATACCACTCGCAGGGATTCGAACCAACAACCAGCCAGGGTTCGAAGGCTCGAGCTGTAAGCGCTACCACTACACCACTGACAGACTTACAAAACGGAGGAAAAAAACAGGCCTTTATATCTTACTACACCAGTTTACAATTTGTATTTAATTGATGTCTGATTAAAGCAAAGGTATTTAACAAGCAAAATTGTCTTGAATTAATATAGCTTCCCTTTCACTGCATTTTTGGTTCTCAGCGGTGGTACCGCCACCTAGGAACGATGGAGGGAAGTCGTCAATTGTCGTGTTAATGTACGCGTCAGCAGTTAGCGCTTCAGTACTCTCGGTACCCCTATTGCCGCGTAGACTTCTGCTCATCATGCCTCCGCGTTTGTTCTAGCACGGCTGCTACATAATTTCTCTTGTGTGGCGTATATAATAGCCAGTCGCGTTTCGACGCGCTCTGCTCCAGGAACGCAAGGACGCTCGCCTACAAGCAAATGATGCGCCTTTCGCACAGCGGAGTGTGTGTTCACAAAGCGATCCGCGGACAACCAGTTCAGTTTCGCTTGCAAGGCTTCATCATAGGGAAAAGGAGCTTTCTCTATGGTGTCACCGTCTGCGGACGCTCCTGGTTTATGGCAGGTTTGCGCGGGGCGCTGGCGCGTTCACTGCAGCGTCTCCGGAAAAACGTGAGTCGTTCGGGAGATTTCGCTTGTGTGCAACTGTCGAGGGTTCCTGTGAAGTGTGGAGGTGCTGCTGGTGTGTATACATGCAAAGGGCTCACATGTGCAGAGCATCCAACCCATCTCCCGCTCCTCGATTCGCCAGATTGCTGCTTATGTGCGGAGACATGTAGGTTTCATTTCCGTGTTATACCGACTCCAATGACAGAGGGATCAACCACATTTTTTTTTTTCGTTCAACTTGCATTTCTTCAAGTCATGTTGAGTACCTTTCGTTTTTCAAGGTAGCTGTGGCGTAACAGATGAAACACAGAGGAGAGCTAGCGCTCTCTCAAATAGCTCTCAAGTCTTTGCCTTAACACAAAACACCTCTTGTTACTTGTGTTGTAGCTTATTAAGATGAAAAATGTCTTCAGAGAAGGAAGATTCATGGAGTAACGAGAAACATTGTGCGTGTTGCCCAATAACTGCATTACTTCCCAATGGCGTTACGCTGCGACGATCGATCATTTCGCAGTGAACGTCAGTTATGAAGAAAAATCTTTGTCCCTGAAAGGATCTCGTGGCTAACCTGTGCTCATTTTCTGTTTCCTGTTTACGATTTGCCAACCATGTACTCCCGTTATTTAGTTACTCTTTTTTTTTTCTCCCCCTTAGTTAGCAGGTAATTGTATTAGAGACGGTGTTTTCGCACTCCATTGCTCGCACACCCCGAGCTTTTGAAAGGAGCCAGTCACATTTCTAAAGCGAAACGATTGGGCAAGCGAAATTATTCGGCGATTCTCGAAAGACTGGTTGTACGGCAACGCACTCTCTTTTGTGGAACACCATTTGTGAAGGCTACACACTGAGTCTCTATATGCAAGCTCGCTTGAAGTCAGCATTTCTTTTCGACGCAAGGTACTTGCACGAACAACACGCGGAACCTTTTTTTCCTTCTAGCGAAAAAAAGTGTTGCAGCAGCAACACGTCGTCCATCAACTCACTCACTCACTCACTCACTCACTCACTCACTCACTCACTCACTCACTCACTCACTCACTCACTCACTCACTCACTCACTCACTCACTCACTCACTCACTCACTCACTCATTCACTCACTCACTCACTCACTCACTCACTCACTCACTCACTCACTCACTCACTCACTCACTCACACACACACACACACACACACACACACACACACACACACACACACACACACACACACACACACACACACACACGCTTACATTGCCTACTCACTCATATGTGCACCATTCAAATACAAACTCTCAGAGAAACCATTCGCAATGCGCAGAAGGAGACCAAGGGGCTTGTGTACATAAGCAACATACACCGCACGTAGGGAATACGAGAGAGAGACACGTTGGGGGGCTAAAACAAAACAAACACGCGCACGAGCCGCCCACTAAGCGTGCACGAGAGTGGACGAGAGAGGAGACGTGCCCCGTGATGCAAGCATTTCGTTATTCCGCTCGTGAGCGCTCGGGGAAAACGGTGCGAGGGGAGCAGGGGCACCACGGCGCGGCGTAGCGTTGCTGAAGAACAACAACAAAAAAAAGGTGGAGGGTGGGAGGTTGAGTTGGCAGCGGGTGGAGGACGTTCCTCGGAATGGCAAGCATCCTGACACGCGCCGGGGCAGGCACGATCGGATAACCGCAGTACGGACACGACGCGATGGCGCGAGGAGGAGGACCTCGCTGGCAAACGCAATAAGCGCCGCCGCCGCACGCGAAGAGCGGGAGCAGCAGACACGGGGCCTAGCATGCTGCTGCTGTTACCGCTGCTGAGACACCGAGTCGCGCCTGAAGCACGTCGCAAATAAGCCACGACAGAGGAAAACGCTAAGAAATGAAAAGAGAAGCGACGGCCAAGTTGGTCCCGCACAAGGACGACTGGTGAGGAAAGCAGCAAACGGGCAGGATGAAACATGAGCGAATCCGAGCAGGCTGCAGGTCCCGGGCACGACGAGCGCGATGTAGGAGTACGAGGATGGCGAAAAAAAGGGAGAGAAAAAAAAAAAGACGAGATGATGAGCGCAACGATGGAACGAGTCCGGAGGGTGGGGATGTGATGGAGTTTTGCGACCGTGTAGCAGAGGAGAGCGAAGCGGTGGGGGAAAAACAAAAGTAATAACGATAGCGAAGCAGCAGCGGCCGAGATGACCCGCGAACAGCGGAGGAAGTTGAGGTGGCGAGTGGGTGAGGAAATGCTACCGTGTTGGACGCTACAGGCCGGTCGCTTCGTTTCCTTCCTTCCTTCCTGCCAGTCGAAGGAAAACGACGGGAAGCGGACGAGCTCCGCACGCGCACGCAGTCTCGAAGCAGGCGCCCAACTGGCGCGGGGCGGTCCTCCGATTTGAAATCACGACGAAAAATTAGCCCCTCTCTTCTTCTTTTTCTTTGGCTTGCTTTGCAGTTGATCCTGTCGACGCGACGAGAATGCCAAGATTGAGTTCGGTGCATTCGCTGTCGTCGCCGGTCTGCGACTCAAGAAAACCTGTTTCAAGGGGGACATTAGCTAGAGGGCGCTCTCTTCAATCTCACCGCAAACCAAACATGTTGTGTTTTAGTTAACCTCGTTGCCTTTCCTTCTACGTTATTTTTCTCTCTCTGTCACACGCAACGTCAGTAATAAACCATGTTAATACCCCTGTTTTCTGCTGTGCCACATACAGACCTGCAGGGAGGGAAAAAAGTGTGTGCGTGAGGGTGGGGGGCGCGTTACGCACCGCCATTACAAGATCCGTTGTAGATATCATCTGGCGAGCGGCAAACGCCGTCTTCCCTTAACTCTGCGAAATCCCTTACTCTCCCCAATACGCAGCCTGTTCTAAGTAATGGAAGGCGTCTGGAATTTCAAGCCTAATGATTAGGTTTTCCCGCATATGAAAAGCCTAATACTACAAAATGAGTCGAACGCGCTCATGTTCATCAACGTCATCGATTTAATTTGGGTTTAACGTTTTATGTTTCTCGCATAACACCTTAAAGGAGGAGACAATGTGACTGAACTCGCTCTTTCAGTCATTTCTAGGGATTTCTTGAGGTTATTTCTGACATGATTGAGCGGTGACAGTCCTTTTATTCTCCAGAAATGCGTTTTTTTTAAGCCATTCCAAAGCGTCATCCCTATTTCTAGCCAAAATATTCGTGTCTTAAGTGAGAACTTATCATAACCTTGAAATGTCCCCACGCTTGCGCTGGCATGCATGTGGAGCGAGACCCCTATGTGGCACATGGGGCGAGGTGCACATGAGTTAGTCAGTAATCCCAAACGAGCCATGTTTACATAATAATAATAATAATAATAATAATAATAATAATAATAATAATAATAATAATAATAATAATGTAGATGTGTTCACGGCATCCAGTGACTTGTTTTGCGCATTGTTGGCTAGATGGTTCATAGCACAGATTATGGGCAAAGTAATGTATTTATATTCGCTGCTTTATGCATATGCATATGCAAATTTTCCATGTGGATATCCTGCTCGTCATCGCATTTTCATCGCACGTCGCGTCGTATCTCCCGAGGTGCTGCCTTGTTTTCGAATGCCATGCGGTTTCACGTAGCGGATGTCAAGGTCCCGATTTCGCCCCGCTGAGTGTGCCAGCGCACGCACACGTGTCTTGGGCCTTCGCTACACGAAGTCCTACAACCGAGCAAAAGCGGGTCTCCGGGGCGCCTTCTTTCTTTCCGCAAAGAGAGGACATCGCGGGGCCCGCACGTTGCGTATATCATTGCCGCTACAGTGAGAAGCAGGCGCTAATACAGCGCTCGCCCCACGGAGGGTATCCCCGACTGTCGCATATAAGTGCCGCGGAAGAAGAGAATCATATAGAGCGGAGACGGGGTGGAGGTGAAGGGGTAAAAGCCACGTGTTCATTCGTGCGACGCTACAGGGCGCGGTAGAAGAGCGACAAGAGCAGCGCGAGCGAGCAAAGAGATGCTGGAGGATCTTCCCGGTTGCCATGGCGACCCTCGGCGGGTGCGAGGTCGCGGAGGCCCCCCCCTTTCTTCGGCGAGAGGAAGAGGCGCGCTTCCTTTCGCCCCCTTTTCACTCGTTTCCTCTTCCGATCCCTCCTCCGCTCGACTCAACGGAGGAGGCAGATCTGCTGCAGTGCGGACGCTCCCTTTTGAGTGAGCCACCGCCGGCGCTGGCCGATTGCACGGGTGCTGCCGCTGCTCTTCGAGAGCCCACGCGGATGGTGCGGTCTTCATCTTTCCGCGCGCCGGTGCTGCCTGCCCGGTGGTCGTCGCCACTCTGCGCTGCTTCTGGCTCGTTTGAAGCGACGACGGAATGCGAGCAATAGCGCCGGCTCGTCGCCGTGGCAACGGGAAAATAAGCTGTCTCAGGAGTGCGCCTCTTTGACAACCGAAAAGCGTCACGGGCGTTTTGAAGCGAGTCGGCCCATCACTTGTCTGTGCCGTGTGTTTGTGTGTGTGTGCGCGCCAGAGCGGAAGAGACACCCGGAGAATGCGATGACAGCTGTTGACGGTGGCGGCAGGGGAGACGACGGAGGCGGCCCTGTGTATCGGCGTGTTCCAAATCGTGCGTCGATTTCTCCGTGAGGAGAAGACGGGAATCCGCCGTGCCCTTGAGCGGCAGGCGCGCTTCGGGAGCGCCTCCTTTGTTGTGACACGCCCCCGCGCCGCGCTATTTGCTGTTTGTTGTTGCGTGAGGTGCGGGCTTCCTTCGGTTTGGCTCTCTCTCTCTCGTCCTGTTGCCGCCGGAAGTCGTTCGCTCGGTGCTGCCTGTTGGGAAATAAGTTCCACCCTCATCAACCACCAGTACGACGCTCAACTAGTTCCTTTCGGTTGCCACTGTTTTCCCGGCTGAGTCGCCTTTACGTCTTCTCTCGGTATTGCATGATCGACCTGTCGTGCGGCTGGCTACGTTAGTGTTGATGTTTAATCGCTCACCCGTGGCTTACGAACCTCTGTCGATCGAAGTGAAGTTGGGCAGGCGTTGCATGTTCGTTTCGTCAATGCCCATGCTTCTGGCAGGCCGGTAGTGGTTCGGCAGCGCTGTGCTCGGCTGAGAGACCGTAGTCGAGAACCGAGAGTCATGCAGTCCAACGTCTCAGCGCCGACAGAAAAGAACCACCAATACGTCTATTTCTTTCGTTTCCAACCACACTGTATTTTGTCATGTTAGCGACCCCTAATAGTTTCTAGCGTTGCACTTCGCATCGACTGTGTTTGCTACTGCCGACTACTACTTAATTTAAGCTTGAAACGATATCCTTACGAGTATTCCGCATGACTGTCATCGTTGTTTCTACCCATAAGCGTTACCACAGACTAAACTGGCTGCTAGTCCACAATTCTTGGGCGCTCTTTCACTAGCAAATTTGTACGCACAGACTCGGTATCTAGGTCTCTCTCGCCGTTCTTCAACCTGTCACTCAGTAATCCCGTCCAAACCCTTTTGCATCACGAGTCATTTTGCACTGTCTAGTCACTTGCGCAGGAGTAAGGTCGATCCTGGCATGGCCAACTCTTGACTTCTAGTCTCTCTCGTAATCGCCCGCGGGTCCCCGTCGTCCACTCGTTCGAGCACCTTGACCTCAGGCTTTCCTTTGCCTGTTTGTTCCACGAGCGTTCTGGAGAGTAAGGCAGTCCTGGATCAGCGCTCCATGTCGGCGGCTGCTGCGGCAGCGCCGCCCCCAGTGAGTCGGCGCCGTCTGTCGGCACAACAACGGCGCGCCGAGTCCGAACCCGCGACCTGGGTGGCCAAGGGTTCTCACTGCTCCCGCCAGAGCCTGCCCTCGTGCGTGGTTCCGGTGCCCACGGGACGTCGTCCTTCGGCCGGCTTCGCCTGGCTCACCGGTCGCTTCGGAAAGCGCGCCCAGAGCGACCCCTGGATCTCGGACCGCATACGCCGGTATTTCCTGACGCGAACCTTCAACGTCGGTCCCGGCAACGCACTCCTGTTGAGCTTGGTACGAGCACTTATTATAGGAGGGATGTTTGCGCTGCGGGCAAACGTCGATTTCTGTATTGAAATGCGTGAGCGTTAAATATGTACTAACACGTATCTTGAGGAAGGAGAGAGAGAGAGGTGAAAGAAAGGAGACCTGCAGAGTTGAATCAGAACAAATAATTGGTTTGCTGCCTTACGGTGGAAGGTGGGGGAGAAGTACGGAAAGATGGGAGCAGAAGTACGAGAGGAAACGGAGATTCAGAGGGCGGGAGCACAGCCCCACCACGGTAGTCTAGTGGTTATAACACTCGGCTGCTGATCCGAAGGTAGCGCGATCGAATCCCGGCCGCGGCGGCTGCATTTCGATGGAGGCGAAATGTTGAGGCCCGTGTGCTGTGCGATGTCAGTGCACGTTAAAGAACCCCAGCTGGTCGAAATTTCCGGAGACCTCCACTACGGCGTCTCTCATAATCAGAACTGGTTTTGGGACGTTAAACCCCACAAATCAAGCAATCAACTTCATATGTACCAAAATCGACATAGCGAGAGAACAATGAAGATCTAGTTTGCGTGATTTGTGGGGTTTTACGTCCCAAAACCGGCTGTTATTATGAGAAATGCCGTAGCGGAGAGATCAGGAAATTTAGACCACCTCGGGTTCTTTAACTTGCACTGACATATCACAGTACACGGGCCTCAACATCTCGCCTCCATCGAAATGCAGCCGCCGCGGCCGGGATTCGATCCCGCGACCCTCAGATCAGAAGCCGAGTACCATAGCCACTAGACCACGTGGCGGGCTGGGCGTGAGCACAGTCACTGTTGTTCTGACCGCAGGATGAGATTTGTCAGCATTACAATAGTTCATCCAGTTGTTGGTAAGAACATCAGTAACGAATCAGCTGCCCTCTGTTGCGGCGGCGTGTAAATTAAGCATCCTAAAATTAATATCCTACGTGTATGTACTGTGAAATCGGCAATGGCATGGTGTTATCGTTTTTTTTTTTGGTTTTTTTTTTGTTCCTCTGCTGTTATACAGGTCTAAACTTCGAGCTAATTTCCTTGTTTCCCATGTTTTCAACCTCTTTGGTGAAGAAATTGAGGGCCAAGATGAAAAAAAAAAAAGCTAACTGCAGTAGTTTGTAAATTCTAATTTTTCTACCGCTGCTGCACCGGAAACGCGTCAGCGGAAGCCTAGAAATCTTATGTCTCCGTTCTCATTTATTTATACAGTTTCTTCTCAAGTGCATCTTTCTCTTAAAGTTCATAATGCAAAGGCAAACGCGTGCAAACGCTGACACTAGCGAAGAACAGTAAACAGCAAAAACCCGCGTTTGCACGCTTGGGTGGATTAACCTTAATAATTGATATAACTTTATTATTGCACTCTTTGCCTTATTTTATTATGAAACCCTACCAATAGATCGGCCTTCTATCTGTCTTTCTCTTGAAGTCTCCTTTAATATAGGGAATCTTCTTGTATGCGTACGACAATGTGTAATTTGCTAATGGGATCATATACCATAATTTTCCTCATACAATACGCTGTTCCTCACATTTCAGTCTAACTCTGCATCTCATGTTTAATGGAGAAGCAACTGGAATTATGAGTTTATGTTGTATATTGCCTGTAGACAAGCCTATAGCATGTGTGTGTTTGTGTGCGTGCGTCTCACAATCAAAATCTCAGCAAGTCATCCGAATCAAATTAGTAACCATCAAAATCCGTACCATTTCAAAGATATGCGCTTCCCTGACTGATAAGGTGATAAAAGCTTAGCCAACGTCATTATGGTTATGTCACCATCTCCTGGTTGTTTGTATTTGTCTTTCGGATCCGTTTTATCATTATTTCGGGAGTCACACTTTACCTTAACCTGGGTTCTTTTGCAGTTTCTCGTATAAACGAGAATGCCATTTCCGAAGGAACCTCGCTTGTGTACTGCCGCGAGCATTCGCTCGTAGCCGGTCGATAATAAGTGACGCTGATATCCTCCATCAAACCAACCAACAAACAAAAATGTAAGCGCAGTGATTGATCTTGGCATCTTCCATGCCACTGATTCTCGCGACAGACACGGAAACCGTGTTTCTGGCGCGAGCAGTTTACAATGCTGTCTGCCCTAACGACGTTGATTAATGCTCTTTCGACGTGGGTTCCATTAAGTCGTTACGACTTCCGTCGCTAATGGTCGGATTGGTGCACTCTGACAAAGACTCTGAGATTACAACTTCATGGCATCTGACGTGGCACAGTACTATAGATTAAATTCCGTTGCTAACTGAACATTCGGTGGGTACAGGGCTCGGGAGAGTACATTTGTTGCTTTCCTTGCTTTCTTTATTCATTTAATTATTTGGCCGAAATCAGTGGGTTCCTGCGATCTTTTACTTTTCATTTTTGCTTCGGCGTGGATCGTTTCGAGGCGCGCATGCGCGTTTAATAAAGCGGGTGGCAGCCTTCGCGTAAGCATGGACGTATATGGCGTTAGTGATTGAAAAATGCTTTATAGAGCGAGACACCCGCGAGAGGCTTAACTTTCAACTGAAGTTTATTAAAAATAAAGAACCTTGTTTGACAAATACATGTTCACGGGCTGTCCATGCAATTCATTGATTTGGTTGATTTCCGGGATTTTACGCCCCAAGACAACTATATGATTACGAGAACGCGTTCGTGGAGGGCACCGGAAATTTCGACCACCTGGGGTTCCTTACCGTGCACTGATATCGCTTCAGGCAACTCATGTTCTTTTTCAAATAATATATAGAAACTCTGCCTGAAACTAATAAGGTTCTTATGATGATCTGGCTTGAGCACGCGCCACCACTGCAAATATGTGGCATGCCTCGGCCATCTCCCTTGTGACGGTGTCATATCATGACATGATCATCACGTCACACGATCTGTTGTCATATTAATAGTCTATACAATATCGTCATTGTATTCACTTTAGTAGCGCTGCTGAAGGCCATGCCTAGTAAAACGTAACTAGTTCAACTTCCCGTTCTGTTGACATCTTCTTGTAGAAACTGCAGCAGTGGCTGGCCGGTTGACAGTCCATTGTTTAAATGCCTTTGATGGTTTGCCTGACGTGTTCGTAGCTTGGATACTCTTGGAATTTTTACCCTAGAGTATCATCCGTTGCCACGTAAAACCACAATTATAGCCGGTGAACGTACGCCGCAGTTGTAACAGAGCGTCTTGGACTGCATTCTAGTCTTCAGCTGTTG
Source organism: Hyalomma asiaticum (assembly GCA_013339685.2). Taxonomy (NCBI): domain Eukaryota; kingdom Metazoa; phylum Arthropoda; class Arachnida; order Ixodida; family Ixodidae; genus Hyalomma; species Hyalomma asiaticum. The sequence continues at coordinate 60,801,853 of CM023483.1, forward strand.
GAACTAACGGCTGCAAGCTGCGTATGGTCAAATGGCTCCCACAGCCGGTATATTCTATGGAGGAATACTGCATGCACAGTATAAAATCTACTGAAAACGGAGCCTGTACGCAGTGGGATTAGGACGCACTGGTTTCGATGGAATAAGGATTCTTGCGATAAAATATATCAGAAATGCATGCAGTGTGAAGGGACAAGGAATGCCACAAGTGTGAGGGACAGAATATAGAACGAATGGAGTGTACAATATAATGTGTCCCCCATGCAGTAGATCGCCGCTCACTAACGCAAAAGTGATACTTGTAAAAAGAGTAATCAAGGGTAAATGTATCCAGTTTGAAGCCAAAGTCTCACCAAAGTCGTTCTTGTCTTCAGTGTTACTTTTTTTTTTTTTGTACATAAGTCACTGGAGTACCTTCACACACTAATCCACCACAGAACGTGCACTTCATGGGAAAGATTGCAAGGGAGAGTAGGAAACACCAATAGAAATGAAAATTAAGAAAAAAAATAATTGTGCAGATCCCACGCATTGTGGGAATCGGTGTCACTCGAAGCAGTCAGCGAGGAAATTGCCTATCACGAATTGTGTGGCATTCAGCGAAGTGCTACGAGTAGGGTGAATGTCCTTGTGCAGTGCATGTGCATGCTTAGCGTGGGCCAACCAGGAAACTCTAGAGCACCCCGGGGACTGTATGGTATCTCACGGTACGACGTAACGTTGACATTCACACTAGCGCAGAACGCAGGCAGCTGTTTTATTATAGAGAAATGCAGGATACGGTGCGCTGATGTGCACATCATGATCGCCGTCCGTTGAAGTATTCGTATGGGCTCGAGTAACTTGCCGAGTGATAGAACATATGTATCATTTATTACATTGCTATGGTAGCGCTTAACACACATTAGAAGCGCAACTGACGCTACACAAGCACTATCATCGCAACTGCCGGTTTACTTACTATACGAATCGTGTTGCAAGGGCAGCCGTAGCCTAGTGGTAGCGTGCTTGCTTGGTATTTCGGAGGCCCAGGGCCCAGACTCGATGCCAGCCTGCCGCATAGGTAGGTTTCCTTTGGCGATAACAACGCGTTCGTGTGTGTCTTTGGGTTTATGTGTACACATCAACCCACGTTACGACAAACCGCATTAATTTGTTGTTTAAAGTGTGTTCTAATGATACATTAAACGTCTATTTCAATTTGCCCGAGGTTAACATGGGCTGTACAAAATTCAAACACCTGTGGCACATACCCGAACGAAGGAGCACCGAGCATTTCAGGTATGAGCCACACGGGATTGCGGTATCGTTAATCGTGACGTACGTGACGAGTATGTCATGTTAGTGATGTAAAAAGTCCAATCGTTCGTGTTTGTCATACATTCGCACGCTACCATTTAAAATTTTGGTGTATATAAGGTGAACGAAACGACCAGGAGAGCACCGCGACGTAGGCGGCTAGATAGATAGATAGATAGATAGATAGATAGATAGATAGATAGATAGATAGATAGATAGATAGATAGATAGATAGATAGATAGATAGATAGATAGATACGGTCAAAGTTGCCCGTGTTCGCCAAGAAACGCTTCGCATTTAAAAGGAAAAAGCCAAAGAAATTATTATGATAAACAGACTTTCTTGAACAGCCTCTGGAATTTGGACTTTCACTGTTTAAATTATTTTGTGTCTTATGGCTTGACCACGGGCAGTGTGGTTCCCTTCCGTTCCGGACTTCAGAGAAGTGGGTATTTGCAGCTGACGTGGTCGGTTGTCGTGTTTTAGGAAGCTGTTACGGAGCGAAAGTGAGGGAACCCAAGACTCTTGAGTAAACAGGAGAGGCACACACGGTCCCACAGAACGGCAGGAGGCGTCTCCCTTTTGGCAGCGTGAACCGGCAGCGTTCTGTTTTCTCTGTGGCGCTAACATCTGTGGCTCAAGGCATTTCTTTCTTTCTTTCTTTCTTTCTTTCTTTCTTTCTTTCTTTCTTTCTTTCTTTCTTTCTTTCTTTCTTTCTTTCTTTCTTTCTTTCTTTTGCTTTTTCCTGAAGAAAACAAGAAAAGCGTGGTAGTTGTGACAGCAGTTCTTACATTTATGAGCCCATTGCTGCAGCTTTCTTAACAGGAGCCGACGTTCTGGCAGCATAAACTTTTTTGTAGTGCAAGCCTGCGTCCGTAAAAAAAATGACTTCTCCGATGCGACAACAATGTTTGTTGTAAGTCTACACTTTCTTTTGTGTGTGTATGACGGCAAGGCCGTCAGCTCTGTCGTGATGGCAGCCGTGAAAATTTTATCGTCTTGCAGAGGCGTCGGGCTTATACAACGATGTGGAAGAGGCGCCGTCCGTCCTTGGTAATTTATTGTACGCACGCTGCGGCATTGAATATTCTTTTTCCTTTATTTTCTCTTTATAATTTTTTTTTTCCCTAAAAGCACGCTTTCTTCGGATCGCGGCGGAGCAAGTTCAGAGCAGGAGGCGCTCTTCGACGTGCATTAGGAACTTGCGAATTAGCTGTTCATTTACGAGGAGTTAATCGCATCGAAAGCCTTATCCGTTCTCTCACGAGTTGAAAAACCCGCCCTTCGGTGTGAACACGAGTGAGACCAAAAGTCACATGACCAAGTGATACGTCATCGCACGACGCCATGATGGCGTCACCACATATGAATGCGTAATTGCGTCACAGCTGACATCCTGTGTTCACTTTTCCGACGGCGTTGCAGTTCTTTAATTACCGGAATAGCTACACGGGCGACGTAACATCACGCTATCCTCGCGCCGTGTGTAACGCGAACATCTGGTTAAGCGTCGCGTCTAGAAATAGTTTAGTTAGTAAACATCTCGTGGGAGCTTGTGCTTTCGCCTGTTCTCTCCCTGGCGTTAGCTAAAGGGGGTGTAATTTTTTTCTGCCGTTTGCATGTTCTCGCTGTTCGAAAATATGACAGGTACGTCTAGGACGCGAAGGGCAAGGACTTCATCAGTTTAATCTGGTTAAGTGATATTTAAAAACTAAATTGACTTGAATTTCGCTGTAATACGGTCATTAGTAGAAGACATAGTGTGGATCGCAAATTTCACCTTATTAAATTTCGAACCGAGGCCCCATACAACAGTGCAGCTTCATGGATTTCAAGTTATTGTTCTTTCCTTGCGTTCTTGAGACCGTTGCGGCTTTAATAAACTTGTTTTGAGATTTGCCAAGCTTATTCATAAGCACCTTTAGAAAGCAATGTAGTTGTGGCAATCTTCACCGATGGAAAGTATATATACTTCGATAAAAGAGAAAATCCGGGGCTTCACGTTTCGATACCACGGTGGTGATTATCAGACAAGCCGTGTGGCGGGTGACTCAGTATTAATGGCGACCGTCTGAGGTCACTTAGCGTGTGTCTAAATATGCGTAAACGGTCGTGTTTCCGCATTTTCTTTTGCAAGCCGTTTGTTTCTTCCTTCCCTGATTAGTTGTGCTTCGAATATTTAGTTAGTTGTTTAATGGCGGTCCGTGGTACGGCGCTGTGCATGGTTCCGCAGGCAAAATGGCAGTCTGTCATCAGAAATGCCAGCATGGCAGTCCAGACGACAGTTAGGAGAGTTAAGTTTCGATGTGCCCCAGAAGCCGTTGCTCTCATCGGCACGTTCTAAAACAAGGAGCTATCGTTCGCTTTTTCATCCGTTTTCATTGTCGGTGGGAGTCAGGCTTATTGGCGATTAAATATTAGATTAGCGAAAGCACACCTTGACAAGTTCACAATATCCGGAGCTCCCTTTAGTGAATTATTTGGTGTGATCCGCATACCAGTTCCTGTTTTTAAATTTGTTTTTATTCGCTTTCTTTCTTTCTTTCTTTCTTTCTTTCTTTCTTTCTTTCTTTCTTTCTTTCTTTCTTTCTTTCTTTCTTTCTTTCTTTCTTTCTTTCTTTCTTTCTTTCTTTCTTTCTTTCCTTCTTTCTTTCTTTCTTTCTTTCTTTCCCTCGGAATAAAATTCAGCAAGTTTTGCGCGAGCAAGCCCTTGTTTCCTTCTATTCTTCGAGCCGCGAACCGCCCGGATGGTGACAAAATTCATTATTTTTCTCGAAACACGCCTTGAGCGATATTGACAGCATGTTATTTTCCAAGCGCGGACCTTTGTAGACGCGTCGTCTAAAAGCGCGACGCGGCGTACATGCTTTTAAACATCCTTACCGCGTTCCTGTCAAACGTTGCCGTGGATGCCGGATCGCGAACATGGGTCCACCGTTGTCACACGTGTCAAGTGAGCCGTCTGATGATATGATATATAGAAAAGGCGAGTCGGAGAGGTTGCCAAGTAACAATATTGGACGAAGTCCGGACGACGGGGAAGGATGGAGACGGAGGAAAAATAAGTGGATTGGAGACAGGTTCACATTTAGAGAATAGTTCAACAGCGGATCATGTAGTAGCAGGCATGAAATGTCGATACTGTTCAGTAAATATGTAACTACAATATAGATTTCAGCGGTCAGGTCTGTTTGTTTCGTAGCTTTTAGCTTCGACGTACTGTTTCGTTTAAATTTGCTCGCAATGTCGATTGACTTGAAGCGAATAGAAGCGAATGGGTTCTTTAGACCAGGTCATTAGCCACACTATGTTGCCCCGACGACAGAACGCACGGTGCGCGTAGGCAATGAAAAATGGAATTCATTCATTCATTCATTCATTCATTCATTCATTCATTCATTCATTCATTCATTCATTCATTCATTTTAACGTGTGTCGCTCGCCGAAACCGTATGTTCCATGCTCGTCCTTGTAACAAATGCTTCAGCGGAATACGCATCTTGTTTATTGCGGCACGGCCAGACTCGACTCTCCTCTCCTCCGAGCGCGGAGGAGAGGAGAGTCGAGTCCGGCCGTGTTGCGGAGGGTGGAGTCGAGTCCGGCCGTGATTGCGGTCAAACCAACTTATGACATTCTGTGCGAAGAAAAAAGCCTGATTGATTGAAGATTGCTTTTATACTCTCGACCTTTTCTGTTTCTTTACGTTAGAATAGCGTTTCCTGTTCTAGAGTAACAAGAAATCTGCGCTAAGTAGTCTGACGCTTATTGTCGCGCTGCTCCATAGATCCAAGATGCCAGTTTTCTTTCTCCAAAATCGCTGAAAAACACAATTTTATATGTCCCAAATCTGCCCTAAAACAACCTTTTTTTCGTCTGTCTGCGCCTCTGTAACGCCTGCAGTTATCAAGGACAACCGAGACAACGATGATTAAGAGGAACGCTAAAGAACACTAAGTGGTCAAAATTTCCTGTGCCCGCCACTATGGCGTCTTTCATAATTAAATCGTGGTTTTGAGACGTAAAACCCCAGAAATCAATCAGTCAATAAAAAATGACTAAGTGGGTTTTATCAAGGACAAGCGAGCGCTGTCCGCCATGCTAATATCATAAATACCCCTTTTCGTAAGAAGAAGCTTGATAGTCTTTATTTTTTACATTCAGGGGGAAATAACCCGGGAAATTAAAGTGTTTTATTATGTCCACTACATACAGAACAAGACCTCCACACTAATATGTTCACTTTGTCTAGAAAGCTTCTTCTTAGTTTTTTTTTTTTTTTCACCTACTGCCGTAGAATTCATGACCGAATAGTAATAATAATTTCTCGGGTTTTACGTCCCAAAGCCGTAGTGGAGGGCGCTGAACTGGAGTGGAGTGCCATAGCCACTCGACTGCTAATCCCACACGGCGCGTTATTCATGACCGATCGTCAGTAACGGATCATGTATCGCCACACCACCAGGACAAAACTAAGCAACGAACCAGCAACTTCGTGATGTGTCGGTCGTAACGTAAACGCAAATGCATTCTGAAAAGTAGTGTGTGTGTGTGTGTGTGTGTGTGTGTGTGTGTGTGTGTGTGTGTGTGTGTGTGTGTGTGTGTGTGTGTGTGTGTGTGTGTGTGTGTGTGTGTGAGAGAGAGAGAGAGAGAGAGAAAGAGATCGTTAACATGTTCATGTATAGAATGGTCTCTTTCCGAATAGCTTGTGTGGTCGCGGTTTCTCTCGTTCAGCGCTTAATCGTTCGCCAGCTAACCTCTGAAACCACATCACTGACCTCGGAGATTAGCCTAGTAATCGGATTTCGGTGTAACGATCCTAGCGAATGCGTTCAGCCTGAAGTAAGGCCTCGAAAATGATCTTATTCATCTGACCTTCTTTCTATAGTAAGAAGGCATGCGATCTCGCGCAGGTGTGCTCGGCGCGTCGCCGCATGTTATTATTTTTGAGGTTATCGATCGATCGGCGGGATCGTGAAGAGGCCCAGCGTTTTCTTTTTTATATTTTCTTTGGCTTATTTTCTCGCAATTAGTAAACATGCTTACGTGCGCGTGCGCGCGATGGAGAATGGTCGATGGCACATCGCACGCAGGCATAATCGAAAATTATATATATATGAGTACCGAACTAGTTATAAAGACCTATTTGATTAAGCCTTCGAAATGCATACCCGTTATTCGTAGAAACAAATATTTTTGTAATAGTTCACGAGTATATTAAATTGTAAGCTGCTTCCTAATAAATCCAATTAATGCAAATATACTACAAGTTTCATCCTTGCGGGCACAGTATAGGCATTAAAGGATAAGCGCAGTAGGTTTTCTCGCTTCGGCAGCGACATTTTGTCGACTATCGTTGACAGAGTAACATCTGAACACGCGAACAAAAGGCTCATTTTGTTCCTGATGTCCTATTTGTGGTTTTACTGCTAGTTTTACGGATACTAGGTGTGAACGTAGTTTTCTAATAAATGCAAAAACAGGCTGTTCAATATTCGCAAAGTATTTGATTCTATTCGCTTCTGGCACTTACGGGTATCGCATTTGATTGACTCTCAAGGGTCACTAATCGCACGCCCCTTAATATGGAGCTACGAAAGTTAAACTGCGTAAACGCAGAGGCTGAGTTGGAACGTTTTTGCGAGTCGTGGGCGTACGCGAGCAAGGGTGAGCATTTTTGTGATTGCGTTTCATTCGCCTGGTTACTGACACGACAGGTTCGCGGAAAAGTGATCGGCCTGCAGTGCGCGTGAAAGTCGATTACTGGAAGCGCGACCTCCGTGGGGACGTGACGAAACCAACGGACGGAAAAGTTCCGCGAGGATATCGGGAGATTGCGACAGGGCAGATGGCTATGGGAAGAAATGACGTGTTTGTGAACACGGGACTGGACATCGTGTAGCTGCAATTTGTACGCTCGAGCTTCGTTATAACGAAGTGGCATCGGTACTGTAAATTAGTTCGTTATATTCGATATTCGTTGTAACAGTAGAAGTGAAAGTCGCCAAGCTGGCCCGCACGAAGATACTATATACAAAAATCCATTATTCGGCGGTTTTGGTCGCCGGAAGTTTTTCCGTATAAATTCTCCGCGTCCCGACTGTGTCGACTGTGTCTGCACTGCTCATTGGTGGTTCGCTGCTTATCTGTTGGTGGCGAAACTAGTCAAATGCATTGTTTCCTTTTTCTTTTTTCTTTTGTTTTCTGCTCTGGACTACCAAATATCCGCAAATTTTTCAAGGAAATGTGATTCTGAGTTGTCTTTCCATGTTTGTTTTGAGTTCTGCGCTATACCCTTATACTTTCGAGTCTCGCGTGAACGAAATATATCTTCCTTATAGCCGACAGCGCAGCGGCTCTCTCGTTTTCGGTTTGGTTAAAAAGAAATGGGTGTCACTGAAATCAAGCGTCACCAAAGTTCGTGTTTAGTTCACTGTAACCGATAGTTTGTTATGTCAGTGTTCGTTATAAGTTAACGCGGTTCAACGGTAGAACAGGGGCGTGTGCTTATGTGCGTGCCTGCTTGCGCGAGCATGTGTGCACGTGTGTACTTTACTAAGTGTAAACCCAAGCGTTCACACCGCTGACGTGTCAGCTGTGCTGTGCAGCGCTGCGGAGGCTCTACGCGCGTGGAGGCCTTAGGCTGGGGATCTACAATTGGCTTGAGGATGAACTTCGTGCTTGAAATAAAAGTGACGTTGCTTAGAAGGACCCTAGCAGCATGTTGGTGGCCGGCCTCTGCAAAGCTTATTATCCCAAGTTCTGGCTGGTACGTTGACGTTGTAGCACATCTTTTTAAGCGTGATACTTAGTTTACCCCGCCACGATGGTCTAGTGGTCATTTCACTCGGCTACTGTTCCGATGGTCGCGGGATCGAATCCCGGCCGCGGCGGCTGCATTTCGATGGAGGCGAAATGTTGAGGCCCGTGTGCTGTGCGATGTCAGTACACGTTAAAGAACCCCAGATGGTCGAAATTTTCGGAGCCCTCCACTACGGCGTCTCTCATAATCAGAGCTGGTTTTGGGACGTCAAACCCCACAAATCATGATACTTAGTTTATCTACGTCGCGCATGAGTCGTTGCCAAGTCTTGCACCGCGAATTTCGATACTTAACTAATCGCAATACATTGCATAAGAAAGCGTCAGGAGGTAGGTACTATAGGGGGCGAGGCGATGTCCGCGCGGAAGCCAGGCGGGAGATCCCTGGCAGTCTTGCCTTGAGGTGTGATGGAATGGGCAGGAGACGGCCAAGTGGCTTTTCGGAACACTTGTGATCTGCGGTGGTACTGTCTTGGATGCCATGGATAAATTCATACGCGCAACTAACTTTGATATATCTGACGATTCTAGGATTATTTCCGGTACGTCTGATACTGACCCCTATATATTCGACAATACAAAGAAGACCCGTTTTGATCGCGGCGTGTGGCATCTCTTCTATCCGCAGTATCTGCCGTTCAGTAGCTCGCCACAGAAACCGCGATCGATCGACCAATCAATCAACCAATCAGTCAATCAGTAGTGCGCGTCTCTTTCTCGAATTTACCGCGATCAATCAATCAATCAATTGCGCACGCCTTTTTGTCGAATTTACGAACTCTGTCGAAGTACCCAACGTCCTGGTCCGGAAGCCGCATGTAAAACGTTTGAAATCGCAGAAGCGGGCTTCTCCACGTAAAACATACCAATGCGGTGAAGCCAGATTTAACGAGTACGCCTTTTTCGGTTTGCTGTCCACTCGTGCAGCACCCGTTTTACGGTGAAGCGGTTAGTCTCTAGTCTGTTGGATCTTTCCGTGGCGTGGTCTTTATTAGAAGTAGTTATCCGATCCCAGAAGTGGTCCGATATTGTGCAAGGCGCAGAAAGCTTCAAGCGTTCCGGCACACAACAACAACAACAACAACAACAACAACAACAACAACAACAACAATAATAATAATAATAATAATAATAATAATAATAATAATAATAATAATAAGTAAAAGCATGCATCAGAAGGCTTTTCGCGGTTAATATAATTCTCGATAGATTATTAAAAAGAACTTTATAAACATAAAAACAGTTAAAACGAGATGTTTACAAAACGAGATGTTTACTGTTGCCGTCGCACCGAGTTCAGCGCAGGAGTTTTCCGCGTCAAATGTTCCGTTCCTCGTGAATTGTTGCCGTGATCGCGCGCAGTGTACGCTCGCGTAGCACATTGGCACACTGAATCCGGAGGTGACTTCCTGGCGGCAGTTCCGCTGGTGAAGTAAGAAGGGGGGGATGCTGTCGGTGTTGCGCTGCACGGTATACCTTTCGTTGACACGCAGCACTCGTCGTGCTCGCTTTGAATCCGCCCACTCTCCCTCTCGAAATTTCCCTCATTTGTGTGCCGCCGATCGTTTATCCCGTAACCACCTGTCGCTGGCATCGCGCGGCTTCCAAATTGGGTCGCTCGTTAGCCTGCTCTCCTCCCGCTCCTCCTCTGCAGTGCTCCGCTCCAACATTTTACCTCGCGGTTGTTGTCGAGCTCGAAGAATGGAACACTTAAGCCGTTACCTTGCTGCGCAGTCATCGTGTCCCTCTCCTTTTTTGTTTTGTTTTTCGTTGTCATTAGGCTGTTACGTCGCGATCCCGTTTTGAGAATTCCTTTTTTTTTTTCTCATTTTGTTTTACAGGTATCGCACTATCTACGAAAGTGGAGCGCGCAGAAAGAAAAAAAGAGGAAAGAAACTACTACTTAGCCAATTGACCCCTTTCCCCTTAATTCACTGTGATCGTTGCTGACACACAGGGCTGCCTATATGTCTTATGTAGTTTTTCTATAAGATGCTTCGCGCGGTGGGCGTTTTGAACGAGAAGCGATGAAACGAGAAGCCATGAGGTTTTCGGTTTCTATTAGCCACAACCGTGTCGAGCAAGCGTATTGTCACGTGGAAGCAGACAGAGGAGCTAAAGTCGTGGTACGCTATGCCCTGGCTTTGCGCCAGGCCCCGAAACCATGTATTCTCCGATGCCGCGCTTGAAAAGCACCCGTGGGTCCGTTTCGCCTGTACCTTAAATGGTACTCTAATAGCTACCGAACTATGTTCCATGTGGTTGCCACGTGTAAGGTAATTAACGTTTACGTGCTGGGGGGCTAAAGTTCGTCCGACGACATTGGTGCAACGCGCGCCGAATATTATTCGTTTGAGGTACGCCGCGTGTTGGCACGTCCATGTCGTTGAATGATTACCACGCACCAAAAGCAGTCGTTTAGCCTGCGTGGAACACATAAGACCTTGCAACAGTTATTTTTATTTCGAACATTTCGTGTTATATGTGCTTGCATCTATGCAACGTCTTAATTTTGTGCCCTGAAGTTCTGGTCCGTGATAGCCTCGGAACAGAGGTTAGGCACAGCATATCTAAGTTAATAAAATAATAAGTTGCCCTTTGAAGTAAGTCGTCAAGGACATGGACGATTCCAAATTAGAGCCGGAAAGCGCAAACTTTTATCCAGCATCACAGGTGGAATGTTCGTGCCAAAGCGCGTACAGGACTACTGTCGTGTCATCTGGTTAAGAAAGATCCTTGTTCTTCTGGCGCTCTGTTCGTTTCTGCGGAGCACAACAGCGCAGCAAAACTTCGTTCGCACACACAGGCGCGCGCATAAGAGAGAGAGAGAGAGAGAGAGAGGCGGGGGAGGGGGGGGGCGCCCCCTTTAATGTGCTCTATAGTTTTACATTGCATTGCGTTTTGACCGAAATGGCCTCACTTGGAAGGGCTAAGAGGAGAACGGGGGCACACTACCTCGCCCCCCTTCCCCCCGTTCCCATAATGGAGAACTCTTCGTTCGTACATGTTGGCGTTTTTGAGACCTTTCTGCGCGACCCACTGCCGTTGACAAAGAAGACGAGCGAGCTTGGGAAAAAAAAAAAGAAGAAGAAAGAAAGAAGAGAACGGACGCGTGCGGCTACAAAAACAGTACAGGGTTGTCCTGTTTTGTTTGCGAAGATCTTGTGACACGCGCTCGATCAAACTCGTGGCGACCTTCTCAACTTCCTTTCTGCGCAGTCTCATGTGTCAGCCCCTTGCGTCGAGTCCTTCAAAGCGAACACGCGTGTCATTTAGGCCAGGGAATATAACGTAATTATGTAAGGCTAGATCAAGACAATAATTGCAGGCGCCTACGGCGCATCTTATAGTATAGGCCAACGCGGGATTCTGCTATCCTGTTCCCCGCTTTTCTTTCTTTATCTAAAAAAGCAAAAGGAATTCGAGCTGCATTGTACGATGAGTTTTTCACGCTGCATTTTCCAGGTTGAGCCGGCCGTGTCAGGTTCCTATGAAAGTTATTCAGTGCAGGCAGCGCGCGACCCAAATAAGAAGAGAGCGAGGGAAACGCTTTCGTGGGACTCAAATTTCGGATTTTCAAAGCCCTATATGACGAAGCATCGACGACGTCTCCGACAAAGCCAAGCTTTGCTTTTCAAAATGGCGGTACGGAGGCATGTACGGTTCATGTTCCGCATTAACGCGCCTGAGTACGTAGAGCTGGAAGAGCGCTCTGCAAAGAACGCGCCTCTTGCTTGTTGCACAGAAGGGTGTGTTCAAGTGTTTTATACGTGCCCAAATGTATATTTATACATTGATTAGAGCACTCGAGCGTCTCATATGCAACGGTTGTCATGCAGCATGTCGTGACGTTGTCCGTAATCGCCTAAAGTTAAGCGCGCAGTACCAGGTGAAGGACAGGACATACAAGGGCAGTAGATGCCTTGCCGTTCTGTAGATGCATGGTGTACCAATTATAGCTGAAACACGTACGTTGTTAAATGACATTCTCGCCTTGCATTTTGCGCAGGACACACGGACTCATGTCGTCGGGGAGCTGTACGACACGGAGAAGTCGTATGTGGAGAGCCTTCAGATTCTGGTCAATGTAAGTGGGCCCCGCCTTCTCGTAGGGATGTCAGCCTGTATGGCGTACGTGGCGTCCGCAGATAACGCACGACGCCTGCTCCCGTGATGATATCACTCACTCCGTCGCTAGAATAACGTCAGTTATCGAAAGTCGGTTTGTGTATGATAACAGAAAAGCAAACCCATCAGTACGTGGTCCAGCGCTCCATTTTTCTTCTTCTGTGTGTTGATGGCAATAACGCCCTCGTAACTGGACGTCCGCTTTGTCACGGGCCAATGTCATCGTAATCAGCAGCGGTTTCTTATAGAAGATCGCAGTGCTTGCAAATGTCCTTACCTTTATGAGAAACTCGCATTATCTGTCAGTGATTATGAATTAGCAACTAAATATAGCTTAAGATTATTAACTTACGGCAGTTTTGAGTAGGACATTCGGGGGCGATCGTTTTCGTTACTGAGTGCATACCGAGGACTGCACCGATGGCCCTTCGCAGAAGTACATGCGTCCGCTGAAGAGCCCGGACACCGCGGGCACGGTGGACAGCAGTCTGGTGGACGAGATCTTCTACATGATCCCCGAGATCCTCAGCCACCACGAAGCATTCCTCGAGGTGCTCCGCCAGAGGCTCTCCTGCTGGGACACCCGCCAGAAAGTGGGCGACGTCTTCGTCGAAGCGGTAAGACTCTCTATCATTCCCTTTCCAGCGGTGTTGACAAAGAAAGAACGCTCGCCACGGGACTGCCAACATGAAAAGCCGGTATTCCCCCATTAGCAGAGTTTCGAATTTCGGCCTGTAGTTCCGCGCAGCACTGGGAGAAATAATGCCCCTTCGACCAATCACAGGGGCGAGCTCATCTTAAATGTGTCCTCCCGCGCCCTAAGCGCTGCCTGCGCTGCAAGTAGCTGCATGCGTCAGTATCAGGAGCGTTTCCGAACGCGGGCACTACATCTCGCGTTGCAGGAATGTGTGCTCGATGGTGGCGTACCCTTGACTCGGCTGCACGGAGCTTGCGAAAAAGACTGTAAAAAAGTGTATATATTTTAGCAGTTAACGATGACATACATTCTTGCAGCTGTATCAAGCACTTAAATATAATTTTTCGAAACAGAAAAGCGCGTACAGTCTACGGTGTATAGAAGAGATTGTCGATGCTCGACGTACGTTGATTCGGGGCCGGGTTTGCGTAGTTCGATTCTGAGCAGTATTTACTATTCGTTTCAGACTGGACTAGCCAATCTGGAAAAGTTTATTTTGTTTTGTCTTTCGATTCCTTTTTTTTTTTTCGCTCTTTTTTCTTCATCCCGTACTTTTAATTTGCTAAGTGCAGAAAGCAGCTCTGCTTAGCTGTTTACAATGGTATGACCGTATACTGTTAGATAATATTCCTTGCAATGCGGGCTGCAAGATTTAGGCACTCATTTCTGCCTCATAATTTATGTCCAGCCAAAATGGCCGTTTGCGTGCGCCCAAACGAAATGGGGGTGTGTGTGCAAAAGAGTCGAAAGCACAAAGGGCGCCGCCGTTTTCGGTCCTTGAGATGAAGTACTGCGAGAACGCACCGCTTTGCGAAAGAGAGAGAGAGAGCGAAAGTTAAGCTTCGAGTGACAGCAACTTGAGAAGCAAGAAGATAGGGTACAGGGCCACAATTCAACGGCAAACGTTTTTTACGGCGCGCGCGAGAGCGGGCACGCCTTAGAGGCAGCGTATCGTTGCACAATCGGTTGGCTTCACTGCACGGCGCCGGCGTGGTGCCGGTCAGCCGACGCTCCCGGCGCCACTTTAACGCTCGTTCGGCGAGCGAAACCTCGCGTTTCTGGCGGCAACAACATTTGTGACATGTATGCGAACCCAGTATTGTAATGCAGGATTGCCTTTTTTTTTTTTGAAAGCTAGCCGGTCGTTTACGACTGTACTCGCAATATGCAATGTGTTGTTGCTGGCAGCTAAAAAGCCGTGATGTACATCGGCAATGTGCCATAAGCGATGCCAGTAGTTCTGCTACTGGCCGTGACTAAGTGGGGCTTGGAGTGCTCTGTTCTATTGTAGAGCATAAAAAATTTGTTGAACCATGAATTTAATTTATTTATTTTGAAGGTACTTATTGCACTTTTAACTGCTTTATCCTCTTGTCTAGTGAAGGGTATAAAATAAGGCATTTTCATCAAATGTGAATAAATGAGCCTTGAAGAGCTGTAAGCCCTGATAGCTTGGCTTTTCTCTCTGTTCTCTTTTTGCAGTTCACTAAACAGCCTGTGATAGACACCTACACTGCATTTATCAACAATTGGAAGTCGGCAAAGGAGGCGATCAAGATGGCAACTCAGGCAAAGCCTGCCTTTGCCAAGTTTCTTGAGGTTGGTTAACTCGTCTCACGCTATCAAGCCATAACCAATTTGTCATCAATGCATCAGATCTTTTTGAATAATGGAAAGCCACTTCACATGTTTTTGATGCCTTCGGTACATGTTCTCTTGCTTTGCAGAACACATCGAGAGAGCACAAAGGCAAATTAGCCCTGGATGCCCTTCTTATAATGCCAGTGCAGAGGATACCTCGTTATGAACTTCTTATAAAGGTGCCAACTTTCTTTTTATTTTTCTGAATGTGGGTGTTTTGATGTTAGCATGTTACAGCATCACTATTGATGATAAAGGCATATAATTTATTACCACATTTTAGGTTGATATTTACAAGCACAGCATAAATATGAAATAGAAAGGTTCCACTGGTATGGATAGTGCTACTCTTATATGTTCCATTAGCATAGTTATTTGCAATGGACTGGGAAATTTCGGCATTAAAAGCCTGGCACATATATAGCGGCATCTGATAAGTGAATGTTGTGCCTCACATTTTACACTTCTGGCGATGTTTACATTCACATGACATGGCATGACGTTTGTAATGTCTAGCTTGAATCTTCATGTGAAAGAAAGGTCGCTATTGACATTGCAAATAAATCTGAGAGAACTGCATTAGCATGACAGTTGGGCACTGTTGAGATGAAGCAACTAGACTGTACGAGGGACCAACAGTGCTGACAGTGGTGGTTCAGGAAGAGCACCTTTATGACACATGTATGAGATGAGACAAGCTGAGACAAGACAAAACCTATAGTGTTGTCAAAACCTGCTATCTCACCACACTGGCTTGCAAAAGGGAAACAATCAGTGCTGCAGAAAATATGTCCAGCACCTGAATGCTCTCACTTGCATCTGGGACATTATTAAATGTGTTCTATTCCACTTTATAAGCCATATGCCTACAGCATAGCATTCATTATGTGCAATAAAAACTTATCGTATGTTAGCAACTTGCATAAATTCAGATCTGTGAATCTAGATTTGGTTCAGTCAAAGCTTCACATGATTTTCAGTGGCCCTGCTTTATTTTTTCTTTCTTTTGCTTTTTTTAAATGCTTTCATATTTTAATTCTAAAAAAACTACACAGCCTTAATGTAAACACTGGAGTGAGTGGTTGGGGACGATTAAATATTGGTACATTTATGTTCACCATGAAATGTCCTGAGTATAAATAATCACAATGAACAAGGTAGCAGAGGAGAACATATCATGATTGACGTATAAGAGAAAAGGTCAGGTGCATAGGCATGGATGCAAGTAAAGCAAAACAGAATGCAAATGTTGGCTGTCAGTTTAAAATTTGCACTGTGGTGGATTAGAAGGTGGGCTCAAAGCTTATATACGCAACTCAGGAATGGCAGCACACCCAGTCAATCAGCAACATTCACAGGTTTACAATATGAAGGACAGCTGTTTTATAAATGTGACATCTTTATGAAAGTTAAGATGCACCTCGATCTGCTAGTGTTGATATGCCGAGCCCTGACCATAAGGCACACATCACCATTTTTATGCCTGTGTATTTGATGTGCCAATCTCTTCTTCTTTTAGTCTGTGTCCTGTAATTGTCGTTCTTCTCAGTGCATTACAAGATGAACGAAATCTAACTAGCCTCATTTCTTCTATATTACAGTTTGCCCCATCAAAATGTAAATCCCAGTTTGCAAAGCAGACCCTGATTCCATGCCACAATTTTTTCCTGTCGTATTATTTTTCCAGGAGCTGATAAAGCACACACAGCATGACCACCCTGACCATCAGCTGCTGGTACTGGCCCAGAAAGAAGTGCATGAATTAGCTCTCAAGATCAACCGCATGGAGCGAGAGGCATTTCAGCATGAACAGATGCAGCAGAGGGTCCGTGATATTGAGCAGCTCATCGAGGGTGTTATTGATGTGAGTTCCTTCATGTTTGTAAAAATATGCTGGATGTTTCATAGTATCCTGGTCATGCAACAAGAGAAATGTTAAGACCATAGTTAGGCGTTAATGCAGGAGTGAGTGAGCTACAACAAAAATCAAATGTAACATTTCCTGTTTGTGCCTGCCGTCTTATAATTCAGCTCAAGTGCTTTATTGAGCAACCTGTGTGTTGCTGCTGAGGTGCTTTGGAGCAACCAGCTAAATGTTGTGCTAGTTTTCTGGCTACACTTTTATTAGGGCTAGCTGTTTGAAAGGTGGGTACACATCAGGGTTTTCAGGCTGGGCTCAGTGATCTGCATTTTTTAGTTGCATGCACAATTTGATGAATACATACACTGCCTTCCCAACGTAGGAGTGTCTGAATCCATAGCTGTATGGCTTCCTTAGTGTCAAGTGCTTTCCATATTTAGATATTTAATTAACTTTTTGTTCTCTCAGTGTTATGGCATGCATACAGATTTGTCATACTTTTTGTGCATAGCTCAACGTTAGAAACATAAATATGAGTATGTGCTTCTGCTTCCTCCTTACAGCTCGTCCAGCCAGATCGGACATTTATTCGTTACGACTTTGTGACAATACCTGTGAGTGACTTCTCTTGCATCTTTTCACCACTGATGCTTACATATTCTGCACTCGCCAAAAATGAGAGCCAGATCGAAGTGCCTAGTGACATTTTCATCATTTGTGCTCTTACAGGGTGGCCTCGGCACAAAGAAAGACAGATGCCTTTTCTTGTTTTCCGACCTTTTGTTGATCACAAGCATCAAAAGAAAGAGTGGGACAATGCGAAAAACATCACCTTCTTCGTGAGCTCTCTTGTTTTCTTTCTTTCTTGGGAACTTGTGCACATGTGCTTCATTATACTTGCTCACCTGTATGGATACTTGCCAGTTAAAGGGAACAGTGTCCAAATTCAAGGAGCAGTATGTTTGCAGTAACTAACTAGAACAAATTATTATACACTGGGGACTAGATGGACGTTGGCTTGATAATGAGGGGGTGAAGTTTATGCCATGGTTTGTTTCATTCAACCAAATGGTATAATTCTTCTGCACAGTCTTTAACATTCTTGTACTCACACTTGATGCTGTATCACTGGAAGAAAACACCTAGGCATGATCACTGTTCTGAGAAATGGCTATGAGGATCACCGGCAGAACTGATAGTCGACAACTTCATATAGTGTACTGTAATGTTTTTTGCTACCAGATATTGGTAGAATTGCAGCTTGGCTTGTTCAAAAGTGTAACATGCTTTGGCATGCATGAAATAGGTGCTGAGTGTATCACAGATTTCACTGCATAAGTTTGTCTTTATGTTATTGCGGTGCTGGGTATTATCACTTGGCTAGTGTTTTTAGCTTAGAGAGGTGTATTAATAATTGGTTCATTGTCTGTGTTGGTTGTGCAGATTATGGTAGGCCACAGAACTGTGTGCATTCATTTGTGAGTTATGGTAACTTAGCTTCAAACAGCAGTATGTTTCTTAAGCAATAAAATCGCACATTAATTGTACATTGAAAGTAGCAGCAACATGTGTAAGAATGTAAATGAACTGAATGTATCACATGTGAAGATTGAGGATGGAGGTCTTAACCTTTGCACTGGCCATCACAGACAGATGGAACCTGTTCAAGACATACAGCTAGGAAGGCTTACATTAACAGAAGTGACACAACTGAGGCATTAATGCAGTTTACACTTCTGGAGAATGATGTATGCTATCAAACAAAAGTTCAATTAAGTTATGCTGTAATTGTAATATAACCTGATGCTACACCAGTGCAACATTACCGTTCGCATTTATTCCATGCAATTTGCACCAGTCTATTTACTATGTACTGTAATGCTTTACTATTTGCGATAAATAGCTTGCCTGCTGCATGAAGTGTTCACTCTTGCAGCACCCAGTTCTGTATTTTTTTCATGTAATAAGGACGATACTGTTTGCATTGAGACAATCAGTGCCCAATGCAGTAGCTGAAGGGGTGGTCAAAAAGGCAATCTGATTCGCTTGTGTGCCAAGTAAACAGAAATACACATCAAAGAATAGCTTGGCAGGATGATAAACTGATTAAACTCATGTAACAAGCAATATTTTATGACTAGTGTTCACTCTTGCAGCACCCAGTTCTGTATTTTTTTTCATGTAATGGAAATTGTTTAGAGGAAATCTTTAAACGTCTAGAATGGGGAGACGAGGGAATTCGAATATACGGAGAATATCTCAGCAATTTAAGATTCGCAGACGACATTGTGCTCTTTAGCAATGATGGAGACGAACTACAAAACATGATTGATGACCTAAACAGGGAAAGTATTAAAATTGGATTAAGAATGAATGGGCAAAAGACCAAAGTTATGCTCAATAGCCTAGCTAAGGAACAGGAATTTAAAATCAACAATGAACCCTTACAATGTGTAAACGAATACGTATACCTGGGACAGTTAATCACGGGAACTCCTAACCATGAAAAAGAAATTCTCCGTAGAATAAGGTTGGGCTGGAGCGCATTCAGAAGGCATTACGAAATCATGACTGGAAACTTACCGCTCTCACTAAAGCGAATAGTATTCAATCACTCCATTCTCCCAGTACTAACGTACGGTGCAGAAACGTGGAGGATAACGAAAAAACTAGAGATGAAAGTAAGGAGCACGCAACGTGCAATGGAAAGAAAGATGTTGGGGGTAACGCTAAGAGATAAAAAACGAGCGGAATGGATCAGAGAACAGACAGGAATAGACGATATTATTATATCAATTAAAAGAAAGAAGTGGACCTGGGCAGGACATGTCATGAGGAGGAAAGATAACAGATGGACAGTAAGAGCAACGGAATGGGTACCAAGAGAGGGAAAACGCAACAGATGCAGGCAAAAGGTTAGATGGAGCGATGAAATTAAAAGTTTGCGGGCATAAAGTGGAACCAACTCGCTCAGGATAGGGTGGATTGGAAATCGTTGGGAGAGGCCTTCGTCCTGCAGTAGACCTAAACAGGCTGATGATGATGCTGATGATGATGATGATGGAAAGTGAAAATAAGAACAATTTTTATCAAAGAAAAAGATGATTGGTACCTTTTAGGTGAAGCGTCACAAAAGCATCATTACATAAGTTGAGGAAGTTAGCACACACCAGAGAGTAGGTGCACTGTAGAAACTTAACAAAATAATTCAGGTATATATTTTCTTTTTGTGCAGGAGTTCTCCAGCTGGTTTTGGATTCTCCGTGTTTGATATGAACAAGTACAAACTGCTACTTAGGTTTTCCCTTGATAATCTTGACATATTGAAATGTGAGTCTTCATTCTTTTCTTTTCTGTCATTTTTTTTTCTTTATCCAGCAGATACTGTTATGAGCAGAAGAAAACAATTGCACGCTATGATCTTGATGGCTTTGTTTTGCTTATGTGAGCATCTGTAGTAAATTTGCCTGTTTATATTTCAGTAATGAGTTCAGTGTGCTTCTGGGGATTATTAAGTGAGGTGAAAGTGGGGAAAGATTCATTTTAAGAAGGCTTTTTTAGTTAGGCTAATTGGCTTGCAGACATGTCAATTTGCATTTGTCACTAAGTGGTGGTTGCATTGCCAAAGGACGCAAGTGCATAATATTGACTCGATAGTACTATGCCTTTGTTAATACTGAGGTGATGTATTGTTGCAGTAAAAATGTATGTAGATATGTAGTGTGGATACCTTGAGTTTGTTTAGGTGAAATTTTTGTATTTAGATGTGCTAAGAAGGCCTGAACAATGGCAAGCTACCTGAACATGTTTCAAGTGTGTAAACTTGTGCTAGTTGGTTTGGTATTTGTGATGGCATTTTTAAGAGACAGAAAAGAGGAACGTACGTTGCGTGTGAAAAAGGCAACTTGTTCAACAGTATGGCGAGGCTGCTTTCTGTGAGTACATTATCAAAACACCTGTGCACAAGGACGCACAACAATAAACATGACGGACAGAGAGAGAACGTGCAAGCACAGAGAAGACAGAGAAAGCATGCAAGTATTAGAGTCTCAGGTCACACAGCTCAAAACAGTCTCACCGAGGCTGGTCAGCTAGTGAAGAAGTCGATGCAGAAGGAGCATCTGCATGAGAAGGAGATTGTGGCGTAGCTTGTCGGTGCGTGGTGGTCAACTCTGATGCGGGCTAGGGACGGGGACGGGGAGGACGATGGGTAGTGAAGACACAAGGAGTGTTGTGTTGCCGCTTGTGGCTTGAAGAAACAGGGCAGCACTCGGGACCATGTCCGACCATGCTGCATGTAGCGGTGGTCTTCCTTGACCTCCACGAAGAAAATGGTGGAGTTGAGGCCCCACAGAGTCGTGTACCTGGTCACAAGGATCTAGGCCGGTGGGGACAGCACTCGGGCCTACACCTGGCTGTGCTGTTGGTGGCTCGGGCGGCTCATTAGGCAGCCCGTGAACACAGCGTCGGGAGCTCGGTGCCAAGCAGAGCCATACACCCCGACTCTTGGCAAATGACAGACACTCGGGACTGTGCCTGACCGTGATTCCAATGGAGAGCTCCCCTACCACGTCCGCGCTGGTGGAACGCCACCTCGCTTCTTCATCATGGCTCCTCACGTGCATGCTCCGCATGCCACCCTCACTTTGTTTCTCCTTGTGGCCATGTGCCGCAACCTCTCGTCGTCATCTTCGTCGCCTTGCGTGCTGAACCGTCACATCTGCGTGGCCACTTCGTCCCTTGCGCCTTCGCTGCAACACCAAACGCAACAAGCACGCGCTTGTCCCTTCACAGTATTGAGGTTCTAAAATGCTGTTGAATTCTTATACTGCCAGTGTGTTCAGTAATGAGATATATAGAAAGGTCAAATATATAAATCTGGAACTGCAACTACTCACAGAGTGCCTGTATATCATCTGCCCCTATTGTTGCTCTTGCCCTGCTTTCTGTTCAGCTGTCCTTTTTCTTTTTTTTTTATAAGAGTCGAAGTTTTGTGGTTATGTTGGGAATACACTTTTAAGTCCTACCTTCTTTATTATAAACAAACAGGAAATTACATTTCTGACATTTAGTTTTGGAACATGGATACAGTTCCGTTCTTAATAAAATACAACACTGACTTTCAGCTGCTGATGTGGGACTTAAAAAGGCCCTACGAGAAGCGGAAAACTTGGAAGAAGACATGTCTGTTATAACACAGATATCCGAGCTTGCCTCTCGACTGAACTGCCCTCATCAGGTAAGAGAAGGAAATTTTAAGTGGTGAAATGATGTCATTCATCAGAAATAATACCGACAAAGAAATAATGCCAACTCACAACTCAAGGAAGACAGACTGTCCTTTGTGTTGCCTACCAACATGCATGCTTGTTTTTGCAGGTACAAACATATAAACATATACACTTCCTGGAGAGGAGGGATAATAAAAGGAGGGAGGAAACATAGATGCCAGGCGCACACATTTCAACCAGTCTTTGGCTGTGCAATAGCCATTTGCTAAGATTATAGTACTTATGTTCCTCAGAATCAAGAAGGCTGCCATTGCTAATTTCAGCTGCTTACTTGGCACCTATAAACTTAGGTTTACTTTGCAGGAGAGCGATTGCCTTATGCCCCGAGACCCAGATTTGCAAGAAAAAACATGCAACCCATTTTGTCGAATGCAAGGCAGAAGTCATCTCTGAGGTACCCATTGTGTTGTGGGCACTTCTAAGCAGCCTGGCATTACATTGTGCTGAGTGTGAGTGCACTCTGAAGTTTGAAGAGACACGCATTGTGCACAGGTAGCACGACTGCCGCCCCAGGAAATTCATGAAGTTTTAGAGATTCATTCCATTGGGCCTTCATGTCTAAGTGCACCGTCCATCATACTAACAGACAAAGAGATCGATTATCTCACAAAATGAGTACAGTCATAGACTGGTGAGAACACATGCACCTGGCATCAGCGTTTCTTTCTCCCTTTGTTGTCCCACTCTCCAAGAAGTGCATATGTATATTAATTTGTACCTGCAAAAATAAATTCACACATTGGCAGTCAGCACAAAATCCAGTCTGTTTTTCTTGTGGCACGTATGTGTTAGTGCTGTGTCTTGGAATGAAGCCTTATTAACAAGCTTAAGTTAACCCTTTTAAATGGATGACAGTTCATTCTTGGGAATGCACAAATGTGCTATGCGTCATTTGTGCATAGCACCTAGCCCCAGAATAAACATGTGTTCTGGTTTCCAGTTAAATACTATGCTTGAATGCAGTCAGTGTCAATGTCAAGCATCCTAAATAAGAATCACAGATTATCTATGACAAATACTGGTTTGCAAGAGCAGTACTTTTAGTGAATGGTGGGGTGGCAATGCCTAGGAATCTATGATGGAGACCATGGAGTACTGATGCATTTGTGGTAGATGACATTGTGTTTCTACTGTGCGAAAACTTTAGTGTGTCTGTCATAACTTGCTGACAACAGAAGATTCTGATTTGCTCTAGAAGAAACACAAATGTGTATTGCACGATATCAAAGAACAGCATTATGTAAAACACACCATAATATTATACTATTACATTGAAGAATGCTGTTACAGTGGACAAAACCCACTATGGTATAGGTACTTCCTGTGAACACTTTCTCCTGTTTCAATTTTCCTTGTGCACTGTATTGTATGACCTTGTTACACTTGCTTAAAGTTAAAACATTGTCTGGGTAATTTAAGTGTAGTGACAAATGAAATAGCAGAGAGGGAAAGGCAGTGTAACAAGCCTTTCCATTATTATCAGTGCTTCAGCAATTGGAAGAAAGTGCCAGGTTTTTAAATTAACAACAGAATTACAGACTGACTGAGGGACATTGTTAAACATTGCAGCCGCAGTCATTATTTTGCAGATGTAAATTAAGAAATAACTTTATTTTTGTAGGCCCTGGATGATGCAGTGAAAGAAATCACAAATTGCTTGAACAAGCAGCTCGCTGAACGTCAAAGCTACGACTTGCAACTTCTGAACCTGCAGCTCTCAGTAACCACTCCGTAAGTGCACTGAGCTGATGAAATGTGACTTGCTCAGCTTTGTTCTAAGTAAACTTCATAAGTTTGCTATATGATATTCCCCTATATTGCAGAGAGGGTGTTGAGAACATAGCCATTATATTTCCTTCCACGGAGAAACGGTCTTCGTGGGAAGTTGCCTTCAATGAAGCCAAGCAGAAACTTGGTGAGTAACAGTTTTTGCGAAACCGAATGACAATAGTGGTGCACAAATTCATACTGCAAGTTTACAGTGGCTCTCCTTAAGACATTAATTTTCCACCTAGAGGATGTTGCATTACTTGTTTCTCTTTGTGTGCACACTGAGCGCAAAAGCACTGCATTGTGTAAGCTCTGGCAAGCTCACCAAAGCGAGATATAGTGGCCAAGGGGCTTTGCTGCTGCCCATAACTAAGGCGTAGAATGAATTCCTTGTTGCATGCTGCAGTGCCCTAATTCTTACTCGAAACAAAATCAGAGAATGCTGGTGTGCTTATTAAACCTAAATATACATTAAAGAGCCTCAAATGTTTGAAATTATTCTGAAGCCTTTTATTCTGTTTCCCATTAAAACTTTCATTTAGCACAACTGGAACTGTAATATTTTTGATGAACAGACTCATATTATAATGCTACCTGAAAGACCATTCATATCTCAAAGCCCTGTGCTTGCAAGTACGCCTAAATTTCAAACGTGGAACTATGGTTGTTGGTGCAGCGCTGTCCACAGACCGGCGGCCACCCCCAGAGTTCCTGCACCCCGTAGCGATCCGCAAGACTCGGGCGGGTCTGCAATTTACGTGCGCAGTGGCCACCCTCGGCCTTAATGCCCATGGCTTGCGAGACGTCTGGGTCTGCAACAGCGACGGCTATGTGGGCCAAGTGTGTGTGCTCAGCCTCCAACCAGAGCCCACGGTCATGTCCTGCAATGGTGTCTGCAATGCCCGCATCCTCTGCATCGCTTCCATCCCAGCGGCCAGCCCAGCGTGAGCAGCCTGTCATTGCCATGGGGTCATTATGTGCACTATGTAGCCAAAAAAGAGAAAAACCTGATTGCAGGCAAACTCAATCCATTTGGTCTGCAGCTTGACAAATTGTTTAGATTTATGTTGTAGTATAAATTTGAATGGGACGTGTACCGATTCCTCATGTCCTTTTTATGTTTGAATTGCCATTTGCTTTATTTTTTACTGTCATTTTGTTTTTAAGTACAGTAACAACCTAAGGTTTTTCATGCAGTATTATACCCCTGTCACACTGGATGTTTTAATGTCATTCAAACGCAATGACATTCGAATCAAATGACATTATTCCGCTGCTACATGGTGACATTTCACATCATTCAAATCGAATGACTTCTGAAATCGAATGAGTTTGAGCAACTCATTTGCATTCGCACTGGGACCGAATGTGTACTCTCTACCCCAGAGACAACGTAAACCTGCGTCACTGAGCGTTCCTAATTTGTGAAACGTCATATGAAAATGGTATTAATTTAGCGCGTTTGCCGATATTCATCATTTTAAAAAGAAAACAGCAAGGCAGGCCGTAACAAAATGTGTTTACTCTCGACATCAGGGGCATCTGACCGGCTTTGCTATTTCACCGCAAGGTGCAATCACGAACGCCGTTTGCTTGAGTGCTGCGCTTATACACAACGTCTTAATTTAGCGTCTGTGTTTCTTGTTAACGTGCTTTGCTGATAAAAACAGTAAATGAATGGTTCGCCTGCTGCAAGTCAGCGCCCCCTTTGAGAGCTGCTGTATCAGCTGCAAATTATTCTGTTGGTGTAATCCAGTGAAGCATAGCCCTGCGTTTATTTTAAATGAAATAGGATGACTTTTCAGCCACTCTGCGTTTACGCTCTGCAGCTTTTATGTCCAGTTCTTTTGGAACTATTGTCACTTATATCGTGAACGAATGACATTACTTCTTCGTGTGTAGCGCAGCCACAGGTCAAATGACATTCGTTGCACCGAACGTCATTTGAATCGAATGACGTTAAAATGTCTTGTGTGACAGGGGTATTAGCCTTTCCTCTTATCTTCCACATTGGACCCTGTGTTTATGAGCCCCTAGTTTGAAATAGGCTGAAAAACAAGAACGTATATATGTATTGTGGCTTTTAAGTTGAAAAAATAGTGGCCATAAAATAAGCCAACATTGAATTCTTTAAGAGGATAATGCATTAAGGTAACATAATGAAGGTAGCCCAAGTAGAAACCACCACCACTCTTTGTAGGACAAGCAAAAATGCAGAAGCACATGTGGCATTTGAGAACTTACGCTGAAGTATGATTAGTGTACATGTTGAGAGATAATTTTACAACTTATTTTCAAAATATAGCATCAGTGCTGCTGCTATTAAAGAAACAAAGCATGTCCAAACCACTTGGAATAAGGTCCGTCACCATGATTTTCATAAGAAATGCTGTGCTCCATGCACCAAAACTTGTTTGGAATACATTTGCACAGACTACATGAGGCTGTGAATGGTCTTCCTTTGTAATAACACTATGCTGGACATGACTGCATGGGATATCAAGGTCTGCTTTCACAAGACATCTTTCTGCATAAGTGCCTCTTGGTGCGCTCACTGGGGAGCTGCGAAGACATTACATTTATTTTGGCTGTGTGCTTTCTGTGCAGGCTGTCATCAATGGGACGCAGGAAGTCTCTTGTACCTGAATCAAATGCGCTTGCTAGCACAGACGCAGAGAGCAAAGAGCAGGAACCCACAGCAGCCCAGCCGAACAACAATGGCAATATCCAGCTTGACAGGTGAGAAATTTATTCTAATAGTTCAGTTTAGTTGACATATTATTATACCCATACAATGAAATGTGTCAATTTTAGCCTAACCTATAAAGGTGGTATGTATTCTAGTTACATCTGCATCACTTAGGTTTTTTACTTTTAAATAAGAGTTGGGTGTCATCTTCAGCAAGCAGTGCTTACATTTAGATAAGAGTTACATGTTATCATCAGCAAGCAGATTTGTATCCTCCTACTGCAGTAGACTCTCATTAATTTAAAGGGACCCCAGAATTTTGTTTGAATTATCAGATTTAAATAAAAGTATGGCTCAGTGCAACATACCAGCAAATGTAGTGATGGCCAGTTATTGCATGCGCTGGTGCTGCCTCAGTGTTCTCTTTTTCTTTTCTTGCTAGTGGTTTTGAATGCTTTGACAAGTGCGGGCAGGTGATTGGCTTTATTTCTGGTCCTTAAAAACATATTAGTATGGATGTTTACCTGGAAGGCAGCAAAACAGGCGATATTTCTGATAAGGATAAGAAAAAAGTATGAATTAACAGGATTGACCAAATTGTTCAGTTTGTACTAAGCAGCTTTAAAATTTTGAAAACATAACAGGGCAAACAAAAATTTGAGATTTGCTTGAATTT
Organism: Hyalomma asiaticum; assembly: GCA_013339685.2. Classification (NCBI taxonomy): domain Eukaryota; kingdom Metazoa; phylum Arthropoda; class Arachnida; order Ixodida; family Ixodidae; genus Hyalomma; species Hyalomma asiaticum. The sequence continues at coordinate 60,828,725 of CM023483.1, forward strand.
TCATTATCAGAGTTTGAATTATAGAGTGTACTACTGCATTATCAAGTGACTCAGTTTATTGAAACTCATACTTTATCAGGTACCATGTGAACTATTTCATTATGTAAATATGGCATACCCATATTTTATTTAATGGAAATGTGAAGATCCCTCATTCCACAATGGAACATTGAATCCTGTAGATATGTAGACCAGAACTTATTTTACAGTTAGTGAAGCTACGGTTCTCAGGTTGAAAAGTCATTCTTAGAGAACTTTTAGTATATTGCAATAAAAAAATATAACTGGCTTAGTACATAAATTTTGTGTTGCCTTTCATTTTGCTTGTTGTTGTGTTCATCCTATTTCGACACAGCTGATAGCAACGCCCTGATCCTTAGACCTTTGTGTGTTACCATACCTTGTGACACATTCTTCAGTTGCTCTTCGGTTGTTGACATAATTATCTGGGTGGTGCTCTGTACAATAATTGATTACGTTGAAACTGTTGTAGTGGGTTATGTTGTCAAGATTATGTTGGCTCTTGTAGTTTGGGCTGTGTATAGTAAAATTTAAAAAGGATTTACCCTGTCCACAGGGAAAAAAACAGGCACAAGAGATGTCCATTTCCACGGGAACCCTAGTTGATTCTGAAAGTAAGCATGGAGGGGATCTATTTTGATGAGATCGATGACTTGCTTGGATACTTGTTTGTTAGCAGGTGCACCATTGAAGGAACTGAAATGGCTGTTTGATTTTAGTTTGATTTGCTCTTGCATCTTGTCTTCAACTTTGTATACTGTGTTTGGTGTTGAGTGAACCTTTAGGCATCTTTTCTGAGCAATCCTTGAAGTAATGTGTGCTTCTGGCCACTTTCAGTGAATCTAGTGAAGATGAAGAGGATGAAGAAGAGCCTAACAGCGAATCTCAAGGTACAAAGCAGTGTTTTAATGCTGCACTGAGCTATTTCTTTCATCAGTACTGGAAGTGTTCTGGTGTTTAACTGCGCATGTGTAATAAAAGGACGCAAATGGGAAATATCAGGTCTTGCTGATTGATTGGGCTTTTGTAATAGGGAACTTGTCAGATAATGTGAATGGAACTTTTGCATTAAAAAAAGTGATGATAAATTGATGACATTAGACTATAGTACCTCTTGTGTGTATCAACACTGGCTGATTTATAGAGAGGCAGAACAAGAGTCATTATTGGAATTATGTCAACTCATATATTTGTTTTAGCATATGTGGTTTATGCCGAGGAGCAGCAGTTAAATATTCACTGGAAAATTTCTATGCAATTATATGTCTGCAAAAAAAAGGAAAAGAAAAAGTTGGCGGAGGGGGGGGATTATGTACTTGTGATTGGATGCACCACACTTTGAACTTTAAATATTTTCCTGTGGTTCCCTTTTAAGTGCTCTGACAATATATACATACTGCTTTTATTGACTTGCTGCCATTTTAGAAGTGTGCATTTAATGCTATGTTGCTGTCACATCACTCTGCTTCGAAATGTTTGGGAATGTTAGACGGTGGATAATAAGGGAGCACACTGCATCTTAAAACTCAAGGCTGTGCGGATTCATCACTTATTTATTTCTTTGTATTGCAGAAGAAGAACATCAAACAAAGCCCCAGGAAAACTCTAAAGTGCCAAAGGAAGAAGTTGAAGAAACTGACAATCACTATCCTACAATGTGGTTAGGAACTGAAGATGGCTGGTAAGATGCACTTAATTACTTTGTCTAGCGCAGATTCAGTGTGGATAATACATGAACATGAAACAAATTGCGTTTCTCTGTCTGGGAGACCTTATGCAGGCTATCCAATAAGATTCTTTGTTGCTCTTTTACTTTCCTGGTGATTTTTTCTTGTTGAGAGATATGTACTCATTAATATTTTAATGTAAGGAGTTCCGTGGAAGTAAAATGAAGTTTCGGGAATGGATTCTGCATTCATCTGAAACATAATTTCATGGTGAATATCGAAAAAGACAAACTGCTAGTGAAGTAAAGTAGGACACCAAAACTGTCACATAAGACTACTGGTAACGACAAAATATGAATTACCTGATTAATTATCTTTTAAAAGGAACTCCATTTAGAAGCAGTTACACATATTAAATATCCCTATCCATTTCTGGTTCTCTTGAGCTGACAAGAACAGTGCACACATTGCATGCCTGTGATCTTGTCTGCTGAGAGTCATGTGGCTGTACACCATGGAAAGGGCTACAATGTCAAGCTAAGTGCTGTTTGCCCTTCTCGCCCATGACACTGTCTAACATGTAGTGGATGACGTGTCTGATAGTGTGTCTATATATGTGTAGTCGCTCATAGTGACACATAGCACATTGAGAAACATGCTGTCGGCTGTGAAGCTAGCTAGCATAGCAGTGCTGAACATCGGGCTCCTAGTTACATGCTGTTGATGTGGTGTGCAGAGGAGCATGACAAGGAGACAGGTTGGGGTGAATGAGACGGCGGAATGCAAAAGATGAGCAGCAGCTTTTTCCCATCATCAAATACCTGCAGCTCTGCTATTACTCGCATCATTCTGAAAATTTTTGCAGCTTTGTGAAGATTGGTAGTTAACTGCTGCTACTTGGCAAATTTTTTACCTATGTGTCACCATGGGGCTCTTTAAATGAAGAGTGTGAGGCCTCTGGACACATACCAGCACTAAGCTACTACGTATTGGCTGACCACTGCGTAATGTTACCTAGTGTCGTCCAGTATTAGCTAGCGTTGGCTAGTGATGGCTACTGTTGCAGAGGCGAATAATAGGTTATTTTTTGAAAGCCTCAATAAATACTGTGTTGTAAATGTTGGCTACTGGTAGCTTGCATAGCCAGAGATGACCTGCCAGTGCTTTGTACCCAAAAGCTTCTCTCGAGGAAATTTGCCAAATTTCTTTTTCTTGCAGCATCCATGTTTATAACTGCAATGATAATATCAGGATAAAGAAGAACAAGATGAAGGTGCAGCATTCAGCAGCAGTTCACTGCATCATGTACGTTCCTTTCGAACTCTCTGTTTTGAATATGGGAAAAAAAGTGCGGTGCCTCACACTATGTCGTTGTTTTGCAGATATCTTGACAACCGTGTGTTTGTGTCCTTGTCAAGTGGAGAGATCGCTATCTACAGAAGAGAGTCTGGTAAACTGGCATAATCATTTACCTTGTATGCATGAACGAGGGACAGCAGTCTGTATCATATACAAACAATCAGGCTGAACTATTGATAAAGTACTATACAGATTATCATGAGTTCTTGCAGTGTGCGAACATATTGAGTTGGAGCTTCTGTAGTTCGTACACCAGACGGTGGCCGTTGTCTACAAATCACCATTTGGCAGAGGCGCAGCCTGCAACTGAGTTGTTTCTTTTTCTTTTTTTGCCAACTGCTCACTTTGCTGCACAAAAAAGAACTTTGTTAGTTACTACAGTGACGCTTTTCAGGAGGTGGGTGGAACACGAGTGATCCTCAGAAAGTTCAAGTGGGCAGCAGCGTGGCGCCAGTGCTTCGTATGCTGGCCGTTGCTGGGAAGTTATGGTGCGGCTGCCAAAACTACATCAAGGTTCTTAGCACTGCATCCTTAGAAGTAGAGGTATGTGGAAATGGTACTGTATTCATTTGGACAACTTCATTATTCAGATGGAAGGCTTGTGGAGTCTGTCTTCATCTTTTGTGCAGAGACGTGCTCGTTCTGGCTGTGCACTGGCACCCAGCTACTATATCGTGTTCAAGATGCCGTAATGAGATAAAGGCTTCACTGCTGGGAACATTCCATTAAATTTCATGTTAAAAGCCTGAGTTCTGTTACCCTTCTGAGGGTTGAATCATTTTGCCAGATGTGACCCCCCCCCCCCCAACGGTTCATATATTACATTTCATATTTAGGATCTTTAAAACTACTTATTTCAGCAAAATTACCTCAGTTGTTTTATACTGACGATAAAGTGAGAAAATATATTTTCAATAACCATAGATGCATTGGTTTTTAATGAATAGTGGGAATCATAATGAGTAGAAACTCATTAATAAAAGGTACATTAATTGGAATGATATATACGTTTCGGAGGCTTAGAAAAGTGTGCACACCAAAAAAGAAAAAATGCGGGGAAGCTAGCATTGTGTATATATGGTGGCATATCATTTGTATGTATACCAACACCTATCTATGGACAACGGAAATCACACCCCTGCGAGCGATAGGTTACCCTTTCTCAAGCAGTTCCTCTTTGAGAGATCAGAAACCAGACAGATGTCAGTTGCAAAACGCAATAAACTGAAACCACAGGCAAGACAAAATCAAACTTTTTGCCATGTGTCAAGACACGTGAAGACATAAGAGCAATAGTCGATGTGCTATCTTAACAGATTTTGGAATGGATGGATGGATGGAATAAACTTTATTAGTGTCCTGCAAGAAGCACGCAAACGTGTTTAGGGATAGAAAGCGAAATTAAACTGTGCAAGCAAAAAATTCTCTACATCCCTGTGTGGTGAAAGCACCTGCCGGGAAAAAAGTCTGAAAAGAAGGATGCATTTTTCAAACATACAGGCGGCTACAAAAACATACGTAATCGACCACTTGGCACTTGTAGGCAGTGACATACGTGTATGTCATTGACCATTGGGTTAAATAATGACCGTGTCATCAAGCTGTTATGTTTTATATTTCTTCACTATACATCCACTTTCCTGAGGAAAGGCAACATGCTTCATGTGCAATATGTGTGCAGAAGGAATGTAGAATTTTTATGAAGCCATCAGTCCACATGATAAGTAATGCATGCTACATTGCACAGTAATATGCATACATGTTACACATCTACTGTGGGAAGACAATATTTCTTTATATTGATATATCCCATGATTTCCTATATTTGTGGAAACAATGGTTTCCCTAAATAATTTGTAATATGGGTCATTACATCTTATGCTTCTGCCATTGAAATTATGCAAATTGACTACTAAATACGTTGTGATAAGAACAACCCAAACAGATGAAAAATGCGGCACAGTGGAATATTATGTTGCCCCTAGAAAACATTTTGCACGTCCACATGAAGTTTCCCTTCTTACTCATTTGCTAGCAACAGCCGGCATTTTAACTCATGACTCATGAGCAATTGATATCAGCTTTATCAAAGCATGTTAACACTGAATAACAATATGTTACTATTGAGTAGAATGGCACACTTACATAAGGTAACTTATCTCTCTCTCTTTCTCGTTTTTTCACGAGCTCTGTGCTGCCTGCAACAATGAGGGTTGGTGCTTCTGGTAATATGCATACATGTGACACATCTACTGTGGGAAGACAATATTTATTTATGTTGTTATACCCCATGATTTTCAATATTTGTGGAAGCAGTGGACTCGTAAAGAACTTGTAATGTTAGCCATTACATTTTATGCTTCTGCCATTGAAATTATGTAAAATAGACTACTAAATACGTGATATGTGGAGCATAAAATGTTTATTAAAGAAATAGTGTTAGTATTTAGAGTCATATTCATGGTGCACATGTGCACCCTCTTAAGCTTTAATGCTGCAAAAGCCTTGAAAGAACTACATTATGTTGTTTTGTGTTGCAGCATTCTTTCCAAGTGAGCAGCGACTCATCACGAGCTGTGCTGTGCATGGTGACGTCCGGCCTTGGTGTCTGGCTGGCCATTCAGCATAGTGCGGTCATCCGGCTATTTCACGCCACCACTTACGAGTGCCTGCAGGATGTAAACATTGCACCTGCTGTTACCAAGATGCTTTCAGGTGTGCAAGCAAAAATTTTCTTTCCAAATCAGCTAAGAAATTGATGGTAGTGTAGGCCATTTAATAAACGACAGTGTACCAAAAAAAAAAAGGTCGAGTAGAGACTAGACAAGGGCTCTTTGGAAACTGAGCACTCACTATCCTAACAAAATTTTAACGATGTAGTAATGAGTTTTCACGTGGCAGATCTTTGACCTTTAAAGTGTTGCTTAATGAAGTTGTAAAAGCAATGACATCCTTGTGAAAAAACAAAATGATAGAAAGTGGGAAGAACTGCCAAAAAATAACTTACTCTCTTCTTGACTGATAGCATTAATTCATTTGTTTGAAAGCTGACAGATAAAATGGCTCCTTTTCAGTGAAACAAACTTGCAAGCTCATGAGTTCACTCATCAAAGTGTTGATGCAGTAGACCAGTCGTTTGACTTTGGTTGGCTTGGTTTTTCAGTGCGTTATATCCTTATATATACCAATGGTCTCTGCCAGCACCCATAGAGAGAGGGAGAGAGAGACAAAGCTATTTATTGAAAAGAAGAATCACTAGCGAATGTGTATTCACTAGCCAGTGTGTATTAACTTGCTACTGTGCAGAAAAGAGCCCCTAGGAAAACATGGGCAGGAAAATGTGTAAGAGTCGTGTAAGTCATGTAGGAGTAACCAGCATCTATACATTACAATGTGGGCAATCTTTATTTCAGTCATAAAATTTGCCTTCGCCAAATGTTTTTGACTTGACTGGAACTGGTTAGACTTTATGCATGTGACCCTAATCATGGCTCCAGTAGCTGCACTTTCTGTTGTGGACAGTGAATATGTCAAAGACGCATTATCTCCTGTTGAAAGCAGACATTTTTGGCCTACCATAAGCCACGCCTTTTAGCATAGATCGAGACTGCTCCAAGATTACTGCTTGCCCACTAGTGAGAGGGCATTGTGTTTATTACGACTGCCTTTCATGCTTGTCACTTGCCAAGAAAAGCACCCAATTGTGCACTGGTGCAAGGCACACACACAGGAGACAGAACTTACGCTTTGTAGAGTGTGCAGCAATATACATGTACAGTTAAACCTGGATATAACGAAATTGAGAAATTCCCGGAAAACTTTGTTATAAAGAGGATTTCGTTATATGCAGGTTCGGCACGAAAATTAGAAAAATAAAAGCTTAAGTAAGCAAAACGGTTAGAGACGGCAGAGCTGACCCAAAACAATAATTTTGGGCGAGAAAACATTTACAGCTGAGAACACTTATATGACCGGCAATAATGCAGCTTTTCTAACCCCCCCCCCCCCCCCCCCGGTTTTTTCTGACCCCTTGCATACCGCTTAATGTGTAGCCCCCCTCACCCCCCCCTTCCGGATACGAAGGACCGGTTATAATGCGGCTGCCCGGAAATCGCGGACAATCGAGGTAGGGAGCAGGCTTCACAAAGGAAGTGCGGCGCCCGAAAAAAGAGCAGCGAATCACCGTGGAGGAGGAAGGAGCGTGGAACGAATTAACAATGAGCGGAGGGAAGAAAAGAAAGGCCGCGGCAGCAACGCGTCGCGTGCGCGCCCTCTGAGGATAGGATTTCCAAGGCAACGGAGAATGCTACTACGGCCGTTTGTCAGCCGCGAACACTACGCACGAAACGCGCGCCCATGTCCTCCAGTTTACTGCTGTTTGTCTCCAGTTCTTTTTTTTTTTACCATTTCACGCGCACTGCCCGTGAATCACCCCGCGATTCCCTGTGTACCTGATCCCTGTGTTGTCAAGGGCAAACTCCCCTTGAGGCGCGCCGCCCGTGACCCCGCGAGCTAAACCTAACAAGCGCTCTCACCTACTGTCAGGTTAGCGAAGTGCAGAGTCGCGCAGGAACCAAAGAGTCGCGCTGCTAGCATGTTGAAAAAAGAAAAAAAAAAAGCTCGTTTTTTTTTTCTTTCTCTCTTAAACCGGCGCGACTCGGTAACATCAACTGGAAAAGGAGGGTGGCGGCTTGGCAGGCTAGGCCAGCTGCAGAAAGCGGCGGGAGCAGGTTTGAAGTGAGGGGGAAAGGACACGCCCGCGGCGGGATGATCACCGGGTCGAGGGATGCAGGCCCTCCTCACGCATGCTCGCACGCATGCACACGTGCACTCACTCTCGCCTCGCAGTCGCCGTGTCTTTGAGCGCGCCAAACGCGACACTGCCGCTTCGCATTCCATTGCGGCGGAGGAGGTGCTTCCGGTTGTTGCTCGTGCAAAAGTGACAAAATTTGGGGCAAGATCTCAGGCTGTCGGCGGAGAAAATTCGTTATTTCGTGGGGTTCTCCCGCTGCCACTTTGTTACGTAGAGGTTTCAAATACATGTACTTCTATGGAGTAACGGCGGGGAATAGAAAAACTTCGTTATATCCAGGAATTCGTTATATGGAGGTTCGTTATAAGCAGGTTTAACTGTATGTCTTCGTACCTCTTATCAACTCCACACTTACCAGTAAGCCAGCATGTCAACTTATGCCTTCTGAGATGGGGCAGCACATATTGCCAGTGCAGAAGTGGCGGTGCATCTTGCCAGTGATGTCTTGTCGGGATGAGACAACTCAGCCGTCGAGAGTCATGTTTTTCATGACGGACATGGCTCTCATGTGATTTGACTACCATGAGGACACTCTCATCACATGGGATCACTTTGTGTCTGAAATAAAAAAGTGTTTCGGAGACTCCACCACGGGGAGGAAGCAGGCTGAGCAAACATTGCTGCTGAGTGCCAGAGTCCCATGTGAGACATGCACGACATATGTTGAGCTTATATTGAAGCTCTGCAAGATCGTCAACCCCCATGTGTCAGAGGACCCACCTGATAAAAGGAATTGCCGAGGATATATATATACTTTCCTCATTGGAAAAGAGAGCCTTGGCACAGTAGTCGGTATCGTACGGCATTCCCATATTTTTGAGGCCTTGAAGATGCAGCGTATCACGCCCAAATTCGGTTGTTTGCCGAATGTCACTACTACTGTTGCGAGTATTGATGACCACACATCCATTGACCTGGTGTCGACAATGCGTGAGATTGCACGTGATGAGCTTACCCAACACATGCACTCAACACCATACCACTCACATAAAAATGGCCTCATTGAGTGTACAAGCTGCACCTTACTAACGTGCTGGCTATGTTTGTGTCATCCAACCACAAGAACTGGGGTGAAATGTTGCAGTTTATTATCTGTGCCTACAATACAGCGAAACACAAAGCCACGGACTTCACCCCTTCCTACCTGCTCTATGCTAAAATGCAGAGGAGCTCCCCTGATGCTATCCTCCCATTTAATTCCATACGGAGGACTCCGTTGCCGAAACATTGTGCCGTGCAGAGGAAGCCCACCAAATTGCTCGTCTGCATGCTCTGGCATCACAGCATCGTTCCAAGGAGCGATATAAATATCGCCATGATGTTGTCTCATTCCAAAAGGGTGATTTGGTCTGGCCGCAGACCTCACAGTGCAAAAGTGGGTTTTATAAAAAATTCTGGGCTCAGTATGTTGGTACCTTCACAACAATAGACAGAATTACTGATCTGAAGTACATGGTGGCACGTGTAAGGTCACAAGGGATCTGGCACTACCCAAGTAGTGTGCGCTGCACGCCTCCAGCGTTGTCATCTTACCGCTCAGCCCTGACACCACAGGGCGGGCCTCCATCTGTGATGGGGAATGTAACGCACCATAGTTGGGGCTTATCGAAGAAAAGGAGGACGATGGATCTTTTTGGTGTGAAGTGCAGGAACAACAACCAGCTTCTGTACTTGCACCCATAATTTGTAAACAAACACATCTCATCCGTAACATTATTGAGGTTAGAAATGCACGTTCTGTGAGTGTGAAGGCGTGCTCCTGAACATGGACCGTTACCAACCTATACAATTTAAAGTTCTCGGGATTTAATACTTTTACTTCATTATATGAGGATTCCAGTGTATTTATGTTTGGTGTATAAGTATGTATCAGTGTATAATGAGGGACATTGCTTAATTAACATGTTTTGCTTCCTCACAGTTCCCTTATTCCCACAATAAGCACATTTGCTGAAGCATTTATTTTGTAAGTACAAACGTGGCTTGTATATCACAGTAGTGAGGTCTTTGTTGATAACTGTGCTACAAGTTTCTGGCAACAGGTCAGTGCGCTGCGTCAGCGCTTCTGCATTTGGTAAGGTAAAAAATTAGAGATGATTATTAGTGGATGGAAATAACAATTACACTGTAAGCCTGGCAAGAGCACTGGGGCATTGTGGGCTCAGTGTCCTTCCCTCTTCGTCGCAGCATGTGATGACATAATCCGACAGCACAAAGCGGCATGCCTCCGGGTCACTGCCCTGCTGGCCTGCAAGGACCTGCTCTGGGTTGGCACCAGTGCAGGTGTTCTGCTCACCCTCCCCCTCCCCCACCTCACCTCGAGCACCAGTCGTTTGGGCAGCCCGCCCAACATTGTCGGTAAGGCTGTACATCTTTCTGGTTTGCGAATGCACTTATTTAGACTAGAAGTGAACGGCGGCTCGAACCATTGTGTTCGACTATGATTGGGTATACCGTCACGATTTTTGCACCATGCATTTCCATCTATTTCAATTTATTGTTACAAAAGAAAGTGGGCCAAAGCTGTGAAGTTTGTGGTGTTTTATTTATTTATTTATTTATTTATTTATTTATTTACTGTTCCTTATGGCACAAGGGTCGGAGTGTAACTCTGTTTATTTTCAGTTTCTTAACTGGGAATTACAGAAGGATATGGTTATCGTTGGGTGACCTTTCAAAAGAGGGGACTAAGGCTGAAAAAAAAAAGATGAGATGAAGAAGAAGAAAAAAAGAAAGAAAAATAAAGAGATGAAAAACTTGTGTCTGATTGGTTAATGGAATCCACGAATATGCATATAGACTGTTTGAGTGGGTACATTGAGGAATACAGGAAATTGAGAGGTTTTAGACAAATTACTTGCATTTTCTTCTTTGCATCATTTCTCTTGCATATTTTAACAAATAAATCTTGGCCAACTCATCCAGCTGTCAGCTCCATTAACAAAATTAAGTACAATTTTTACTGAACATCATTTGCAGCAGTGGCCAACCTAAAAAAGGTGGGTGTAATTGCCAACAAGTTCATGTAAGTTGTACTTAATAGTCTTCCATCAATACCTAAATTATCCATGTATTCTTGAAATAGAAGCCAATCTAGTGCTTGATTCATTTCTACAACAGATTGAACTTGAGATTTATTATCTGGTGGTAATATAATGTGAAAGAAAGCAAATGCAAGACCACACAGTATAGTCAACAAATTTGGTTTCAACTGTTTCTTTGTCTTTGTTCGGCCTGTGCTGCATTCGCACCATTTAACCTTTTCCCAACAGTAGAGGAGCTCAGCTCATCCATGTGGTCTGCGCCGCTCCCACAGAAGCTGAGCTGGGCCGACGAGATGAGTTAACACCAAGCCCTCGTCACGTTGTCTGAAGATGTCTAAAATTAAGCTCACTGATCCAAAGTGGGACATGGTGCTTTGTCTGGAAATATCAAGCAGGAAATTGTCCACATACCTGAAGGCTTAAGCACCCCTGGTCATCCAATTCACGACTCAGGGAGCGGTCAGCGGCTGCTAAAAAGATATTACAAAGTATAGGGACATCTCCAGACAATATGGCAAAGGCTTGGTGCTTACTCACTCAGTCCGTGCTAACGGTTCATTACAATTTATAGACCTCAGGTTACAGGTTAACCCACAGCACATCTGCTGGGAAGATGCACAACAAGTGCAGAAAGAACTTCTGCTTTATAATTTAGCACATTCAAAGATAGTCAAGAGTGCTATAGAAAGTTCCTGCCTAGAATCAGCTCTAACCAAGTCATGTCCGTATGCCATGGATTGAAGCTTCCAGGACTAACCAAACAAACAGACTGCTTTCAGCTGGTTTTCCCTGTGAGATCACCACAGCTGTGGCTGTTAAACTTCTCAAAAAAAGTAAAAAGAGAAAAGCCTGCCAGTTGTAGTGAGCACATGAATGTCAAGAAGTTCACGGTTCTGCCATATCTGCACGAAGTCGGCCATGTTAAAGAAAGTAACAAACTGACATGGTGTTCAAGTGGTGTTTTCTGTGCCCAATAGATTGGCTGGGCCATGCCGAAGGATTTGTATGAGTGAAGGACAAAAGAGTGCCTGTGTTAAAGAACATGGCGAAATATTCTGGAAGTGTGCCACACGAGTGATTTATCAGATTCCACTCAAATGTGGGCGATCATACATGGGCCAGACAGGTCGCTTTGTGAGTGAGCATGTCGCGGAACATGTGGTTTCACTTAAGAGAAAGAGGTCACTTGCCTGCTCATTGCAGTTCATGTTTGGTTTGAAAGCCAGCATTAAAGAATTTCAAATTCTAGTACGAGCAAGGACAAAGTGGGACATGAACTTCTGGAAGCATTTTTCATCAAGGCACTGTGGGCAGGCTGTGTGAGCTGCACATCTGTTACATTGTATGGTGTGGAGACCAATTTTCTGCGCAGCATGTGTTGATTGGATCATGGTGGCATGTGTGAATTCTATTCTCCTCCCCATTTAATCTCTCTTTCACGTTGTCCTGTTTTCACCCTTTTAGGTGTGTTTGAACAATGCTTATAGTTGCGGCGTTCGATTGATTGATTGATTTTTTGGTGTTTTACGCCCTAAAACCAGCTGTTATTATGAGAGATGCCGTAGTGGAGGCCTTCCGAAAGTTTGATTGCGACGTTCGAAGCCAATAAACCAGCCAAAAGTTGCACTCTTTCTGTCCACTTATTTTTTCCTAGTGTTAATTGTCCAATTATTTTGCACAATGATCCCTTTTAGAGACATGCACCTACTTACTCACAACAAGTTCTAAAAAAAACGGCATATGTTCTCTGAATCAACTGGTTCAGAAGCCGACAGTGTCTCAATGGATCAGCAGTGGATACCGATGGGTGTAAACGAATGCCCACTGGTGGTGGTTGTTTTAACAACTGTGTCTTGATTGCCACTGTGTCCTTACCTTTCTCTTTAATTTCAAGGGGATAGTACATTCCGACAAATGCTCAGACACTCTCCATGGTGTAGTGCAGTGAAGACGTTCTCCTGTTAATATTTTCAAAAGAATTTGTGCGAGAAAAGTGCCTTACAGTATTATTTTCTGTTATTTCCAGATAGGTAGAATTCATTAAGTGAACTTAAGAAATCGGTATTTTTGTACAATTTTTATTGAATAAACTTTATAGGGAAAGGATCAAGGGAGCACCAACACAAATTTTAGAAATTTTTATGTTGCCAATCTTAATGAAAGTGGTGTTAACAGACCCTTTAGGATTATTGTGGTGCCTCAGAATGCATTGAATATATTTTTAATATTGCTACCTTAAAAACTCACTTTCGGTTTCGATATTGAGGGACTAGTTTCATAGTGATGTGCTAACACAGTCTGACATAGGTCGAAGTAATGTAGGGACAGCAACTTGTGGTGTACTAGCAGCAGCTCTGTCAGCTGCTGTCAAATGCACAAGCTGCATGTTAACAATGGTGACCGAACTGTCGTCCATCAGCTCCAACAGTGATTTCGACAATTTCAGCCACAGGAAGGATGAGTGTGTTCATGCGTCATGATGTCCATTGCTATAAGGATGGCTTGCATATGTTGAGCAGTGAAAACTTTAAAATCAAATTACAATATTTTGTGCATGTTTCCTGGCTGAGGTGTTTGGAGAATGTTAATGCTGTGTGCCAAGGAAAAGAAAAATATGCCTTTTGCACTGCCCCACAACCATGCCAGTACTCCTTTAACTATGAACAAACATGCCCTAATCAGTCTTGAGGTTAGCATCATTTTCAAGGTATGGTGGTGCTACTGAAAGCCTATAGCAGACATAGCCAAGAACTGCAACCCCTGTGGTTTTTGCAGAAAGATGTGGTTGAACAAAAACTGTGCGCATTGGCTCCAAAGCTGAACTAAAACAAAAGCAAAACTGGCTTTAGTTAATGGTTCACAGTTGCCAAAATGATTACACATTTTGGTCAAATGGTATGCCCTTTTCTGTAAGGTAAAGCTGGACCAAGAATACCAAAACCAAAACTTCTGCAGTCTTCACTGGCGGTTTGATTAATTGGCTATGCAACAGCATCACATCAGGTGGTAGTTAAATGCACTTGAGAATGGCATCATTTTTTTACACTAGAGTACTATCATGGCTGTGGGCCACACCTTTATTTCCTCTAAACCTATTATATGCGTATTGCTTAAAATGAAACTTTGAATGAAAAGGGCAGTTTTTATTTGCAGAATTCAATACATTGTGGAAAAATAAATAAAAGGGACAGTTAAATTAAGGAATGACAGTGAGGTATCCATGGCCTCATAATGCTTGTTCAGCCAGGATAGAACATCACTGTTTATGTGTTTCATGAAATTTGACTTAATTATAACCCCCAGCATAACTCAGCCTACCGGAACAGGCATTGACAATCAATAGCACTAGTGGAACAGCCACTCCAATTGTGCCGAGAGTGGTCCTTTGTGCCATCGTGCTTCAAAATGGAACGTTAGAGAGAATTGTGGTAAGCCTGTACATAAGAAGCACAATCATCGGCCTTTCTATAAATTCAAAACTGAAACCAGAACCTGCAGTGCACTATCATCGTCATGTAGGTGAACTGAGAGGTTGAAGCCACAGTTACAGCCAGTGCTATTCATCCTTCATTTGCTGTTCCTCTTCTTTCATCATGTTTTTCTATGACTAAGGAAGGTTCCAGTGTTCTTTCACTCTACTTCTTGCTTGTGCTATCTGTGGTGTGTTTCTGTGTTCCTGGTACTGCTGTGATGGTGAACTTCCGCAAGATGGTTATTGGATTAAAAAGCAGCTTCATAAAATGTTAATTTGCACATAATTTACCCTATTTACTTGAATTTTTGCTGGCCCCGATTTTAAGCAAACCATGTCTTTCTTTTATTGCTTTCCTTCTTTTTTTATTCCTTTTTAATCTCTTTTGTTGTTATCCTTTGCATAAAAACTATCATTTAGCAGTGTAGGCGGTGAATCAAGTGCAAATGCTATTCCTTTCTGCACAACCCAAGGCCTTGTTTTCTTTACTTTTCTCTATTTCTTTCTTTCTCATTTATTTTCTTCCTTTCTTCATTCTTCCTTTGTATGTTTCTTCCTTTCTTTATCTCTTCCTATACTGTCCTTTGCATAATCACTATCGTGCAGTATTGGGGGCAGTGGATCAAGGGCAAGAGCTCTCCCCTTCTGCATGACAGCTCCGCTGTTAAGTGCGAACAATGCTCCACATGTATCAACATCGACCTTAATCAGCTGTAAAAGGTAGCTTTAATGTAGGCTGAACAAAATATCAGGGTCAACTTTTGTAGAATGAAGACAGCATTCCTAGGATACAAACATGCTGAGCCCATTCTATGTCATCATTGTTGCCTGCCTCATTGCTATCTTCCTTATCACTGCAGTCTTGAAACAGTGCACTGTAGTATATACCTTCAGTATCATCAAGCGAAATATAGGTGCTGCATTTCTTGAAGGAGTGCACAAGCAAAGTTCCTGGGATGTCGCCCCATGCTGCACCTTCCCAGCCCACCACGTGTGATGGCAATGCTCATTTGATGTGCGTTAACTTGTGGCCTTCGTCAATCACCAGCACATGCAGATGATCCTTGCAGATGATCGCAGATGATCCTTGAAGGGCTTGTTGATGCGGACATCAAGTAGCTGTATAGCTGTAACAGGCCGATCGTGCCGTCCAGTATTAGAGCAAGGTCTGTGTCTGCTTAGGTGAGCGCAGCCTCTGTGGCATCACTCAAGTGTCCACATTATGAATTTAGGACAATGAGCAAGTTCTTTGCCAAAAGGACTCCTGGACAACATTGCCTCACAGTCCTTCATCCACAATTCTACCATGACACCTGTCATCCAACCATACTGATTTGCCTGCACAGTGTTGTCTCTTGGGAAAGAAGCAACACTGTGCAGAAACAACGCTCGTGTGAAGAAGCAACGCTCGTGTACTGCGGCAAAGCTAACACCAGTTTACTGCAGTAAGCACCTGAGTACTGTGGCGAAGCTAACGCTTATGTATTGCGGTGAAGCTAACACTTATGTACTGCGGCGAAGCTAACACTCGTGCATTGCAGTGAAGTTATCTGAGCTTTCTGTTGCACAGTTCTCGATTGAACTGTTCTTCAGGACTCTAAAATAACACTGTGGGGCACACTATACATTCAGTAAATCTTCTTTGCCCATGTTTAGCAGCACATTTATCCATAATTTGACATGCTATTATATAAAAAAAATATTCGGAAATTATTCAAAAGATATTCTATTCGATTTGCATTTGAACATAAATATTTGAATTCGCTTCGCACTTGAAATTTTGCTATTCGCACACCTCTAATAAACAGGTGTTTTGTTGGCATCACTGATTGGCCTGTAACTTCATTCTGCAGCATGTAGCTCTGAAAACCTACCACCGTTTCTTCAGAATCGCTTGGCAGCTTCTTGGAAATTGAAGCGGAATGTTGGAGGCTGAAGCCAGAGCCTTCATTTCTCAAGCCAGCCTTGGCCCTATGGCTTAAAAGCACTTTAATTGGCTACTGGCACTAGTAGTGGCCGTGATACCGAATTTTCTCGATGGCACTAGCTTCGCACTGCATTCCTTAATTTCAATTAAACCCAAATACCAGTTGGCACTTTCGCAATGCCATTCCAACATCATCGATGCTTCATAGGCGGGCTTCTAAAACCCTTGTAAATGTGATGACTCTCATCTTTATGGTAACTCACCTCGTCGGACCTTCAGTCAGTGGCCGCCAAAGTCTCTCTTGTCAAGGCTCTTCAGTTTGATGCAGAAGAACTTCACGAGTCGCTCTAGTTTCATTGGTATAAGGTTTTTTTTTTTTTTAGAAAGCTACCAGCCCTGAATCAAATAACCATGGTAGCATATTTGCTAAGGGCACCATTTTAGAAATACATACCTGGTAATCTGCGTACTCAACCACTCGCTGGCAGGGAGTAGGAAAAAAAAAAGAAGGAGAGGAAGAGCAGAGACGCTTGCAACTGCTGCCTAATAACTATCTAACTATCAGTAAGGATATTCCTTACAACCCTTCATGGCCTAAGTAGCACTGTGTGCAACTGTAATTAAGGCATCTATCACATGCTTCATTGCGCAGTTAAGCATAAAAGACTTTGCCCGTATGGAACTTTGGACATCTTCATTCTAACTTTATGTCTCATTGTTCCTTTACTTTTCTTTTTTTTTAAGCATGGCTAATTTACAAAGACATGTTAAAAAGACACGTAAAAAGATATATTCAGTCGTACATGTCACTAAGTTGGTGCCTCTAATTACACAGGCGTGCCTCATGGTCACACGGGCCACGTACGGTTCCTGACAGCTGTGGAGACGACGGAGCCCGCTGGGAGCCGGCACCACCACCACCGGTCATTGCGGTGCTCGCGTGACAGTGGCGCCACATCAGCGTCGGGGGCAACCTCGATGGCTGGCCGGAGGGCATCGCTCACACCAGCTGCTGGCTGCCGCCTGCTGGTTATCAGTGGTGGCGATGGCTATGAGGACTTCCGTGGCGCCGGACAAAGCGAGTCCGCCGGCCGAGACGACAGCACCAACCACCTCTTGCTGTGGCAAGTGTGATAACGACGAGGTCTCGCGGATCGCGCCTATGGGAACTCAACATGGCGCGGGGCCACAGGGAACGGCCTCGCGGAGCACTAAAGCTGACTCATTTGTTTGCTCAGAGACCCATTGGTTTAAAATGCGCAACAAAATATCACCATAATCATTTGTGAGAGAACATCACTGAATATGACTGAAATTTCTCAAATGAAATGTGAATAATCACTGCTACATAGTACAATACATGTACTCGAGGTACATCATTACAAAATGGCAATTCCATGATATAGTCATGCGCTAGGTACTAGAAATGGAGAACTTAGAACACAGGACAAGGCACCTTGCCCTGTGTTCTAAAGTCTCTGTTTTTAGTACCTCTTTACTATCATGAACCTATACCAACATGCCTAACTTGCAGTCATTGAAAATGGCAGTCAGCTTGCATGATAGTGAAGACAACTTCGAATGGTAAACTTGCAGTTGCTGTGAAAAAGAAATTTGTGTTTGGGGGTCTTGCGATGGATTGAACGGCTAGGACCAGAATGAAAGAAGAGGGTACACAATATGTTAGGGTTTGTGCTTTTGGTCCTTAACTGATACTGCCTGACACTCTTGTTGTTCTATTTTATATTAATATGCAAGTGCCGTGCACTCTCATATTATTTCTACACTACAATTTGTATACCTTATGAAGAAAAAAATGACCTTAAAACCTGGCGTGTGAGTCAAGGAAGTGTGGATAGTTTCACAGTTTGGTTGTATGCTGGTATAGCATACTGTTAACTTTCAGTGCAGCCTAAAAGCAGTTGATTTGGAATGTTTTCACAGTTGTGACCTACACAAAAAGTTCTCAGTACAAATTAGGAATGCATGCTATACACAAATGCAGTATATAGCTCTGACTTTACTGCAGAATCACCTGTGCTGGTGCAAGGCACATATAGAGGTGAAATTCTCATTATTGTAAAATTGAGATCTTTTTAAACCTCAGCCTTGTGATGACAGCTGTGTTTGGAGCGTTGTTGATTACTTGGATATTATTATGTTTGGTTATCTATATAGTTTCACTTGCTTTTGCGATTACTGTAGCAGGGTGTGCAGTTATATGCCATAGCAGGTTAAACAAGCTTCAATACGGTTTGTCTGAAAGACAGGCTAATGTGAGCATTTGAACACACCTTTAATCTAAACCAATACATTTGAATGTAGCTTTAACAATTCCTACATGACAAAGCATTACATTAAGTTACTGATTGGAACACTATCAACATCACATTTGTGGTGGTGTTGATGCAGAGCGACACTGAAAGCAGCGTATTTACTGCTGTAGTCAGTCATACCGAATCGGTTATGGTGCTCCGAGAGCTTTTCCCTATGACCCTGACATTGCCTAGGACATGCTACCACCATGAAGGGGCAGCATTAGGCCTTGTGAAGAGACCAGGAGCGCGCGCGGTACCTCCTCCACTGCAGTGGTATACTGGCGCTGGTGAAGCTCGGTGACTGTGCCCCAGTGATGGGGAAATCTCTTATGACTAGACTCTGTGGTGGCTGCCCCAGAGACCTCTTCAAAAACCTCCCACATCCTGACTGTCCTTTCCCCATATTGTTGGATGACTTAATGTTTATCCCTCTTCTTTTGTGTGTTTGTCTTCTCTGGGCTCTGATTCAGCTCAGAAAGACGTGGTGTGTGGCTGGTGCTGTGCACCTAGAGACTCAGCATACTGCCGCAAGTGCCAAAGACATTGAAATGTGGTTGTGTGTGTCACCGAAGCTGCTTGCGATGGCTGGCATGGTGTCTTCTGCCATGCGGGCCAAGTGCAATGTGCACATCTTGTTTTAGTGCGACGTCGGTTTTTCGCCGAAAAGCGGTAGTCGAGGGAGCGTTCTCAGAAGTTGGCACCGCTATAAGTGGTGCCACCTTTAATATTTTAGCAAAATCGGGCTATTCCTGGGCTCCTGCGATTGAGTTGAGATGCCCACTCTGTTTCTTTGTACACAACAGCTTCTGTTTGACTGCCCTTGTTTTGTCCCTAGTGTCTTGCTCCATCTCAATTTTGTGGGCATCCTGTCACTGCACGGTGAACAAGTTGTATCATGTTTCCTCTGTAATGTAATGGGATGAAGTTCGCTTTGTGGAGTTATCTTTCAGCAATGGCTGGTTTAGACTGTAGACTATTAAATCTTCAATTAGACCATTCAGAAGACCACGTTTTTGGCCACCTTTGATCCCCACAGATCTCCCTGAAGAAGAGACAACGATACTGTGTAGAATAGCACTTACTTTTTCTATGTGTAGCATTGTTGGGAGTAATTATACAATGGCGCTTCATCCAGTTCTTTACATGTCAGCACAGTGCACCTTGTGTGACTTTGTTCTGTGTCTTAGGCCCGGTGATGCTTGTAATAACATTGGTGAAGAAGCCATGCTGTATTTGCAGCATGATTTTATGTCATTTGGCTGCTGCGAGAACGTTTCTTCCTTCATAAAACTTTGATATTTCTCGAGGCAGCTGGAATAATCACAAAGAGCAATGCTGTAGCACATTTGTGCCTGAATGTTCCATTACCAGCGACTATGATGGAGGCAACAAAATTGTAAAATTAAGTGAACAGTCGTGTATACATATGTATGCTTATAAATTAGGTAAACCTTAGGCCCTCTGTGTCAGTAAGTGAAAACTTGCGTCTAATCTTTTATTCATGGCTGTCTTCCGACTTGCCTGAGGCTTAGCCAGGGCATGTAAACAGTTGTGCTCGAATCTCTTACGTTGTAGGGGCTTGAAGCTCTTTAGCCTTTTGCTAGATAACAGCTGACCGCTGAAGTGCATTTATATTACTGAGCGTGTGGTCTGGAACGTCTCTGTAGACATGGATCCTTTGTGACAAAATGGGGAAAGTATACAATGCATTGGTAATTTTATGAAAAGAAGGGAACTACTTAAATATCTGAGTGGTGCCCTCATGTCAGACCTGTTTGAACATTTGTACTAACATAGCATCTCATGGCCCCAATGAGGGATTAAACTTACGTTTTTTTGCTGTTTGGGCCTAAGGAGGACTGTTGGCTAACACTTCATTAATTCTGTAATAGCAAGTCCTTAGCAACAAAATGCTATGTCAGATGGTACATGAGCATTGTGCCACTGATTATTGTATTTTCTAACATCTATACTTGTACAAAAATGCTTCGTAAAAATAACTGAGCTACCCAAACAACTACCTAGTATGATCCGCCAAAGGAGGTTCTATGGCCCAAAAAGGTGGGGTGAAAGTTTGGTTTCGAGTTATATAATGGTCAAGGTGGGCTTATGGCAATGCTTGGCGTGATAGGCTTATATGTTTATAATGACATCATTATGATAGAGAGCATTATAAACAGACTAAAAATAGCAAGGAATTTCCGAGGCATCTGGTTCAAAACGTCTATTATTAGAAGTGCTTCTGCTGCACAGTTCCTTTGCACACCTTTTGACCATATGAATTGAAACAGTAGCCCAGTCTCAACTGGTAGTGGTTGGGTTATGTTGGTTTCCAGGCTTTTTGACTTACTGCAAACAGGACTTGAATTAACAAATACAAGTTGAAAGTTTCCTCTCATTATGTACACAATCGATGGGGTGATGTTCAAAAACACATCTTTTGCAATCAGCTGTATTTAAACAAGCAGTCCAGGTCAACCCTGTATGGTTGGGAGGCATGAGGGTAGTCAGTTGATTCAAAGACAACGAAAGCACAAATGCAAGGCGGCCTACACTGTCCCATAAAGCACTTTCCAGGCAGCACTTGCAAAGCTGATCATTTCATCATACCACAATGACGGATGTCATCACACTCATTGCGCACACATTTACGTACACACTATGTTCAGTGACACGCCTCCCCAGCCACATATGCGAGAGATGTTTGTTTATGATCAGTCTGCTGGCAGGCAGGTAGTGGCCTGCGTGTACACAGTTTTATTCTTTCTCCTTGTTACTGTTTGTTCTGTGAGGACCTGTTGTCATATAATTGCCGGTTGCTTGAACTACCTTGTAAAAATATGTGTAACTATGGAATGTATACTCTTGTTTTGCACTGACGGTGAGACACCATTGCGGCACCACTGCATGTCGTGCTATAAAAGCGTCGTATTTTTCCGTTTGTATTTTCACTGCTTTACTCATCTCTGTGTAAACATTGCACTAAACAGAAGTGAATGAAAACAAGTGACAAAATGAGTGTTCACTTGCAGTGTGCTTCATTCATGTGCCCAGTTGTAGGGCTACAGAAATATGCATCTTTTTTCCACTTCAACCACACCTCTCTCTCTCTCTCGCTCTTGAGGTGCTGATGTATGTGTCTTTATTTTACTCGAGGTGTAATAACAAAACCTCAGTGCTTGCCTTGACAAGCACTAGCTGTAACATTTGGACATAATTCTTTATACACAACTGGCACCTCATGCAATGTCCAAGACTCTACTCAACCACATCAGAGCCGTTGGCTGTGTGGAAAGCAAATCCTGTAACGTTCACTAATCATCACTATTTCATTACGTCACAAAGGCAAGCACATAACTTACAAAACGTGAAATATGCACATGTTCTGCAGATGCTTTTAGCACATGAAGTAGAGGAATAGCAAATGAAGAAACCCTTGCATTTTTTATTTGGCCAATTGTCTTTTTGACATAACAGGAACTAATTGGCCCTATTCAGTTTTGTTGGGTTCAATCACTCAAATAAAAAAAGAAAAACTTGTAACGCTTGAGATACTGACGATGTGAAGGAACACAATTGCTCGCCACTTCCGGAAGCCTACTAATGCAAACCTACACATCAGGGATTACAGTTCAAAAAGGTCCACACCATCTAGCTGAATGTAATCACACATATTCTGTTTTGCAGAAAGATTAGGATTATTATCATTATTTACACAATATCCACAGCACCTCTGCAGGAATTACAATAATGAGGTCAATGCTAATAACCAGATTTGTATGCAATGACATAAATGATAGAGCATGTACTCTGGGTTACAAAATAGTTCCGAGTAGAAGTATAGTCCCCACTGATGAACCTGGGGCATGGTGTATACCCGCACTGATTAGCGCAGGTCTCCAGAACTAACTTTGGGCCATCCAGCAAAGCTGACAAGCTACTAAGAGACAGGGTCTCTCTACTGCCCCAGCGCGGCCTAGACCCAGGCCATCAATTTGCAGGAAATCAATAACAAGCTTGTCTCATTCACTCAAAAGTACATAAAATACACTCAAAGGATTACATTAACTACTGCTACACTGAGAAAAACACATGGCATGGTTATATATTACGTTAACCGAGCAAGTTAAAAAGGATATGAATTGATGTTTCATAAACCGCAGTAGATGGTGATCTACTACACTGTGGTAATGTTCTTGGGAAAAAGACATTTGAAAGAATTCAACATTTCAAAACACTTCAGCTACTTTATTAGTACTAAGTAGTTTTAAAAGAAGTTCATATAGATTTATGGCAGACATTGTGACTTGTAAAAATAAGAAGAAAAGTTTCTGCTTCATCCTATATAACTGCACCATTCCCTTGTCTGTGGACTTCTACATCGGTTAGGTAAGCCATTACTTTTTATAAACATACTTCATTGTTCCAGGACATTATACATTGCAATTGACCTTCAGTTCGGACCAGTGGACAGATCCGAAGGAATAAAAATAACAGAGTGGCACTTAAGGCCCCTATAACACTAGTCGGCATCTTATATAGTTATAGCTATAACAAATGGCCATTTGTTACTTTCATAATGCGAACTGTACCTACGTTGAAGTTCAGTAGGGACTGGTTGGGAACAACAGTCACCAGAGCATAATAACATACAAACCGTGCCTCAAATTGGACTCGTGACTGCGGCTTAAAGAGAATGTGGCTAAAGGAGCAGCCCTACCGTGGTGGTCTAGTGGCTATGGCGCCCGGCTGCTGATCCAAAGGTAGCGGGATTGAATTCTGGCTGCAGCAGCTACATTCCGATGGAGGCAAAATGTTGAGGTCCATGTGCTGTGCGGCTTTAGTGCACGTTAAAGAACCCCAGGTGGTAGAAATTTCCGAAGCCCTCTACTACAGGGTCTCTCGTAATCAGATTGCGGTTTTGGAACGTTAAACCCTAGAAATCAAGCCCATCTAACAGAGCATGTGGCAAACGAAATAAGGGTGCTCACTAAATCAAAATAGAAAAAAAAAGGGTGTGGACAGGCTATAGCTGTTTGTAGACCCGAGTCACAGTTGTAAACGACTGCAATAGTATTTTGTTGTCCTAATTGTCCCACTCATTTCTGCACAGGCCCTGCCTACGCTTTTTAGCATGCAGAATGCTGTGTGGAAATCTTGCGTCAATATCTTGTACTTTTATATTTTCCATACACATTACACTCTTTAAGATAAAGAATGTGATTTAGGGCATGGATGTGTTTATAACTCCTGCAACTACTTACAGCGCATACAACCAACATAACAATGGCTCACATCCACACATAGTTCAAAACACCTCAGCATCATAATCAGGGTCCTTGTGCATCACTTTAATAATCTGCTTTGCTTTTCGAGGTCTGCCAGTGTTCCAGTTAGCTCAGATAGAAGAGCAACTGCCCTGAAATGGTAATAGTGACAGGTTCCATTTAGCACCTGGGTCAGGTTATATTCTTGTGCAATGCTTAATTCCCAAGAAATTTCCCTGCACCCAGAAGTTTCTCTTCTGAAGAAGGCCGGGAATCCAAACCATCTAGCATGCACTGAAGCGTTTACCTTTCAGCCGCATATTGAGGGCACATGCAGAGGATCTGGTGTATCGTCTCTCAAGTGTGACACATACCAATCAAGACTCTCTTCGTCCCTGACCTTAAAAAGATGTTGGTGAGTGTAGGCTACATCCAACCGTGTTCTATGTAGTACAGATATCTTTTGATCTCTTTGAAGTCAGAGTGGAAGCCGTAAGCACACACTGGTGTCAAGTATATGGAGGAAATCTTGAGCATTGTTAAAAGAAGTCAGTAACAGCTTGTGCACCTTTTGTTAATGCAAAGCAGCATCTAATGCTTAAAATGCACACACACATCCTAATGCACGTTTTCAGCAGTATATACTGGGGGTAACGACAAGCCTATAAAGTAACTGGGCAATGGATGGCGGGACCATTAAGCTTGTTTATGCAGTGCTATGGTGAGGTCTCGCTTGTGACTCGCCTCTTGCTGCCATGTCAACCATGCAGTATCCACCACTGACCTGACGTCACACTGCAACCTTAACTTTTTAACTTACCCGTTCTTTCACAATAATTGCATAGTTCATCATCTGTCCACCTTTCCATAACTTAGTTGCACAGTAGACGCAGATTACAAAAACTTAGTGGAAG
Source organism: Hyalomma asiaticum (assembly GCA_013339685.2). NCBI lineage: Eukaryota > Metazoa > Arthropoda > Arachnida > Ixodida > Ixodidae > Hyalomma > Hyalomma asiaticum. The sequence goes on from CM023483.1 coordinate 60,853,527, forward strand.
ACTTTCCTTCAGCGAATGTGGAAAGTTCAAGTGCAGGAGTGTGCGGATACATATTTTAAAAGTTTGAATATTGAATCGAATTGTCGTTATTTGTAAACCTGAATATTTTTCTAATAATATACAAGTATATAAAAATTTTAATTGCATCAAAACATAAAACTGTTGCAAAAGTAATAAAATTCATCCCCACTTGCAGGCACAGAACATAAGGGTACATAGTGCAACAGGCTATTTGCTCGGGGAGCGTGACTTCATTGGCTACACAATGAACATTTGAGAAATATTTGAAAATTATATATATATATATGTTCCATATTACATTAGATTCGCTTCTGCCATCATTTGATTCGTATTTGTTTTGGTCTAAGAAATATCCTTAATTACTTTGCCTTGTGCATTATATGTACTGTTAGTACTGTTAGGCTGCTGATTATTGTGTTCTATGGCAATAATGTAATGGCGCAAATTCAACAGTCTCCCGTATAAGCAATGTTACACATGGGCTAACAATTTTTCAACAGCGAAGCTGTTCTTTTCCGACCCTGTGGGTTGTCGTCGCGCTGTTGCATCGGTCACGTGACCGAAAGAGAGGCTAGTCCTGAGGAGGGATAGAAAAGATCACTCGGATGTACAGAGATGGCTCAGATCGAGATGGCTCGCTCCGTAGGGGGGAGTGGAATGGTGCTTTGATTGGCACAAAAGAAAGAGGGGGGGGGGGGAGGAGATTTGATGATCTTTAGGTTCGTCCCTCCAGGAAAGACTCATGCCAATCAATGCTGTCAACTCAATCAGGAGCAAAACGCAATGAAAAGAACAGGTTCGCTGTTCCTACTGTTTTCACGGTGTGAAACTGGCTGGGCTGTAGAGTGAAGATGTCTAAAGGAGGGGGGGGGGGTTGTCTAGTTGTGGTTGGAGTGGAAGGTTGAACAAAGAAGAGAACTAATGCTGTCATTTGAAAAAAGGCCTTTCTTGTATTGCATATATATCTCATTTCAGAAGGGAATTCGGCATCAGGATTGAAGAAACTTTGATGCTGCCCTCCAGAATTGACTATTACATGGACGACGATTCTGAAATATAGAGCTTTTGTTCCAGAGTTATGTTTCAACACTTGAGGGCCGGGCTGCATGTTTGAAACCTGTGGTTTAAATGGACACTCAAAAGTGAAATGATATATCACTTTAGACTTGTTCATGGTGGAAGAGTGAAATCTCTCTTCACCTGACAAATGCGCAAGAATGTGCATAAAGGGTAGCCACTCAATCTTGCCACTCAGTCTTCACTCACTCACTCACTCACTCAGCCACTCAGTCTTCAGTGAGAGGACGCTTGTAAGGCCTGTAAGGACTCCCTGCAAGGACTCCCTGCAAGGTGTGTGGAGACTGTAAAGTCTGAGGACTTCGATGAACAATAACCAGGCTTCAAAGGGCGGCGGAAGACAATACGCCTGAAGAGCGCCGAGCAGCGAGACGCCACGAACCGTTTATTCCAACAGAAAAAACCCAGAACACCACGTGCCACATGCTCGCGATCGTACTTCGTCTTCTTTTGCCCGCTATTTCTTTTCTCTTATTAACAGAGACAACATATTTGAAGTTCCCACAACAGCTGTGACCTCACGGACTTGCATTTCTTTTGGCAAAAGCTGACTACATTGTATTGCTTTACGGAACATTGAAAGCTACAGAAACGTTTACTGGACCGCAATTAAAATAAAATAATCACGATTTGCAATGTCACGCTGTAGGAGCGACCTTGGAGATAAGGTGTGGAATTCAAGAATGAATATATTATTACTTAATTTTGTTCAAATATTTAACCTATATCAGCAAAAGTACGATCTTTGAGGAGACACTGATGACCAAAATGCTTGCATAATTTGAGAAACTGCTTACTACCGCTACAAATGTGCTGGTTCATAGGGGTTGTTTGCTTATGAACTAGTGCAGCCTACAGATGTGTCTCCAATATATTAATTTTGTATTGAAGCATAACTTTTATTATTCAGCTTGCCTGGAGTTTTGCGTGGAAAAAAAAAATCCGAGCAGCTACGCCCTACGACTGGAAATACAGCGTAGCTGGTGGCGCTCCACTCCTCCTTTCCCTCTTCCTTTTCTTGCTCTGTACACTCACTTTCCTTTCCCACTCCTTGCTACATCCAGGGTCCCCCAATACTTCTATTGAGGGACCCTGACTATCCTATGCTCTGCCCACTCCGCTCCTCCTTGCCCTCACATCATTCTTCCTCACCTTCACCTCCCATTCGCACAGGCACGTCGATCGTCCTTTCCTTCCTGCTCACCCTCACTTTCCTTTCCCAGTCCTTGCTGCATTATAATATAAAAGTCTAAGCTACGCTCTACCTAATCCCCTCCTGTTCACCCTCGCATCAATCCTCACCTTCACCTGCCTTTCCCACGCCTTGCTACTCATAATATACTAGACTATGCTGTGCTACCCTCTTCCCTACTGTCACGTCATCCTTCCTCACCCTCCCCACCCTCTCGCCCTCACTTTCCTTTCCCAGTCCTTGCTGTTAGTATGCGCATGCGCGGCTATGTCAAGGTTACGCGGGGTGGTGCGCCAGCTGTGGCGTACGTGGCTGGTTGCTAGGCGACGCGAGGCGAGGTTTTCTGCGGAACATAGGACCTTTTACCTCGAGCTAGAACAGCTTCTCTGGAAAACAACAACAAGGCTGCTGGCGCCATCTCGCGGTCGCACATTTTCTATTTGCTCGTTCGTTTTCGCCTTACGCGGGGATCTTTCACGGCCGTTTTATGTCTGCGGCCTGTAGAAACACGTCCGCCTCTGGCCCCTATGAATGTGTCCTATCACACATGCACGTGTCCGAGAAGGATGTGTGTTTTTTTTTTTTTTTTGCTTTGCTCGTTTAAAGCTGCCGTTATGGAAGTCACGCGCACTCTTGGAAACGAGAAGCTTCAGCAAGGCTGGAAGTGAGATGAAAGGCGGTCTCGTGATTAACGCCGTTTAACGCCCTTCCGACGCCGTGAAAACTTCCGCCGCACGTCCCCCCTTCTATAGGGCCACCTGCTCAAGAAGATAACGCGCGCGAGCGTTACACGGATCCATCCTGCGTCACTGCTGTAGAGCTAGCTGCACGAGCTAGCTGCACTTGCCAGTGATTTATGAAAAGCGCGATCTTCTGCCGTTTTTCGTATTTTCACTTACGCCTTAGAACTAGGCTTAGGAAACGTGCGCGTAGCGCTTGGGACACCGCGAATGCACGCATAGCTAGCCCAACCTTGGCACAGCCGAGACCCTCAGCGGACAGTCAGGTAGTCGGCTATATGACGGCATGCACTCCAGGTACGTTGCAATCGACAAATTTGAGCCTGCTACAAGTTGGGAATGTGTTTTGGCTTTTCTTACTTATTCTTGAGCGCGGATATGATGCGGAAGGATGATTGTCGAGCAACGTTTCGTCTTTGCAACTGTCTGAACTGAGTAGGTTATCGCTGAAGTTTCCATATATCTCTAGCTAAACCGTGTAATTTTGATTTGGGCATGCAATGTGGGCTGCAGAGTATGCTCTATATGCTCATAACATACTTGGCGTGAAAACGATGCACGTCTGTGCCCGCGATAATTTTGACCTGCGGTCGGAGCGGTTTCACCAAAGAAGGAAAGAGAAGGAAGGAAGGAAGGAAGGAAGGAAGGAATAGTTCTAAAGGAACGTCTTACGAGCGGTTCAAGGCAATGCCCGCCATTTCTCTCCTTTTGCAAAAAGTACAGGATTCAGACGATCAATTCGCACTTCCAGTCTTCTTTCGCCCGAGTAACCTTACCAGGTAATTTACTTTCGACGCCTAACATCACGCAAGGAAAGGCGCAATTTTCGACACCACAAAAGACAGACAACAGGACGAGCGCTACTAGCAACTGCTTTATTGGCCTTCACATCCCAGCAATAGCACACCTGGCATATGTGACATGCGCAGAGCAGACACAGAAAACCAAGTGGAAAAAGTTTTTCCATCCTAAAATGACCTTATCGAAGCCTTTTTCATCCTAGAAAATTACCTTAATCTGGGATAAAAAAAAATTTTGTTTTTCCTCTTGGCTTTCTGCATCCGCTCTGGGCATGTCACACATGCCAGGTGTGCTGTATATGCTGGGGCGTGAAGGCTAATAAATCAGTTGGTAGTGGCGTTCGTCCCGTTGTCTTTTTGGTGCTGAAAATTGCGCCTTGCCTTAGGAGATGTTTCGCCTTCTGGCGCGTCATGAAGTGCTTCTAATACGCCTAACATGTTTACGCTGTTGATGATTGTGGTGCAATAGAGAGAAAGAGAAGCGGCAGAAACTGTATTGGCTTTTTTCCCCTTTTTTTCTTTTTTTAACCGCCGCGCCGCTATCAGCTGTGCACTTAGTCGCCTACTCTATAGGCCAACATTGCGTTGGTGGTGAAATTTTGGACCCGCGATGGCAAGAAAAATTATGGATATGCGTAACATAGGAAAACAGTAGGATGAACAGAGGACAGAGTAGCCTATATTCTAGATGGCATTGCCCAAAATGAAATGAAAGGTAAAGAATAATTGTCGTTTATGGAGCAAATGAATCAAGGGATCTGAAACGTAGTCGTAGGTGGCATCGAATCATGCACATGGTATGGCGAAATCGGCAAGTTCACAGGAATAAAACTGGAACAGCTAGCGCAGGATGGTGTGAACTGGAGGTTATTGAGAAAGGCCTTCATTATGCAGTGGACATATAACAGGCTGATGATGGTGATGATACATATACACAAGTTAAGCATACACACCTGTCCATGGCGGTGAGTTTCAGTTTCTTCCGCGTTTAATGGCATGAACAGTCTTTCGATAACTGTGGTCCTCGTTTTCTGCAACCGTAGATTTTCCTCCATATTTTCCCGGTTTTATTGAGTTTATATGCGGTGTGCAGAATGACACGTCACGGACAACTTCGTGGAATTCTGTAGCTGCGACAACTTCGCAACGACCGTTACAAGAATGCTGGACGCACGTATAAATTTGAGTACACGAGGTGAGAAAAATTCTGGAACCCTGAATACGCAAGCCGGTTTATATATCCTTGACATTTCAAAGCCGTAGCATTATTTTCATTATAGAAAGTGCTCCTGCCTGACCTTCTGATAACAGCAACAGGTGTTTGGGAGGAGCACTGGCACGAGGGCGCATTTATGTTAGCATAAATGCATCTCCGTGCAAGTGGTCCTCTCTAACCGCGAATCGCGTCGTGCATATAACCACCCATACATTAGCGCACTCCGTGGTGCATATACCTTCACTACGGCGTCTCTAATAATCAGAGCTGGTTTTGAGACGTTAAACCCCACATAACAACAACATATACCTTCGTTTCTATGTTGAATGCATCCCTGCGTAATTCCCTTGCCTATAATTGACGCCTCTGGTGAATCGTTCTGCTGGCACTGTCAGCATTGCGTACTTTATTTGTGAAAATTTATTACCGAAATTAATAATGATTTGTGTGATTGCCTGAATGCGCATGTAAGATGATGTACCACAATCGGAAACATCCTTTACATTTCCTTCTAGCTCGCTACGGCTTCCCTAATTATCTTTCCCCCCGTTTAAAGGTTTAGGCTTCACATGCAAGGAAGTATTAAATTCGCATGTTGAGGGCGTTAATATTCTACACATCCTGAACGTATGCACATACTAAAAGAAAGGAAATGTAGATTAAAGCAAAGCATTTGTTGGGTTTATGCTGCTATGAAGTTCTGTTATGAGAAAAAACTGGGCGAAGATGTTTGCAGTGTGAACTTTATTTTCAGGCGTATGCAGAACATTTCCGCGACGTCAGTTTCTTTCTGGTATAGAGGAAAACACGTTTCGAAGACTTCAAGAGTTGGTGATACTGCGAATTAATTAAGACTTAACCCCTTGTTGACCAACATCAGCCAGTCTTCACGCCAACGTTAGTGTCACTTGGTGGTTGCCACGTGCTTTATAGCGCATAACGAGATGATTTCTGTTTGATATACATCTGGTGCTGGCGCGTCACTCCTGGGGATGTCGGGCTGGGTGGAGTGAAAAGGAAACTCGCAAGCGCGACTCAAAGACGACACAGATAACACACCGAACACAAGCCAAGCGCTACGTTAAGTGTGTCCTGTGTCTCGCCCTTCAGTCACGCTTAGCAGTTTTCTCTAACAAGACTATGAACCAATTAGCCCTGCAACATGGCAGGGTGGAGTAACATTGCATGGGAGGAAAGCATTGCGAACCACTCTTTTCGTCGTATTGATGATTGATTTGTGGGGTCTTACGTCCCAAAACTACGACATGATCATGGAAGACGTCGTAGTGGAGGGCTCCGGAAATTTCGACCACCTGGGGTTCATTAACATGAACTGACATCGCGCACTACATTGGCCTCGACATTTCGCCTCCATCGGAAAGCAGCCGCCGCGGCCGGGATTCGATCCCGCGACCTTCGGATCAGCAGCCGAGTGCCATAGCGACTAGACTACCGTTGCGGGGGTTTCTTGATGCTATAAATGGAATTCGCTCGCATGTCTCAGAAAGAAGAACATATATAGGTATATAGGTTGCCCCGCCACGGTGGTCTAGTGGCTATGGTACTCGGCTGCTGATCCGAGGGTCGCGGGATCGAATCCCGGCCGCGGCGGCTGCATTTCGATGGAGGCGAAATGTTGAGGCCCGTGTGCTGTGCGATGTCAGTGCACGTTAAAGAACCCCAGGTGGTCGAAATTTCCGGAGCCCTCCACTACGGCGTCTCTCATAATCAGAGCTGGTTTTGGGACGTTAAACCCCACAAAACAACATATATAGGTTGACGGAAAAAGTAAAGCCCAGCTGTGAGATCTGAGTAAGCAGCTGAGTTGGGAAAAGGGTGTCAAGTTCGCTATCACTACCATGTAGCATTATCGTTATCGCTATCGTTATCATGTGGCAGTGGGCTGAAGGCCCTAGGCATTCAGCCCACTGCCAGCGTGTTGAGGGCGGGTCCGCCTTTGCTTTCTGCGCAAAACGAAACTTTCCCTTCCTTCCTTCCTGCACTGCTTCCCCGCTTGCTTGCTCTCTTCCCCTATTGTCCTTCGCGTCATCGTTATCATTTAGCAGTGCGGATTGTGGGTCTAGAGCAAGAGCAGGTCCGCTTTTCCCTTCTGCGTGACAGATCCTCTGTTGACTGCGAGAGCCACTCCGTACGGTTTTACCTCGACCTTAAACAGTTGTCGTGCTAAAATTCGTCTTGGTGCGGGGTCTAGGTCCGGGACCAGCGACTTCGCAGGAGGTTGCTTTGCCATGTGAGCTAACAAGTAGAGTAGCAGGTCGCAGCCCTGATCCGCTATGGCTTTAATAGAGTTCAGATTCACGTATACAACATCGACTTCTTGCATCAATGGTAGCCTTAAACTCTCTTATGCAAAAAAGACAAACTTTTGCGCGGTACAACGACATGGACAGCTAATTACATTTGTTTCGATGAATCATTTCACCTTCATTGTTCTTTAGAGTCGGTGCGGCATGACGCTTTCGGCATGAAGACAATTTCTCGCTCTATTTCTGCTATATCGCTCCAGCTGGTTCACGTAGCGGAATCGAACTGCACGACAAGCTCGCAGCAGTCATGCTCATTTTGAAACGAGAAACGTTGCCACAGCTTGCCTTATTTCCACCCATAACTGAACAATACTATTTCGCTCCCTATTATGATGGAGTGATATATCACAGGATGACTCCAAATATACCGTTTCTGTACCTAGCCCAGCATCAGATTAAATTATCTCGTAATCTTTCTTCAGACTTACTATGCGTTACGTCGTGGCGTGCTAGTAGCATGCACTGATTTGTTTTGAACCATTGAATTTGTTTTGAACCATTGAACTATTTTCGATTTTTCAGTGCCTGATCGAGGCAGAGGCATGAACAAAAGGACAATGTCGACAAAGATGCGCGTACCCCACGAAGTGACATTGTGGACTAATTCTTGCGTTTTAATTGACTGTACGCGGGCGAACGCGCGAACGAATCGCCAACCGCACGCAGCGATTGCACGACATACTGTACCAGTAATCATTCCCTCTCTTTCTTCTTTTGTGCAGGAAAAACGCAAGAGAGATGCACGGAACAATCATGCTTACGAAGTTTGGCGATTTATTAACGAGATCCACATGAAGCAAGACTGCGCGGTGGTCAACGTGGCGCTCGCCTAGCGCTTGTTGGATGAGATCAGTACTTTGCTGTACCTGCAATGGCAGGCGTTGCGCTCGCAAAATGCCTCTGTTCTTGCATTTTCAGCTTGCCGTGCCAAACAGTGTTGCCTGCACACGGCTTCGTTGCAGAGCTGCAAAGAAAACAAAACAATATTAAGAACGAGTCGGCGATAAGGCTATAAGCCGGGCATATATGACACGGTCAGACAACTTGGGTTTCATTAACGAGCTTGCTAGGGTCACCTAGAGTCTACAAGTTATACACGAGTCGATACTAATTGGAAAAAGAGCGAGAGGACGCTTAAACATCGCCTTTAAGAGTGGAAAGCGATCGCGTCACCGCGCGACATTCACGTCGGAAATGACGAGGAGGGTGGCGCCATCTCTCCGTAACTAGCGTAAACCAGGTAATACGGAAGACAAGTCCGGGTTGCTCCTGCCTGATTGGTCCCAATTCTGACTGTCAGGGCAGAATTGACCAATCAGAGAGGACTAACTCGGAATTGTCTTCCGTGTTCCGCGGTACTGTGTATGCCCCCGGGGTGAATTACCGAGCCGTCGCGATGCTTTTTAGATGCGAAGCAGCTCTTTGACTAGCCTGTGTAACGCTGTCCCTCCGTGCGTCCGTACGAACGCGCCGCAACGCGCTCCCCTCGCCGCAGGTGTTGGAGCGGTGCCAAGTAGGTCACGCCGCAGCTGCGCGCTGACGTCACGCTCCCCTCGCAGTGCGCGCTGACGTCACTCTCTCCCTCGCCTGCCGCGCGCTCGCCGCAGCGCCCGCAGCTGCCGCCTCGTCCGTTCGCCCCCAACAGCTGCCGCTACCGCCGCTCGCTACACCGCCGACTCGTCGGTTTTCGCGAAAAAAATTAACACTATCTTCCCAAAGGGAACCCTGATGGGATGCGAAGCACCCGCGTTAGCGCCGTTCAACCCGTGACGCCACCCGTGCGCAACGCTGCTGCTTCGCATCCCATCAGGGTTCCCTTTGGGAAGCTGGTGTTAATTTTTTGGAGCGCGCTTGCCTCGCACACGAAAAACCTATTTTTTGGAGCTCACTCCAATTATAGCGAAATTTCTTTTCAGCCCAATTTGCGTTGTTTGCAGAAGCTGACCTGCGAGATTTGGCGCCAATTCGAGAATTATTTGGCCTGTTTTGCTTCACCGGGATTTTTCGCTCGCGTTCAACGCCGCCGACGACAACTTTCTGTGAGACGAGCTTCTTAGCACCCCCACGTTGATATAAAACCCACCGAGTTGGAGCGGTGACGTCAAATAAGAGAACCTGCATTTGCGTGGACGACTATGAAACGATAAAAGGGCCAACAAAATCAGCGCTGTCGCAGTCCTGTCGGCGTATGGACATATTTGTGTTGGCTCCCGGCCCACCGCTATTTATGACGGCGATGCTCCAAGCGCACATACCTTGTGCTATCTAAATCGATGAGCGCGCTATAGACGTGCAAAGTAGTGCAACCGACGAACGACGTTGTGCTTGCTACTCTTACACTGTGCATAGTTCTTCGCGACCGATTCATTACAAAGCATAGCACGCCCACCAAACTCTATATAGTGTTGTTACGTCAATTCAACAAGCGCACACTATCGCACGAAGCCGGCATTGGAGCCAAAGGTAAGTTCAAGACAGCCTTATGTTACACCACCTTCTCTCGTGCAGCGTGCGACTAAGAAAATAAGAGAATACGTTCAAGGTTACGAAAGCATAGGAAAGACTGCAATGAACGTAGCTGGTGTGGCTCGACCTTCGAGTTGCGCTATTCTGGACGATGGTGCATTTTTCTGTATACTGCTATACCGACGTCGTGTGCAACAGCGCCTACCACAGCGCACCATAAAGATGAAGCATTGAAGGTAGGTGTCTTGATATGATAGAACGTTTACGCACTGTTCGCTGGAAGTCTTTGCAAGACGTGGTGGGCGCATCACGTCACGCATTATCATGTAATGACGACAAAACAGAAAAGAGAAAAATTTACAGAACGACGGCGCATTCTGTTAAAACAGTAGGCCAAGTGGAAGGGATAAGCATTAACATGTGCCAGCTATATGCAAGGGACGGCATGCAGTGAGCATCTGGTAAGGCTTCGTAACAAGCTCCTTCGGCTTAATGGTAACTGTGAACAAGAGGGTCGTCCGTACATGACTAGCTAAAGCTTGAACAAAGAATAGCGGATGTGGCTGGTTAGTAAGTCCCGACAAAAGCTGTAGCGCAAGCTGGGGACGAAGGACACAGTGGTGCACGAGGACAAGTGCATCTTCAGCGAAGGCGCTTTCGGTTGCGTTTGAAATGGCAGCAGCGACCTGCCAGAATGCATTATCACAGCTACAGTGGACGAAGATTTACGAACCACCCTGGTGAGTTTCGAGTACATTTTACGAAAGTCGAGCTCTAGTGTTTTAACAAAACTGCAAAATTGTAAACTGTAAAAACTGCGACGCATTTAGAAGAATTAAGAGCACAACCAGTGATTAATATCGCAAACAGTTCGTACTAAAACTTCAGGCGCCCCGGTTCATATTTCTTTGCATAATAGTTAAGCTATAGCTACAATCTTAGCAATAGTGGCTAAAACGAACGAAGCGCAGGGACACGGTATTTCAGCGGCGTCGGCTAACGCTTTGTGTTTGATAGTTTTGTCTCATGCGATTTAGGTCGCCCTATATCGGCACAACCACCAAGCGGCATGACATTGTTTTCAGAATTAGGGTTGAACAACGATAAGGACATAGTCTAGTTGGCTCAAAGGCAAGATAATGAATACCATAAGGGATAAGAAAAATAAAATGAAATAAGAGGCGAGGAGGTTAAGGGAGGCCGAGCCCTATTATTTGCTCGAGAGGAAGCCGCGGCTTTCTTTGTGCATATCGAGCTGTGTAATGAAACGACTGCTCTACTCTGGGGCATGGAAAGTTGCGTCTTCTTACGCGGTAGCGTGTGTGGGCATGAAGTCACATCTCTGAGCTCGAAGTCGCGGTTGAATCCCAGCGCAGCGGTCACGTTTTGATGGAGCAAAAATGTATATGAACTCTCGTGTACGTAGACTTAGGTGATCGTTTGAAAAACTAAGACTAGCTGGAAACAATCGGAACTACCTCATCTGTGAACCTAGATTGAATTTTATACTACTTTCTTTCTTACTTTTTCTTCCGCATGCGAAACAATACTTGTTATCGAAGTTTCGAATACCTGGCTATACTTTGATAAGTAGGTAAAGCTCGGACCGGTTTCGCTCTTAACTCCACTCAACGTAAACAACGCCAACAATGCGATTGTATTTCCAAGTTTTATTTTGAATATCGGGACAGAGAACGGTATCCTGAAACCACGAAAACGGAATGAGGTCGTAAAACCATGGATAGCCTACTGCTCACAAGTGCACGGACGGATGCGCCAACCAGTCGTGCAAATTCAAGCATATCGATACTTTTCTTGGAATTGTTGATAGATAACAGCGGTGTCGCCGTGAAACGCATCGGCTCGGCGGTTTTTTTCACGATGCTTCGTCGGAACTTCGCTTTATTCGTAGGTGAAGGTTAAACGGGGGCGCTACTGGAACACCTTCACATGGCTTTGCTGGTCAGCGTCCCCCGTACATCTAGAAAAAATAGAATGAGTCAGAAGAAGCACAAAGAAGAATTGTAGCGTGTTCGGATTGGCGTGTGAAGGAGACAGGAGATGGACACTTCAAAGGACAGAAAGCTGAAACGTGGGCGCACGCGTGACGCCCGCCTTCGCCCTCCCCCCCTTCCTCGCACACACACACACACACACACACACACACACACACACACACACACACACACACACACACACACACACACACACACACACACACACACACACACACACACACACACACACACACACACACACACAAGTGCTTATATGTAAACGAGAAGAACCAAGAGACGATTTCTGTTATAATTGCATTGAAGGCTGAAGTCAAGAGCCCATGAGAGACAATGAAAGCATTAACGAAATGACCCACTTACCGCTCAAATGGAATAAGGAAAGAAAAAAGAAAGGAGAGAAATTACAGTGCTTGTATAATCAATTAGGAGATGAATCCGCGCCTTCGCATTTCGCTTGCGATGCTCTTACCGCCGAGCTATCGCGAAGCTGTCTTCTCGTCCAGCTTTTTACGTGATTGAAAGGGTTGAAAGGCCGCTATCGGAAATTTTCAATGGAAATAGAATACATGACGGGTAACCTGAGCATCAGGGAAAATGCATCAGCGTGCCGGGAAAGGCGGACAGTATGTCTATAATTATGCTGGCACGGAAAATTTCGGAGGCGCGGTTTATGTCGAACGGTGGCGTCATCACGGAGTATACATACGTACACGCGTACACACTGGCTAAAGATAAAGATAAAATTGACATGCCATGAATGTTCCGAAGCGCCGTATATGTCAGTCCTAGGTCTCTAGTACCGAAGTCGGATGCTCTGGCCGCAACGCCACATGGTGCATGCCTCATCGTGCGAAATAAATGCCTTTATGAAGGCCTCTACTGCAAGAAAGTGCGTTAAGAGGCTTCACGCGTTTTCCACGTAGCCGATGGTTTCCCCGAGAATTTACTTCGTGCATGCCATGCGCACCGAACCGCTTGGCGCGTTTTCGCAGCGCCTGACGACGTCTCTTTGAGCCGCCGTTACAATACTTGCTCTAGTAATGATAAGGACACCGATAAACTTCTAGTATAGTTCTTCATCTGTTGACTGTTGTATGTTATTGTACTACTGAAGGAGTTTCACTAGCAGCATGCTTGAAATACTACGCTTGCTCATATCTTAGTTGCAGGGGACAGAGCGGCAGCGCGCTAAGAGGCTGTCGTGGATTTTCTTATCAACTGTACGGTATTAGACTGTTTATTATCATTATTACATGTTGCTTGATGCTGGCGCTTTCTTATGGCGCCGACTGCTCCTTTTCACAGACAAAATAGTGCAACTCGTCACATATATGATAAAGTATATAAAAAAAAATCGACACACGCCTGTAGTGCTCAGTCTGGCGCTCCTTCCGAAGAACTACTACTGCTAATAAAGATGAGCTCAGGTACGCGGTCAGCGATTATGATCCGTGAGGCACCAGCGACGCTCGCCAGGGTAAAACGCGCTTCGTTCTAATTAAGCGAAGATGTGCCAGACGGAGCAAGGTGTTTACCGCTGACTACGCCGGTACGAGATTAGGTCCTGTGTACTGTAATCAACGTTTTCTCGAGGTATTTTTATTCGTTCTTTCTCAGCCAACGTTCACGAAAGGCGTATACCAGCTATGACGCGGTGAGAACACTCGTATGGCTGACGAACCAAGCCGGTCTGGGTATAGGTTATGCCAAGCAGGGCTTAGCAACATTCGATTAAACTTCCCCGGAAGTGTGGTAGAAAAAAAGGGAACAGTAAGTTGCAAACACGGAGAGAGAACTAGCTGGCGTATGCGAATGGCGTGTTTCGGTACGGTAGCTCCAGCGAAAGTATAATAATAATAATAATAATAATAATAATAATAATAATAATAATAATAATAATAATAATAATAATAATAATAATAATAATAATAATAATAATAATTAATTTCTATGGTTTTACGTCTTATAGTCACACTATGATTATGAGAGACGACGTAGTGGAGAGCTCCAGAAATTTCGACCAACCAGGGTTCTTTAACGTGGACTGACATCGTACAGCACACGGGCCTCCACATTTAGCCCCCGTCGAAATGCAGCCGCCGCGGCTGGGATTCGATATCGTAAAGTAAGCAAAGAAAAGGAGTATCCCCTCTACTTTTCCGTTTTGCTAGACGGAACTTTCTGGTTTTGTTGAAACATTGCTTCTAAACGACATTTCTTGATGTGCCTTTCTCGATGACACAGTTGCGGTCACTGTCATTGCATTATTTCTGAACGTATCAGTTACCCTTGTGCATTAGGTTGTTGGGATGCTGATTGCTCCTTGCGCGACAATGGTGAATAAACGCAGTGCTGCAGATGCAACAGTCACTCCCTTGTAAGCAATATGACACACGGGCAATTTTTTTTAAATGTATTACAACTACTTCGTGGGCGTAAGTTACTTCTCCGCAATATAACAAACGATGCAGAGAAGACCGCTTCTGCGAGGATCTGATTAGTTTTTGGGTTGGTCGGAGATACGGGCCATAATCCATAATTTTTTTGCTAAGGTGCACGAATATCAAATTTGTCGAATGTGAATCGAATACGAATACATTGCTTCGAATATCGATTCGAATATCTAGTGTAAGAAAACCCAAATGTACCCTCGGTAATAACATTTTACACAGCACACAATTACGTTAGGAAAACGCCCTAATAGACTCTCAGCTCGACGTATATGACTGTCAGAAACACACCATGTCGACTACCTTGTAAGCGTACTAGTGTGTTAATAATATGTAACAGAATAAAAAAGTGCTAATGAATACTGAAAGCTATCATGAAGGGATATTAGTTGTACCGCATGCTCAGGCAGCTGCCATGGGTGCAGAAGAGGCCCTGCGCAAGGACGCGGATGCGAATGACAGAGCAGCATGTTTTGGTCGCCTGTTAAAAGCGTGCTGTACACCAGCATGGTTACGCACGTACCAACGACGCTGCCGAGTGTGCAGCTAAAGATGCTTATCAAAATAGCGCACGTTGGCGGCGCTCTCGTCATTAGTCGCCATCACATTTCAGTGCACTATCTGCGCTTACCCACACAACCGTCACCGGTCCAGGCACTTCGCGTAACGCGAAATATCAACCGCTTTCGTCTAGACGACCGGATCGCATATTCGATATTCCCGAACATTCTAATCAATTAGACTATTAGAAAATTCCTAATAGCTAATTTACGAATCGACTAAAATAATAAAAGAAGTGTAATATCGAAGGAATATTCGAAACATTCCAGTATTCGCACAACCCTATTTGTTTTGCCTGACAAGTAACTGGCATACCTGAGTGTCATTTGGAAAACTCGTTACTAAAGAAATAAATAAAAGGAATGCGGTGTTTTCAGCATAATAGGCAGTACAATAAAGGTTTTGTGGAAGCACAGGGCGAACTTTTCAAAGCGACGAGCTTCGCAGACTTCTTTTAAAGCAATCAGTCAGCAGTTCTGCAGTAAAGCCAAAAATAAACCGTCAATTATCAGTGACTGACGACCAAAATAGTTCGAATGGTTACGCAAGATCGACTTTACGAAAGCCCGCAAGGTGAAGGAAAGTTAATGAAAGCTAATTTTTTTTTGTCCACTGTGTTTGCGGAGCGAAGATCAAGGAAATCATACGGGTTTTCAGAAGGAACGGCTACTGTTTGAAAGGAAAATCCAGACAAGAACAAATTTTTCTTCTTCTAGGAGGCCTTTTCTTTCCTCGCAAATCTGTTTGGATTTATTTCATAGTTTCGTGATACACACGGGTAGACGTTCTTGTTCACATTGATACTGCAATAAGAGTTCCTTACTGAAGAGTTCTATATTTTTTCTTTGCGTAATAGAATTGATCAGAATGGCCAGTGCAGAGAAAAGGAAAGAACAATGAACTGTTAAATAGGAAAGAAGTTTTTTTTTTTTTTTTTTTCAGAATTGGAGACCTCCACTGAAGAGGACCTTAACGCTGTGAAACATTAGTATGCATAGAGGAGACAGGATCGGTATGCCAGACTGATTTGCTTGTTTCACTCGTTTTACGGAATTTGTGAGAAAGACGTGTCCTGCATATCTTAACGCGAAGTCATTCCTTTCGTATATATACGGTTCGTCAAACGCAGCTTTACAATGTTGTGACATTCCGTTGCTGCGGAGCTGTGGAATCGCTAACATTGACATGGTTAGCTACACAAGAAACCGTTCCTTAAACGTTTCCGACACTATTTAGCTCCGATGTGAGAACTTACGTGTCCGCTATAGTCACTAATAGTGTGTATTCATGGGAGTTGGTAACGGAGTGGATTGCGAGGGAAGTGATGAAACGTAGCGTGGGGGCGGCAGAAAGTTAGGTGGGCGGATTAGATCGAGAAACGTGCGGGGGTTGCTATGTGTGATCGTATTTATCACAGCGCAGAGGTTAATTTTCGAAGTGACCTTTATCCTGCAGTGGGCGTAAGAGGCTAGTGGTGGTGGTGGCGATGAGTCACTAATTTATGATTTTTACTTCGAAGTGATTTCATTCCCGTGGGAGTCTATGTTTGCTTTAAAACATGCTCGAAAAGGACTGCTGAGTTCTACCGAAGGGATAAAGAATCCTCACGAAAAAGACAACAACGAAGGAACGAATAAAGCAGACAGACAAGAGCTACGCGATGCGAAAGAGCTGGAAAAATGTCAACGCTTGTTTACCCTGGTCGACGAAAGGAGTGGTCGGCGCTGTAAAGGGAGCCGCGGGTGTTTAAGTGTGAAGCTGGAAACAGCTTCACAGGAAGCTGTTTTTTGCTGTACAAGCGGAGTGATGCGTAAAAAAAAGGACGAATGCATGTTAATCCTCGTTTATTACACATTTTTACGGCTAGTACTGAGCCACCGCGGGAGCTGTTGTTGGCATTCCGGTTACAACTTTGGTCATCCAGTTCCCGAAACACTTCTCTCTCTTTTTTTTTATATCCTAACTACGAATTGCGTCCGCATTTCAAGCACACTTATAGCTTTACTGCCTTTGTGCGCGCCGCGCTTGAAGGACGTGAAAAGCTCTCATTGTGTCCCCAGTAAGTCTAACTTGCAAAAAAAAAAAAAAAAAAGAAAGAAGGAAAGAAAGAAAGAAAGGAAGAAAGAAAGAAAGAAAGAAAGAAAAAGAAAGAAAAATGGAAAAAATGAAGGGAGGCAAGAAAAGCAGGCTCGCATAGTTCACGTTCACGAAAGCCGCCAGCTTTTCAACGTATGAAATAACGTATGCAACTAAATCACTAGATGAGTAGTGATCGAAGCAAACTTTTTTTATGTCAAATGAGTTCTACGGAAACCCGCAAGGTGGAGTAACGTCTATGAAAGGGAAAATTATCATCCACCCGTTTTGTAGCACAAGGCTACAAGGAAATCCATACGGATTTCTCATAAATGAACGCTTCCTAGTTGCCGAAAAAAACCGGACCAGGACAAATTTTTCGGCAACTAGGAAGCGTTCATTTATGAGAAATCCGTATGGATTTCCTTGTAGCCTTATGCTACAAAACGGGTGGATGATAATTTTTTCTTTCATAAACTTTTTTTTTAGTTTTGTTGCTTTACTGGCCGATGCGTCATATCTTTTAATGTTCATATCTCTTTGTTTGTAAAATGTTTGACTTTGTTATCTTAAATCTTCATTTTTTTATTTTAAACTTCAATTTTCTCATCTTTGTTTTGGTAAGAAATATTCATTATTTTCAGTTGGAGAATGTGGTCTGAAGAGAATGGAGGATACTCAAAGTATGCTTGCAATTCACAAAGCGCCGAACCCATTTTCATTATATTATTACACGACATTATCGTCTTTCTCGGATTGCATTCCTACCACCACATCCAAAGCCAAACAAGAGCCAGGAAATCACCAGGAGAAGACTAAAAACCAAACCATTCGCATCGCTCCAATCACCAGCACATTTTCGACCCACAGAAATGGACAAACACTGCTGGCTATGACGTAAAATACCCACTCTAGACCACATAATCTGGCACTGCAACGTGAATCCTCCCCCTCCTATGCTCTTCCGGCCAAACGCTCGTTAAAACCACGGGCTGAAGTCTGGACATTATCGGACTTCGAGATTCAAACCCGTGCCATCGACAGGGCCCAGGAGGTGGCTAACTGGTTTGACCTACACGCCACCCCTCTATCGAAATCAATTTTCGGTTGATTAATTAAGCCGTTTCCTCTTCCCAGAGCGAGAAGAAGGGAAACGTTCTGTCGCTTCGACACTTGAGATGAACGCCACAATACCGAGGCTGCCCTTCGAAACGGCCAAATCATTGTGTGTCCGCCTGAAGTGGGCGTGGTAGAAGCCACGGTCCGTAGTTCATCCAATGAGTTATAGGTGAAGTAGACAACGATCGACCGTTATTACTTCGTGTTATTTCCCACCCACTGGCCAACGAATGTTCAGTGGTCGTGGGCGTTGCTCACCTCCCGGTAGGTGCACTTGCAGGATCCGTTGGGGGCGCAGCGGGCGTTCATCAGCGGCTTCCTGGAATCCATGCGGCACTGCCTGTCGCACTTGAGGACGTTGCACGGCTCGTGAGGCTGCAAACGGAACAGGCCGGGCAGGGAAATAATTTGGCGCAAGCACGTTATTAGCGAAACTAATTAGGAGTGCTGCCTGTCACCGAGATGCGCAATAGCGTCAGTGAAAGCCACCTGCGGACTACTGATGTATGTACGAGTGAACAACAGATGTATCGGCAAATGGTTGCCTGTGCTTCTGCTTGGAAATTGTAGGTATTGTCGCGGCGCGTCATCTACCAGTGGACGTTAATGTGGAAAATAATTTCGTTGATTTGTTCGTTGACTGATTGACTGAGTCATTAATTAACAGGGTTTAATGCCCGGATCATGCTCAAACAGAATGGGAGGTGTATATCATAATGTAGATATCTTGTTGACGAGCTTCACAATATGCGCAAATGTATCTTGTGGCTGAAAATAACAATTATGGCGGGATACGCAACGCAAGGTTCATAGCGAGTCACCAAGCCGGAGAGTTCGTGTTTAATGTATGGGTGATGCTTGTTTTGGTATATAGTTTCGGTCAAATATCTGCGTGTTGAATGCACGCGTGTTATTGTTTGTGGCTAGCTTGTCGGAAATGAGTAACTGCATTTCAAATAGCAAAATAGTGACCCCGAAAAGAGCGCTTGACGGCTGGCTGCCTTGGCATTTGATATTAAAAAGAATTTAATCAGCCCGAATTGGTTTCACAGCAAAAGCGAAATGATTTGCTTTGCCTTTTCAACGTCATGCGCAGTAGGAAATAAACGTTTGTTTTCTGCAGAACATACCAATCCTTTTGACGAGTTACACTCAAATTTTGAACACATCACAGTAATCTTGCAACTAAGTAATATTGTCATATCAGTCGCATGGAATTAGTATGAGCATGAATAACGGAAATAACTGCGTGGAATTTTGCTATAGCTTTCGTTATCCTAGATACTAGGTACCCGTCTTTGATAACATTTAGTTCTGAAATGGGAAAGCATCAGAAGATGGGGTACACGACCTTATAAATTGGGCGGTAAGACTGCGTCTCCCGATGACGCAGTCGTTGTGCTTTCGTTTTGCTATGAATTAGCGCAACGTATGAACCACGCCGTTGGAATGAAATCGCCCGTAGCAACGGAGAGTCACTAGACGCTTCCACCTACGCCATGTGCTTCAAGTGTTCAGCCTATCGCACACGTTACCATAGCTGTCGTCGAGCCGCACACCGACAGGCTATATGCGTCGAAGTCGAGGACACAATCATAATCGACAAGTATGACAATTTTCTCTCCCATAAATTGACAAAGTTGCGAATGTAGCCGTGTTTAAGGGTACTGTTGCGGACACTGTCAAATTCTGCGATGTTTTCGGTCATGAAAGCGTTCACACACTTTATCCTTGGATAATAACGGGGACCTTCCTCTTCAATGTCTCAGGGTAATGAGGACCCAGCTTTGTGCACGCACGTGAAGCCTAACAACGGCTTTGCTGCTGACGCCGTTGCTATGCGGAACTTTTTAAGATATAAACAAGACACAAGTTTAAGGGGAAGATGGAGGCTCGAAGAGATGAAAAATCGTTGAAAGAAGAATATCGCTGATGCCCACGCTTCGTCAAGTCGACATGCCTTGGTCAGGGTGGCACCCCTGATCAGGAGAAGGCATATCCGCTTTGCCGAGAAATTGGCTGCAGCGACATTCCACGTTGAACCATTTTTCTTTCTCACTTTTCTAAGGTTGCACTGTGCGCATGGAGGAGTGGTTTCCTGGCACATTGCCTGGAATATTTCTTTTTTATTTTTTCTAAGATAATTGCAGTCGTGTGCTAGATTTTTTACTGTATTTATCGCTTATACGGTGTTTATTAATTTGCCATGTTTGTTTTATGTTTTGTGCTCTTTGAATCCCCTTGGTCAACTGCATGCTTTTGTTATGTCAGACACCCTAAAACCGCCTGGTTTTAGGATGCCCGACTGGGTGCCATTCATTTAATTCATTTTAGGGTGCCACTCAGGCACGCTGTGACCTCCTGGTTTGTGGTGCCACCCAGCTGGTAGCATGCAACCCAACCAGATGAACGCAGCTATTGTTGCGAAAGTCAAGCGTATGCGAATTCGCTCCTGGCGCTAGTCTTCAGAAAAGACGTAATCGTGAACATACTGCCTTTCTAAATATATTTTTTTCTGGCAAGAACACAGCTAAACGTGGCTGCAATTGCAGTCAGTAACGGTGTCGCGAGGTGATGTTGTCAGGAAACTCGGCAATGCGCTAACTCTATCGTAAATACAGGGATAGCGGATACGCTGAAACTCGGTAATAACAGTAGCAAGCCGCCGCTATGAAAGCACGCACTGAGATATATGCATATGTTGCGAGATCAGTGCGAATCTCAGCGCCAAGGCAGCTCTTTTCGAGGTACACAGGATCTGTAGGCCAAGAGAATCGATCGTCGCACGTACCGGCTGTAGCCACTCGCACTTGCAAGATCCCGTGCTACTGCAGTAAGCCCTCACAACGGAAGGGTTGTACTCCCGGCAGGTCGCCAGGCAGCGCGCGTTATTGCACGGCATGCCCGGGGGTCCCCCCGGCACGCCCTGCGAGACGAGGCATATGCCGAGCAGTCGGTAAGCTTTACTCTTCGAACGGGGCGTATAATCAGGATAAGGCGTTATTTACATCTAACTGTGCTTATCAGCATCTCTGCTGCGCTTACGATATATAAAGCGAGACCTACGATTAGCTCATTCATTCATTCATTCATTCATTCATTCATTCATTCATTCATTCATTCATTCATTCATTTGCAATTGGTGGAGCGAGCGCACCGGGATGGCGTTGGTTCCGGCTTCGAATCTCGAACCAGGGCGAATTTTTCGTCAACTAAGAAACTTTCGTCTCGGAGAAGTCTGTACGAGTAAATTTCTTTGTAATTTTTTGCTGCCAAACGGCTGCGGCTGCTGATTCGCCCTTTCGTAAATGCTACTCTACCTTGCGAAATTTCGCAAACTCTTTCACTATTCTGTTACGTGTCGCTGGATGACCTGGCTTAAAATCCCCTAAATTACTGTCGATGAGTGCATAATGGCTCCCTGCACTAAGCAGTCAGATGTTTAATGTGAGCATAAAGCCTGTAGATTAAATATTGCTTAACGGCCTTGTAGGCGGCATGCACACATCCAGATACACAAGAGCACGGTATTCAACCGCTTACTTATACTTATATATGTTGTATTTAATCATCATCATCTTCTTCATCACGATGATGACGTCTACGCCAACTGAAGTTATGTTTCGTGCAGTTATATGCAGTTATACTACTTTAAGACAAGCCACACTTGAGTGTGCGCCACATTGAGTGTGTGCCTGCGCCCAATCATCCATCTCAAGATGGGTGTGCGCCGCTGCGGCACAGGATATCATTGCTCCTGTCATCTTGTGTCTTGCTCTTTTTGTCGCCTTGTGTCCCGCTCCCTTCGCTGCACACAACTGCTCGTAATACACAAGCATGTTAGAGCGCCTTTCGGCGATTTGCGAATGCCCGAAGGGTGATTATAACCAGCCATTTGCAGAATGGGTCTGATAGAACTGGTTCCCACATTGTGTGGGATCTGCAAGGTTGCCTCGAAGCGCAATCAACGATCCCTATACTTTGAGCACAGATGGTGAAGAGGGACAAGCTCTTCCTGGCGGGTGTGAGACTACTCTGATATCCTAGTGGGTGAGAGACTACTCTGAATTTTTTACCTATACTACTTTGAAAGAATTCGTCTTAAGAATATAAAAAGGAAAGGCGAGGTAGCGATCGAAGAATGCCGAGCGGCTCAAGGAGGCTCGAGTTATTTTTAGTTGCGAGTGAGGTATACTTTTTCTTGCTGAGCCTCCACGCGGTTGGCATGGTAACGAAATAGCCGAAATAGACGATCTTCGTTGTCTTACGTTATATTAGTTGATCAAGGGACGCGAATAAATCATAAATACATGTGGTAGTGGTTTTGTTCATGTTTAAGGTCATACACTAAGAGAAGTAATGCGAGAATTGCGCAATTGTTGACCTGTATATAGTGCCTCATATCAAACCGCCTCCGTAGGCTCAACGGAGGGGATATAGATAGTAGCCCAGTTGCACTGACCAGACTTGTGGGAAGTAAATACATACGTGGGCGGCGGGGACTGGAACGCTTCATTCGACATAACCCCATCGGCGAGAAAATACTTGTTCAAACATGTCTCCTCTGTTCCTGTTATATTCGCGGGATCCACATTTTCTGCCGTGTTGCATCACAGTGAAATGCCATGTTTTTTTTATTGGTGTCTTAATCCTGGGCTTTGATCAAACATCTCGCCACCGAGCTTGTGCAAAATTAGCAGCGGTCTTGCTGCTATGTTCGGTTACATGCGGAGAACAGTAACTGGGTAAGGCGTGACCCAAGATACTGTTCAGGGAGCGAATGAGAGGGCACGTCTATAGATAAGACCGCCGCCCTATAATGTTGCAGCAGATTTATATGAATTATGGCGTTACGTAAAGAGCACCTTACCAGCCTTTTCTGGAATATATATGTCTGGCCTGGGATGTACAAATGCACAGTTCCAGTTGCTCGCGTCTTTTAATTACCGGGTCCCATTTGCCAATACGCTCTGTGCGCGCAGTCGTGGCGTGCGTGTGATAACAGCAGCGTGGTTCCGCAATAATGACCCGCCATTCCCGTCCTTTACATCGTGTCTCACACCCTTCAAAGCTGCCTTTATATGTAGAGCCGAATGTCCTCGCGTTCGCTTGTAACGTCGATGCCATAACTCTAATAAACGGTAATGACACTGCGAAGGTACTTCTGTACTTACCAACACTTTGAGGATGCCAGTAAAGAACACGCGGACTAATAAACACGCTATGGACTGCTGCCTACGCAGGTAAGGATACGAAGCATCTCGCGTTATGGAGTGCATGTTTACGTAGTAAAACGACGAACGGTACCCGAACTACTTAACGTAATGAATGTACAGCCGTCAGCACGGTTAACTCGAACACACTGTAGCGTGGCCTAGACCACTCGAACAGGCCAGACCGTTCGAGTTAACCGTGATGTGACGGCTGCGCGTGATAATGAGTACAGTTCCTTCATTCAAGCAAAGCCCACCGTGCCTTTTCAGTGCGAAAGCACTTATATCCTATCTACCGAGATTTTGCGGATATTAGGAAGGAACACGAGGCAACATGTGCTGGGAAATGGGTTGCGGCTGATGCGTTGGCCAGGCGTCCCATGCCTCCGCGGCGCCTGTGCGCGAGTTTCGATCGGTCAGTCTGGAGCTTTGCGTTCCTCATTCGTTTCGTCAGTGCGCCTGTCACGCTTGTACGGTTTGCGAAATTCCAACCGCGTACCGCGTTGTTCGCGGTTCTCGAATAGGCTGTCGCGTAAAAGTTGGACCGTTAAGCATCGAGTGATCGCTATATAGCATCATTGGCACCTGTTCGCATTGCTCCCTCGCATCAGAATTATGTTTTCTCTTATATTAAAATTAGTCCAAACTGTCATGTGTGTAGGTGTTAGGTAATTCGTAGTTTGCGCTTTTTCTGACGAGTTTTACTTTGAGGAATTGAATTTTCTTCACTGATGAACCTGTGCCACGGCGGAGGCTTTGCGTGATCGGGTGCTTCGGGAAACCCGGCGGCAGCGCGGGATAATTATTTCTGCCTTGGACGCTTACGCCGACCCCGACACAAGATTTTTTTTTTTTTTGCGACACGAGCTTCTTAAGGCTATCGCGTTAATACTACGTTGCGTGGCGCAGCCAAATTGTCTCTCATCGTACAGTTCGTACATACCAATGTCTTGTGGTTGCTTTCTATGAATGCAAATTGGTGCGAGTACATTCTGCAGGAACATTCTGCGGGTATAACTGCGGCACCAGGCGGCATGTTTTAATGTGTAGAAAGGTGGGAGGCGACGAACTACTGTGCCACGCATTTCTTTAACCGCTCTCCTAATAAAATTTATCAGGTGCGTTGTCGTTGATTGAGCTAACAGGATCTTATATCTCGTATCGCCTGGCTCGAGCATGCTTTGGAACACGCAGAAGAGCCACTTTGTCATCAACCTGGCGGTAACGGCTCGTCAATACACGTACTTTTGGAACCAAAGAAGGGGAAACAATGCATTAAAACCATCGAGTTGTCGCTTGTAAATATAAAACTGCGCATAATGCAGAATCACCTTGTATCGACTTCGTATAATAAAGAAGACCTGGTAACCGCTACGGCGGTGTTGAACTCATGAAGCCCTCTCATTCACCTGAGCAGGGAGGTGTTAAATTGAAAGTTGCAAATGAGTTCCGCGGAAACCCGCAAGGTGGAGAACGTTTATAAAAGAGAAAATTAGCGTCCACAAGTTTTGTAGCACAAGGCTACAAGGAAATCCATACGGATATCTCAGAAGTGAAAGCTTCCTAGTTGTCGAAAAGTTCGTCCTGGTCCGGGGTTCGAGCCCGAAACCAACGCCTGTATATCAAATGAGTTCTACGGAAACCCGCAAGGTGGAGAACGTTTATGATAGAGAAAATTAACACTCGCCAGTTCTGGTGGATGCTAATTTTCTCTTTCATAAATTGAAAGTTTTCTACGTCTCCCAGCTTCTGGAGTTGCTGTAGCTACTGATATTACTGAAAACCTGACAGACAACCGCAACAGTCTTTGCACCACTACGTTACAGCAACTGACCCCAATTCACGTATATCCTTCTTGGTGTGTATCGTTCCAGTATCGACATATATTGTCAATAATAGGCTGTATGCAGGCGGCGCTGGAATACTCACCCCTCCAGGAGCGGCACCGCAGATGCATCCCTGCGGCGAGCATGTTCCCACGCCACTTCCCGCGCTCTGGCACTGCGCCAAGCACTGCCCGGAACGCATCCAGCGCCCATACCCATTTGCGCCACTGAAAAGAATGCAATAGACGCAACTAAAACGGTAGCATCTCAACATAGAGACCTGCAAACATGCGATATACAAGGAACCTAAAAAATGTCAATCTATCACGCTACCCCTTTCAGACGCTGCGCGTACATTCACCCGCTTGGTTTCTTTTTGCCTCTCGGGACCGGTGATAGCGAAGTTAAAACAACAGAGGCTCCGTAAATAGCTTGTGTTCAGTTAATAGGGAGTTTTAGCAGCGGCGGCTTACCGTACGGTAAGTACGGTAATACCGTACCGTCCTAGTGGGTGCACGTATAAAATTGAGCTTATGAGGGCTTTACCAGCAAGTTTTATCATCTGACGACGTTTCGCTACTCTCCGAGCAACTAGTGCAGTTCTTCCCGACTAAAACAGCCGCTTGTTCACCATGACGGTACGGCATTACCGTCATTGCCGTACGGTAAGCCGGCACTGCTAAAACTCCCTAATGTGCACAATGATCCGTACTTTTGAAAGAATAACTTTGGCCGAGACACCATACCACGCTTGTCCGTTTGTATCGTTGACTGTGGCTAAAGGCAGCAATTTGAAAAGAACATACATATTTCTCATTCCTCACTATGCTCGCTGCTAGTGTTCAAAGCGATTCAGAAGCTTAGAGGAAGAATGGATTGTTAAAGGGGTGAGATATTGTTGAACATAAATTTTACTGGAGTGAGAAGAGGACATTGTCGAAAGGTTCGCCCCAGCGACATTCTCTGTTCACGAGAATTTTGATTACTGGCAACAGCTGCACGTACTTCGAGTCGGTGACAGTTTTTTTTTTTCGTGCAAAATGAAACATGGCCGATTTCGCATTACTCCGTAATCACCGTCGCTCATAAAAATGTGTTCAAAACCACATCATAGCTCCCTAACTTCTTCGCAACAAACTATCCATCACCCTAAATGCAATATTGGGGACTTGACGGATTTCTCATTAAACTACTAATTAAGATGTGCTCACTGGCCCGAAAACCATAAGCGCCCACGCTTCGTCTCATCACTTCAACTCTCTGTTCTTTGATCTAGCGCACGGGCTCCCGCTTCTGCTTGTCTGTACGCCGGGGGATAATTGAGTGCGGGCTAACGTGATTGCGTAACAGCGTAGCAGCGCCCGGTTCTATATACCGCTTCCACTAGAGTTCGCCCTTGCTACTTGATATCTATCGTGGCAGCAAGAACCACAAGAGTCGGCCTATCACTCAAACTGATAATAACCATGGCGTTCCTTCTTCGTTAATGCTGTGTCATTGCCGCTGCTAGCCTAAGAGATATGCACCGATAGTTAGGAAGATGTAATCGATTGCTACCTCTTA
This sequence comes from Hyalomma asiaticum, assembly GCA_013339685.2. Classification (NCBI taxonomy): domain Eukaryota; kingdom Metazoa; phylum Arthropoda; class Arachnida; order Ixodida; family Ixodidae; genus Hyalomma; species Hyalomma asiaticum. The sequence goes on from CM023483.1 coordinate 60,880,192, forward strand.
GATGACACTACAGAATTAGTGTCGGTGATGGACTGATGGTGCTGAATGTTATAGAAGCGTAGTTACTTTATCTCTCTAAGCTGGCACGGTACTGGGTGACGGTACGCTAAAGCGATGGCCACTCGGCATAATTTAAGTTCTTCCGGCGCAAGGCGGCGCCTACGCAGACGGGGGGGGGGGGGGGGCTATCGTTCTAATTACTGCGGTAACGTATCACGCAAAGCTTCAGCTCTCTAACATTGGCTTCACCAAATGTATGCACGTAAATGAGAAAGCACAGCGGCAAAAGGACAATTAAGTGAAACAGGGAATTGCCCACGGGTACGGTGGAGCTTGCGGACCCCGGGCTGGTTGGATAAAATTGGCGGGTACTCTCATACGACAGTTATGATGACATCATTATTTTAATTCAGCGGCCCGTCTTCGTACATAGCGCGGGCCGCAAGCTACAGACTTCGTGTGCATAGTGTCTATAATATTGCTGCACGTGATGCTTGCATAATTACAGTCTCGTGTCCTTTACATACGCGTTACTCAAGGCGAGAAGGTGCTTCAGGAAACGACGAGGCGAGTGGGGCCTCACTATGGAAATGTCACCGTGTCTTTATTTTAATGTCACCCGGTGCTCTCATAGACGAAGGTGTGTGAGTCTTTCGTTGCTGTTTGTGGCTTGTTATTAAATATTGTGAAACCGGGAAACTAGTCCAGCTGAAAAACAGAACCATATGTTACACTGCCGTCAGGGATGAAACCCATGGACGGAGGGTCGTGCGATAAAACGTGCGAGGAAATGATGATATGAGAACTGAAAGAATGCAAAATTACGTAACTATAAGCGCAGCGTGCAGTAACTACGTGAAAAGTAATTATATTTACCACCTTAGAATGGCGATTAAAATATTTTGTTAACAACATTAATAAGGGCACTGTGCTCTTTCATAGTACAATATAAGTGGCTCACACATGGACGTTATACACAGCTTTACAAGCGCGTCTACTCAGTAGGAGCTTAGTATGAAATTAAGTCATAACGCCGAAGCGAAAAGGACAAAGAAGACAAAAGCATGTGGGCTACCAACTATTCCTTTAACCTAAATTTGATTATCAAATTTGTGCTACAGCTTTTTTTATTTTTATTAGTAGTTCTCTCCCACACAAATCTCTTTTTCGGTTCATGGCCGATCCCCCAGAGTGGGTTGCGCCAAGGACAACCAACCAACCAACTCACACGCCCCGCCGTCTTCCTTGTCCTTGTCGCGTCAGCGCTGTGACTTCGTTTATGGAACGAACCAACTAGCCCAAAAATTTGTACCCTTGCGAAATGAAAGATAGAAAAAAACAGAGCACCTTATCAAGCGCCTACATCTGTACAGTGGACCGATGTACGTCACCTGCACTGTGGTTTTATGCAGTGCTCAATCGTATATAAATACATTTAGATGCGAAGCAGCTTATGGTCGGGGCTATGTCACTCCCTCCATTCATCCATCCGGCGTTGTGGCGTCCACACCCGCACTGCGCATGAGCATCCTCCTCCCCCTCCTCTCCTTGTCTCCTCTCCTCTCGGCATTCCTCCTGTCCTCTACGAACGGCGCGCGTTGACTATGGAAACGGTCCGCCGCGGTGGTGTAGTGGTTACGGCACTCGGCTGCCACCCAAAATACGCGGGTTCGATCCCGACCGCGGCGGTCGCATTTTCGATGGAGGCGAAAATGCCAGAGGCCCGTCTACTGCGCGTTGTCAGTGCACGTTAAAGAACCCCAGGTGGTCTAAATTTCCGGAGCCCTCCACTACGGCCTTTCTCCCCTCTCTATCTCTTTCACTCCCTTTCCCCTACCCCCATGGACGCTTAGCCGTGCTCCCTACATGGGCTGCAGAAATTAGCGTACTTTCCTAACCGAACCACAATCATCATAATTATGGAAACGCTCTTTCTTCGATGAACGCTTTACCAGCTCGCAAGGAACGAGAACGCTCCCTTGCCCGCGAGAGACAACGCTGACGCAGGCAGCGTCTGCTAGCATCAAACCGATGCAAACGCGACACCTAGTCAAATCGATGCAAACATGGTGTGCGCCCCCCGTGCTGCTTCGCATCGCCTCATGGTCCCCTTTAGCGGGAGATGGTGTAATTTTTTTCAGTACGCTCTGCCTTTTGGTATTTTCGGAAGTGCGTGTCATAACGTTTGTACTACATCGGTATCTTACTGCTCCCTACGCAAACGTTATTCTTGAAATGACGCTTGACAGGCATAAACTAAGTTGTCATATCATAGCTTCTAAATGAGCATTCTAGTGAATTTATGCATGTTACAGCAGATAAATATTTTAGAATGTTTGTTTACATAAAGCCCTCGTAAAGGCGCAAGAATGTCAAGAATAAATAATTACTGATAAGCTTGAATTATTGGATTTATAAACTACAGTTTTTGTGAGCTGAATCTGCTCATCCAAGACGTCTTTAATTTGAGGCATAGTGTATTATGTCAAACGCGTATATCAGTGAGAAGGAAATGGTCCCCGCTGCAAGGAACAGTGTCTGCGGGATTATTAACGCACGTGTTCGTGATCGAAGTGTGAAATACGCTTCAAAGCTTGAGCGAGCATTTACTACTGAAAGTGTTGAGTGTTGTGGTGTGAGCTTACCCATGCGACCGTCGAATACTTGCAGTGGGAGAAAAACAAAACAAAACACATATCAAATTACGTTCAAGCACGATATTTCACCGAAATTATTCACGAGTAGTGAACCAACAATCCAATTAAACATGACGCGAAATGAAGACATAGCGGTAATTTACAGGTGTTATGTAAATTGTTGCAGGCAAACCATTGGCTCAGGTTCATTCGCTCGTAAACCAAATGGGTCGCCCTCCTAGTGCAACTAACTAACTAACTAACTAACTAACTAACTAACTAACTAACTAACTAACTAACTAACTAACTAACTAACTAACTAACTAACTAACTAACTAACTAATCTCCATCGCAATTTTTTATCCGGGATGCCCTTACCAACTCGCAAATGGAAATGTCGTTGGGACAAGTGGTGCCGATCATAGCTGAGAAAAAGACAGCAAAGAAACATTTTTTGAGCTCCTGAAGAAAGTTTCCAGTTGTTATGAACTAAAAGCAAACTCGGAAGTGGCAAAAAGAAGTTTCCAGAAATTTCTTCTTTTAAATACGCTACGAGTAAGCTCATTGCCAGCGTGTGCTGTGAGCATCGTGCAGTTCAGGATGCCCCATACCGCCTGCACCTGAACCATATGGTTTGTGCATGCCATTTATACGCTCGATGTCTCTCAGTTTGACTGTCCAACGATTGCGTAACCTGGCTACAATACAGGCATGCCTCCATTTTGATGCTTTGCCTTATGTTTCTTTCTGTCGAAGGTTGAATGGCCAGGAGCGGTGGTGCTCTTAAGAAAAAGAAACGCCATATATATATATATATATATATATATATATATATATATATATATATATATATATATATATATATATATATATATATATATATATATATATATATATATATATATATATATTAATGCAAACAAACTGTTGCTTCGACGCGGATATGCATTTGGTCATTTGATCAGGCAGCTAAAACGACCACGGATACTCTTTTTATCTTGTTTTGTGAAATAACCCACTCAGCGCGAGTGCATAGAATGTGCCAGCCTACCTGTTGGCGTTATTCTGAAATGCCATTATTACCATAATCAAATTTTTATCCTTCTCTTTCTGAAACACCGAGAAACTAAAGAAAACCCGTCAGGCTCATCTCCGACCTTTATTTTTCTAGAAAAGGGCCTTCGCTTCCTAAGAATCGATATTTAATTAACCTTTCCTTAAAGGAAAGTCTGCCAAAAGAAAATGTTTGAATACAAAACATATTGATGAATATATGTGAATAATTCTTCATAACCTGGGGGCCTGGTTAAAGCTCCGATCAAGCACGATCTATCGTTAATGAAGAAGCTCATCAGACTGTAGGTGCACTCCCCACAAAAACGAAGAGGTGGAGTCGACGGCGTCAAGGGAAGGAACCGCTGAACGTCGCACACCTAATCACATCGCAAGTATTAGACACCTCACAAAAATAAGCGTATGCAGTTAATTCACAAGCGTATCTAACACAGCCTATGCACAATTAGGGCAATCGCTAACGAACTAATTCGATCGAAATAAGCAGAGAACACACAACACTGGCGCTATAGTAGGTACTGGCCATATGGGTCGTACGGGAAATTGGCAGAAATAACTAAAACGGGGAAGCCGACAACCGAAATCTGATTACGCACTGACCTGCCAAATGCGAAGAACTGATATCTATAGAGAAAAAGTATCGCAGGGGGAGAATGTAAATCTAAGGCACTGAATGATGTCAGTAACTGTCGCGTCGGTGAGATGCGACTCGCATTTTCTTCATCAGGCCAGATGAGCTCATATCTTGTTTTGTTTTTATCTTCAGAGAATCTAGGCTGCGTTGGTATACGTCAGCTGTGTCCGTGCTTATAGGGGCTGCAGGTAGATATACAGAAAGTGTCACGGAGTTCAGTCTCTCGTCGTTTGTACACTTCGAGAACTGGACAGTGAGCACTGATTATACTGATAACAGGCCATTGCGCCCAATACCCAAGACAGAGGCAAAATAAGACACCTAAACAAGCTGACGAGAACCATCTCAAATTACATGTATTAAAGATAACAGTTTGAAACAACTAACCGCGGTTTTCAAACTGCTTCACAATTCGCTACCACAAACACTCAGTGTCCAAGTTAACGTTAGCGAAGCTTAAGCAAGGAACAACAACAACAACAACAACAACAACAACAACAACAACAACAACAACAACAACAACAACAACAACAACAACAGACCAAATATACAGTTGATGTGACACCTGTACGCTGACATCTGTCTTGTATCACTGCTAACAAAATATTTTGTTCTAGTTGTTTAGCTACTGAGCAGCAAATAACAAAGAAATAAATGAGCAACAACTTGGCTATAATGTTAACTTGAACACTGGCATAAATGTACGCGTGTTATTAAATAATATTGCAGACGCAGGCGCCATAATCAGTGAAAGGGCGAAATGTGTCAGCACCTTTTTCGATGCTGTCGTCATATAAATATACTTCAGTTCGATATAAGAGGCGCCACGTAGCCTTTGATAAAGCGTATATTTTGTTCTTGTCTTGAATAAAACTCCGCTACCAGTATGTAATTCTAACTCACCCAAGAAGCTATACTCTTAAGAAATTGCCGTTCTTTCTCTATCGACATGAACGTAACGTGGTGTAGTTAGGCTAACCTTTTATTTTCGGCCTAATATGGATCCTCACGCTACACGGCACACACATATGCCTTTCTTTGCGGTTTCTTCACCCCTCGTTAGTGTGGCTAGGTTTCTATTCTGCCAGAAAGATGTCCTCCCTGCCACTCAACCCTCCCCCTCTAGTAATCCTTCTTTCCTTCCATGTTGTCCCCGCATTTCGTCTAGAGCCTGGTCGCTAACGAAGCATTCGAGGCGTGAAAGGCGTACGCGATCATTAATTGCCGCCGTTTTTTCGAGAAGCGGGAACCGTACATAAGGATGGGGGGAATAAATACAGCCACCGCAGGGCGACGTAGTCGCAGGTTGGCGGTCGCCCACGTTTATGACGGTACTCAGAGCCTCAGGTCCGATGGACCCGAGCATGGCGAGGCCCCGAAGGCGATAGAGCGAATAGACGCGGCCTTCCATTAGCCCTAGGCGATCGAGTGGCATTGAGTCGATGGAGGCCGTTCTTCAGCTGCGGTCACTTGCGGGAAACGTGTCCGCATACAAGATAATGTCAATGCGTTACTAACGGGCTATTCGCAGCTGGATGAACTGATGTAAAAAAACTGATAAAAACAAGCAAACTGAGGCGCTGCCTTATTTATATGCTAATCTTTCCTTTGCCGCTTTTAGAGCGACGCTTTCAGTGAAAATGACCGCGCGTGGCTTCAGGAAAGTACGCGAGATGTTTGGGAAATGTTGTACAGTCGGAGTACGCAACCATGTGACGCAGCTAACTTTTACGTTCGGTTTACGTGGCGTTGAGTCCTCGACATGAGGCGTTATCACGAAATACTGTCTCCAAACCTGAGACGAAATCGGGGCGTGAATTGTGCAGTGATAGAGAGCTTACATTTGATGTCAGCAAGAAAGAAAGAAAGTGAGCGAGAAATAAAGAAAATGAGAGTTTCTTTGAGATTCCTCTCGCGCGTGAATTTATTTAAATTTTGCGAATTTGACCCCTTCATATTAGATGTACGGGGTTATCGCGATGCCACGAGTGAAAGCAAGCTGAGAGGACAGGTTTGGATCGTGCAGGGCGTTTGAATGCGGCGAGCTAAACGAATCTGATAAATAAGGCACAGAATGAGACCGAATTTCGACGCTGTCACGAACTTGGTACACTCGTATATAAGTACGTGTCTAAAACGTGCAATCACAGGAGTCTTCGAAGCCTTTCCGATTGCACGTTTCAGACATATATACTGCAGGGTCCAAAATGATTGCACGCTTCAACATGTACCGCAGGGCCCAACAAATGAAGAGCACTAGTCGGCTTGTATGGCAGCCCGCAAATTCTTGTGCCCACGGTGAGCACGGGATGATCATGCCGGTGCCGAAAGCTGTCACGACGGAGGACCGAGGCTCTAGAGCTTTAATTTTACCCCACGACGAGACGGATCGGTGTCCCCAGCGGCTATCGCGTTTCATTTGCAACTACAATTGTACAAGGACACTGAGTATACAACTGCAGTTTGTCCGCGCAAACGTGTTTTTCGCAAACGTGCAACCAGAATTTTATGTTCGGGTGGGGGAGAGGTGGTGTATATCTGATCCCACTCATGCATGTTTCTGCGCGTATGTTCGCTTGCGGCACAATAACTGAAGAACCTCTGAGTGGCGGGGCAAGGGTGATTCTTCGCTGCACCCTTTTCCTTGATTTACAGCAATATCTGTAGTACCAGAGAGCACCACCGCTCCTCTCTGATGCTTCCCGAAACAGGAGTATAAGAAAGGAGGGTCAACCAGGGCAGACAGGTGTATCACTTTCTATCACACGTAGTTAAAGCCATAGAGTGATACAAAAATTTCACGGATCGTACGCGTTCCTCACTATCTATGGATCTGGGTTGTCTGCAGAGTATGTCGGACGAATTTCGGGGAACCGCTAGTTTTTAGGCGTGAATGGGCAATCTTGCACCGTGGCACTTTCTAAGCGCGCGGCGGCTACTTCTGTACTGCATGCAAACACACAAAGCAGGTATTTTAGTATTTCATGGTGCCTAGGTGTGGTGCCTGTACAATAGTGGCGTCTAATTTGCCCGGCGTTACTACCCCACGTGTAAACATGAACGATATGAAAAGTTTTCAGTGTGACTGTCAAGGAGCATTTAGCGTAGACGTGCGCTTAATAATTGTCATCACTTCGTGTTCTGGACGATCGCGAAAGAACTAAGTTTAAAAAAATGCATTCCTGTGTCTTTCTGACCTGTCAACTTCTTACTACTGATTCCGCGCTAATATTAAAGACTCATGTTGTCACTTCAGTGCTAAGAGAGGCGCGGTTGCTGAACATGTTGCCGCACGACACGTGTTTACAGCCTTGTGCGATTTTGCCTAGGGACTCTATTCGCACCGCACTTCCTGTTCTTACAGCGTGGCAGCGTATAAATAATGCGCGGGGAAGTTCTAATACTGCCACTGCAAAAGGGAGGGCAAAAGTTAATAAAGAAGTGCTGAGTAAATAAACAAAAAATGTAGGGCGCCAATGTACTCACCAGAGGCTTCCACAAGTAATGCTGTTAAAAGAAGATGCGACAGGTTGTAAGTAAAAATAAAGAGATCTTCGAACATGGATGTTAGTTGTTATTGCGTTGGGTGCTGAAAGACCACTGCATACAAACTTTCTCATGTCTTACGGCAAAACGTATGATAATATTGTCCGGTCTGCTTAAGAAGTTCACTCACTCACTCACTCACTCACTCACTCACTCACTCACTCACTCACTCACTCACTCACTCACTCACTCACTCACTCACTCACTCACTCACTCACTCACTCACTCACTCACTCACTCACTCACTCACTCACTCACTCACTCACTCACTCACTCACTCACTCACAAGATAAACAAAAAAGGGAGCTTTTACAATTTTAAGAGAACGTGTCGGTATGTCGTAATTTTCGGCACGTGGCCGGAAATTTGGCCAATGGCAAAGAGAGCTAATAACATAAGCCATGTGAATCCAGCACGCCTGAAAAAAAGAAGTAGAATTCAGCTGCAATGACGCATGCTCGCCACTCATGCTTTGGGAAGAGTTCGGCGGTGCAAGAGTCAAGGCTGAGCTGGTCGGGGGCCAACTAAATTACGCGAACAAACGTTACGATCGACAGCAATAACATAACTTTTCTCTTTTCTGCGCGGTCACGTACATGTTGCGGAGTATAAAAAGAAAACTTGAAACGGCTTGTAAAAGTTTTTATGCATGGTTACGTTGTGTAATCAGACGGAAACTGATGTAAGCGTTTTGCGAAGGGCTTGTCTAAACGAACCGATCAGCGGAGCCGTGGTACACTTTAGGCTGCCTCCACTAAATATTTTCCGCCTGAAAAACGTTACCTTTCTCACCTTTTACCGAGATACGCGTATTACCTCTACCCCAGTGAGTGTTCAAGACCGAGTAACATTCTTTTCGTTGTGCCGAAAGAGATAACCCACATACAGGACGTGTGACATTGACTGAGTGTTCGTATAACAGTAATTCTGAATCAGTGACATCAACTACTTGAAACCCTCTTCCGTATGCAAATCGTATGTCATTACGCTGTTTGAACAGCGAGCCGTAAGGAATGTATTCCGACCTTCTGTAGTACTCTATGGACTCATGCTGACGACTGTGCGGCGGCACGACTATAATAAACGTGAGAAAAATACCTGTCAAGGTGGATTAGACAGGTATTCCTGTCAGGTATACCTGACAGGTATTCCTGACAGGTATACCTGTCAATACCTGCCAATGCCTGGTATACCTGTCACCTGACAGTCAATACCTGCCACGGTGGCTAAGCCAGTAATATGACAGGTATTGTGCCGTGACAAGTATTATGCTTCTAAGCTTGAGGACACGCGTCCGATTCCCAGCCGCAATGGACACATTCAGACGGTGATGAAAGGCGAAAAAGAGAATATGCTTAGATTTAGGTGCTCGTTAATCAGAACTAAAGGTAGTCAAAAGGATTCCGAAGTTATCTATTTGGTGTAACTTATAATGATACGATGGTTTTAGCTCGCAAATCTGAAGAACTTAATAATTAATGCCAGAATATGTTGTCTCTGGCCGCTGCTAAACAGTCACGCTTTCGAACATCGTCCTATCAGATCAGCTAAGTTCAAAACATATTTTGGGCTTGTTCTTACCCCCAACAGTAACTGTCATCGATTTAGTAGTACGCTAATCCACTTACATTTACGACTCCGAATTCGATGCGTTCCTGTCAGGAACGATACGTCACACTGAAATGCGCGTGCGGTACGTGATCAGGATGTGTACGGGAAGGGCAGTGTTAAAGGAGGGAAATGCATACAATATTAACGACGATTTCCTTTGGCAGACGCGTTCGCAAACCAGCAAAAGTCCAAAATAATCTGTTGTTTTCTTTTCTGTTGTTTTTTTTCCTACATGACCGTATTTGATTGTGTAATTTGTGACGGAATTCTTTGTGTAAATTTTGTACTCGCTAATTAAACTACAACATGCCTTGTCTGTACGGATCCTCAACTAGCCATATCGGCTACGGATCCGGATGTTTTCGCAGAAATGTTTCGTAAACAATTTCATTGAAAATGAAGCATTTTTTCTTCTTCTTCTTCTTCTTCTAAGAGCGCTGTCATACGAGAATGTGTCTAATGGATGAGTGATACCTACATAGTTTGCTCTTATCAGCCGAATAGAATCTGGATATATCCTCCTCGGATAAACGGGGTTGGGGAAAGTCTTTGCTTTGCAACTACCTGTAGTCAAACGCATGGGCCTTGCCAGGTTTGGGGTTAGGGATCGACTATACCACACAGCAAACCCGCGGGGCGTCTATGAGACGGGATCTCCGGAGCTCCTCGGGGGTGGTCAAGGCCCAGGTCAGTGGTCACTGAGTGGCAGCGTAGTTGTAAATAAAGTTGTTCCCACCACGACCACCACTGCTGTCACACGCTCTCATAACAAGGCGAAACATTCTGAATGGCCTTACATCCATGAAATGATATTTCCACATTGGTGTACGCCTAAAATTTGAAAGCTATGTGGCAGCCTTAAGTTAACCTGCGGAAAAAGAAAAATGACTTCATCTATATAGGCTGTTTTGACGCAAAAAATAAAAGAAAATAATGCTGCTTTGATGGCGACTCACCAAGCAACGCGGCAGCGAGCATCGCCAGGCTCCGTAAGGCGTCGGCCATGTCGTTTCTGCAAAGAGACGTTTTCAGGGAGCAGCCGAGAGAGGCTTTCGTGGAGAAAACACGGCTCGCGAGCAGGCCCTGTTCGTCGGGCTGTCTGTCGCTTTCTGCACGACAGCACCGACGATGTCTCGCGGCTTGGTTGCACACACACACGTCTGCGTGCCCTCGTTTAGCATCTACTAGACCCGTGCAATCAATGAACCCGCGCTCGCTTTAGGTGAAGAAGGTGCGAATGATACGGGTTTTTGCATGCTGCCATGTGCTGCTGTCGTTCCGCTCATTTCGTAGCCGAATAAAAGGAAATAAAAGCAAGGGCAGTGTCCCGAAAGCCGCGCAGCCTTCAAGACGCCACGGACTAGTGCGAGAGGAGCACGGACGCGTGATTTCGAGGAGCTTTTTCATGTGCTTCTCTCAAGTTCAGTAGATGAAACTTTGTAAAACGTAAAGGCTGGGAAAGGTAAGGTTATATCTGCAGAAGCATGTGTGACTGCGATGTACCTGGTTATGCAAGAGGTTATATGTCACGAAAGAAGGACACTTTCTTGCACCTTGAAAAAGAAAAAAAGTATAAATAAAATTTCAGCGGACCGAAAGCTCTTCTTCGCAACCTACAAACAGCGAAGCTACTGCTAATCTTCGTCTTTTGCCTGTTCTTTATAGATATGCATAATGCGACATGACTTCCAGGGCTTCCTACCAATTTTTTTAACGGAGTAAAATGTCCTCCACCGTCGATATCAACGATCACCTGTGATCGAACCTGTCCCAAGGCATACTTTAGTTAGGCTAAGTTAGGCTAAACGAAGACAGAAAATAGGAACCGGAACCGGAAGTCACTTGAACCCGGAAGTCGCACCGGAAGTCACTTGTTTTACCATAGCAGCAGCGCGTGCCTTACAGTCTCAGCGCCGCTTTAACAAAGCATCGTCCCACGAACGGGTCGAACTGATACTATTCCAGGTGGGACCGCATGGCTAGTGCCCAGAGGGTCTCTCATTGTTCTGACACATCTCTAACAGACTGGAGTAAGCGATACATGCTGAAATAAGATACTTGGAAAGCGACGCTAAGGCGGTGCTTTGAATGTCATGTAAGTCCTCGTCTTCGGTGGCGCACGTGATTTTAATTACGGATAACCGACTAGCCTGAGTCTACACGCTTTGTTAGGCTAAGCCCGCCTGTCGGCCAAGCCCTTTCGCCTGCTTGATCGTCATATAGTCATCACTGTCGACGTCGTCATCGTTATCGTCGCCTCGACGATGCCTTTTAGTGCACGTTTTGTAAGTATTGTGCAGCCTTCGCGGAATACTATGACGTGAGTTGCCCCTTGCAAGGAGTTACTGGTGCTTCAGGGCTTCGAAGTTGAAGTGGTTGAAGACAGCAGCACAGCAGTTGAAGTAGCGAGCTGATTCATAAATATCTGCACGTTGTTATAGAGTATCTGCTTTGTACCGTTCCTTTTTTTCTTCTCTCTATTTTTCCCGATCCACGAATGCCTGATATACATTCTGAGTGACTCCTACTGCGGGATCGAATTCGTGTTTTTGAATTTCATTCGAACAAGAGCTTTCCGAAAGCTTGAGTGGTTGAAACCATGGACATTAAAAGTGACACACGAAACACCTACATTAGCCGAACATAAACGGCCCGCGTGTTTGTTCTGCGTGTTTGTTTGCGCCATCGTTTGCAGGCTGTTTTCTCGATAAACGCGGGCACGATACGGTTTCGTACTGAGAATCACGCGCTTTCCGATCAAGCCGCGGGCCGCCTGTTCTCGACAGTGGAAACAATACGACCTGCCGTTCGGAGCAGCACATTTTGGCTTCGTCCACTTTTCGTGCGCTCCGCATTACTGCACGGTACTAAAAGCGGCTCAACTTTCAGTCCACCGTGGGCGCCGCGGCTGCCTGTTGCTGAAACGCTCTCGTTTGCTCGCTCCCTTCTTCGCTTATTCGTGGTTGCGTGGACACTCACGTATACACGCTGCCGCGACAGATCTACAACGACATCCACCCTCTTCTCCTCTCTCTCTCTCTCTCGTTCCTAACCTTCTTTCTGCGCACATGCGCGAAAGAATATCTGCGCTCCTTTCCTCAAATCTTCCTGCTCGTTCCATCGTTTATTTTTTCATTTATTATTATTTTTGTTGCTGCTAACACATGGCGGTGCTGGTCATAGGTGCTGCGTGCGTGTCCTTTCGTTGTCAAGCCTAAGCCTCGTAATCTTTTTTTTTCCATTATTATTGCGTGCTTTTCCCTTCGAATGCGATTCGCTCGGCGCGCTTCTGTGGAAAGCATCTGGCATCTCTGTTGGCGGTGCAATTACACACCCTCAGTTCGCTCGTTGCGGTCCTGGACCTCAGCAGAGACCTTATTTTTGTTGTCGTTTTTAGGACTGACTCGTTCATTCCCCTTTCTCAGCCTCGCTCTTTTTTGCTCCGGTTTGTGTAAGCGCGTCTCTGTGCATTATAACTTGACCGCGGCGCGGCTGAACAGAAAATCGCGGTTCGGTTATGCGGTTTTTCTCGCCCTCAGCTGCTGAGAGTGGCGCTCTCCTTGCCTCCCCCCGCCCCCCCCCTCTCTCTCTATATATATATATATATATATATATATATATATATATATATATATATATATATATATATATATATATATATATAAAGTTAATGAAAGAACAAACAATGAAGCCTAGGAAAGCATAGGGGAAGCTATTCTAATTCGTAATTATGATATTGTAATTTGGGGTAAGTATAGAAAGGAATTAAAGTGGACGAAAAGACAAACCTGCCTTCGGTGGGAACCGAACCCACGACCTTCGGATATCGCGTCCGATGTTTGTAAGCAGAATTCCTGCAGAGAAGATTAGATGTAGAATCCTGCTCCGCTGTTAAAATTAGGTTGCCAGCATCGCTGCGGTTTACAGAAGGAACTTCGATGTGCCCTTAGACGCCCTTAGAGTTCCACGGAGGTTAGTTCGGTGCTATATGGAGAAATAAGAATTATGGGTCACTAGCGCCTTCTCAACTTTTATTTCTTTTCCAAATTTTGTTCATGTCATATTGTACTGCCGATTGCGGGATCTTTATGCGGCCCGGGCAAGTCCCCAAAGGAGGTCAAGGGCTGAAAGGCTACCTCGAGTAGCTTCAATACAATGCTGTGATCCTGTATTGTCCGTGTTCGCGCTTTTCAATACATGAAGTGTTAACGAAAACGATAGACGAAATACCCATTTCTGCAGTTATTGCGCTCTCCCGTGCACCGTTCTGTGAGAACAAGTGAGAGAGAAACCACTCCGTTAAGAATAGTAGCGGGAATGTCGAGCCACCGAAAAGAATTTCATTTGTGAGCATGGATCCGAGCCTAACTACGCATTCGTTGCGATCACTCTGCGAAATAGACGAAGTCGCCGTCTAGAATTATAAAGACAGTAAAGAAGTTGAGAAAGATGCTGAAATGCCGGAGCTATGTGGCAAAAACCATACGCAAGCTCCATACCTTGTACGCCCCTCACTACGGCCGTCTCAGCTTACGAGTTTGTCCGCGCGACTCCTGCAACGACGGGGTATTTCGCTCGGGCTGCGTGGTCACGTGCCGCGTTCCAATGTTTCCCGTCGACGCGGGGCGGGGGCGTCGAAGGAGAACTGACACATCTAACCCAGGAGGCCACGTGAGGACTTTCCCTGGAACTACAGCCACGCGCCCCAGGAAATTAATATGAATGATTTGCTGGATATCCCTCCTTCGTCCACATTTGCGCAATCGTTGCTGCCATGCCACCAAGGGGAAAAAAAAAAACAAGGACAAAATAAGTGAACAGGAAGGTCCACGATTAGGAGAGCATGATCCTGGACTGAGCTGCCGGTCCTACATCGGAGCGTTGGCAAGCGCGCCTCTTCTGTCTTCGAGCGCGTGTTGGCGCGCGTGCCTTGTGATCTCTAAGAGCGCGCGCGCCCACACACAACTCACCTGCTCGACCGCGGCTGCGTCCCGATTTTGGCAGGCTTCTCGGCGCCGCGCGTTGATTGTGTCAGCGTTCACACCGTCTCACGACGCCGCTGCTGCGCGAGGCCTGGGCGGCCGTTTTTATGGCCATTCGTGACGAGACTCGTAAACGGCGCGGCGCGGGAACTGGCTTCTTGCGACAGCTGGGGCCGCGCGAGGTTCGGACCCAGGGAGGGGCGGCTCTCGCTCGCTGGGAGGGAGTGGTGAATGCTAATGTTCCTCCTCATGGGTTAATACGGTGCAGCAATGTACGAGCCGTGGTCGAGCTGCTGGTGGACCGCGAGATTGTCCTCGTGTATACCTGTACCGGTTCGCGTGACATTAGGCGATACGCAAGTCGGTCAGTAACAGTGTAGCGAGCGACGCGGTTATCGATTTGCCCGGACAACAGCGGAGCGTTGTTTTTTTTTTTTTTTTTTGCGTCACGACGGGCGTCGTGTATTCCGCTCGCGGCTGGTTAAGGCCAGTTCGTGCATCTACGAGACGTCCACTGCACAACATTAGCTACACGGAGCGCGGATGCAGTGGTCAAGAGAGTGGAAGGATAAGGTGAGGGAAAAAATTGGGGGAGAGGAGGGGGGCAGAGAGAAGGCTTGGAGCTGTGCGAATGCTGAAAAGGGGGTGGTGAGATTAAGCGAGGGTAAGAGTGTCTATCAAGGATGACTGAGCGAGCTGCAGCAAGAAAGAGAAAATAAATAAGAATAAAAGAGAGTAATGATCATGGAGACAGCGGGAAGAGTCCAGAGGCAGCCATTTAAAGGAGCACCGCGCTAGCGGACCCGATGTTGCTGAGAGGGGGCGCCATAGCTTGACGACCTAGCGGCTTCTAATGAGCCCCGCCGGAACACGATTTGCCCGTAACCGTGCCGACGCCGCACTCTTTGAGGCAGCGAAGGTGCTTCCAGTGCTACGCCGTCCGTGAGTGGATGTTTGTCCATTCGTTCCGCTCACAGCAGGGAGCTGGCCTTTCGTCGTCGCGGGGCCGGAGTCAGGGCCGGATTTACGGCCAGTGATGCGGCCGGATTGCCTCTTCCGGACCACGCGCTGGCGGGGCTCACACAAGGACGCCCCGTCGATGGCTGTACGGAGCTCCTTGGCTCGAACGCCCTGCCGCAATACACTTGACAGAATTGGAAGTCGTGAAAGAAAAAAGGATGTTTGTGAGAAACTGACCGTCTGGGGAAACACGCACGATAGTTGCTGAATGTGGCGCGTGAGCTGCGTGTTTGATCGTTTTTCACTTAAGGCTTACATGCGCCTCACGCGTGATAGGCTCTCGTACTGTTTCCGGCAAGGCGAGCGCAGCGTATATTTGACGCGTGACTACAGCGAGGATGCGAATCTGCCGGCTGCGGGAGTTGGTGGAAATCGAGTATTACTGTGGAGTTTCGGCGTGTTTTTAGGGCACACGCGTTTTACGGAAGATTTTCGTTCACTGGCATGAGTTCGGGGCACGCTTGCGAACGCCCGTGCGCACACCCGCTTCCATCGCTACCATTACTGATCCTAACTGCGGATGTGCCATTTAAGAAACTTTCATGAAATGCAATAATTAAACACTTGTGTGTGTATTAAATCATTCCCTTTTCTAATGTCTCCTGAAGCTATTAATTAATTATTAATTAATTACCAGTGAGGGTTACTCGTTCAACGTGTCGAATAATCAGAATTTTCTTACCACTAGGCAGCGGGTACAATAAAAAGCAGAATACACGACGCACTTTTTCTCTATCGGCATTGTCTGGTATTAAGCTACTAAACATTTTTGGCTACGCTTAACCAACTTACACAAATTGCCATTTTATCGGTAAAGGACTTAATCAAAGCATGCTAAAATGCCTGAGTGGTATCTGCCTTTCTCTTGAGCTGCGGCAGATACTGCAGTCTATTTGTGTACCTATCTTAAAATCAACTCATCAGCGCTGGCCGAGGCAAGACGACAAATGGCTAACTGTTGTACGAGACCGCCCCGTACAACGGAATGGTCAATAAATATGTACGCCGCTGTCAATTTTTTTATTGTTTCTTGCTCCTCGTCTCCGTCACATGCATGACAGCTTGTTGACGTGGTTGTAACGACAACATCGTCAGGCGGGATTAAAAGAACTATGTTGGTTTGTGTTGCCACGGTGACTACACAATGACAATGACTGAGCGTTACTGAAGCCAGGGGTTTATCCAGAGTTTCGATTGTGGGAGTGAAGGGTGTGTGGATGCTAAATTATTGGTTAGGTGGAATAATATTTTGGAGGGTGTGCTGATCCATGGGAAGGGGTGGGTGGGGGGGCCGTGTTAGGGAAGTGTTTTGTGTGTGTGTGTGTTAATCATAAATTCTCGCGTCAAGCCCGTGTGGGATGTCCTGGTGCTGGCGCCCTGCACACGCACAGCCGAAGGTCGCTTTGCAGTTTCGGTGGCGGATGGTAATGGGCGCGTGCTGGGTTGGGCGCAGGATGTGTTATGATGGTGATGGTGAAGACGACGATGATCCACTTTTCATGGCACGTGCCACTAATAGGAATGGGTCAAGGATTGGTTAGCAGGAGATATGTGCGATGGTGTCTAATTGCAGGAGGCACGCTCAAGAAGTCGTAGTACAAAAGGAAAGTCGATGTCAGGTACTCTGTCATTCTCCATTTCAATATGAACTAGCGGTTTTTCCCTTATCACCCGCAGTGGGTGTGTGCCAATAATCTCCATCATTATCTACATATGCTGCTTTTATCGTGGCTCCTCTTTTGTTGGAACGGCGGGGTAGCGACATAGTTCCGTTACAGTGCAACGAAGAAGACCCGCCAAGGCGCTCATGGTTTCGCCGTATGAAACGCCCATGAATAAATTCTCCTCCGCGATTCTTTTCGTCAAGGCTCATGCACCGGTCAATGTCTCAGAGACGAAGACGACGACGAAGCAGGGAGCGCAGCGTCTCGCCGGGGGTCGGTGCATCACCGGCAGCGCGAGACGGCCGCAGTCCAGCGTCGATCGAGAACGCCCGGACGCGCGAAGATCTCTCCACGTCGAGACCTCATCGGCGCACCGAGCGACGCATCGTCATCCCCACGTGACCAAAATTACGTGAGCGCTAGTCTACCCGAAGGGACCACCACGCCCAGCCCAAAGAGCTCGCAGGTACGCTCTCGCGTGCGAGTGCGCAGCTGCGACGTCTGTCACGAATGACGGTGCGTGGACGGACAGTAGCACTTTTAACAAAAAAGCGCATGCGCAAAGACGCAGTTGTGAAACTTCCGCGGAACTTGAATACGCGTTAGGTCATACTATAACTAACGGAGGTTGTGGAAAACACAGATTCTCTCTTATCTTGATAGTCCCCTCTTGCATTCTTCTGTGAAAATTTCATATCGGCAGTCGCTAAGTCTAATAACGAGAGCCAGTAGTGCGGTTACGAAAACATACAACGAAGCAGTATCGCCGAATGTGGACGAAGCAGCGAAGAAGACACCTGCCTCTGTCGGAGTCCAGTACTTGGAATTGCTATAGAACAGCACAAGTGCCAGCAAGCCTAAGTAATTGGTACTGTTTGATAGTTGTTTCTGAAAACGGAACAGGTTATTCCCCGTAAACGCCTCCTTTATAAAGGAGGCGTTGTCCCCGTGTGTATACAGACGACGGAATGAAACGTTTATTTCAAGATGGGTGTTCTCCCATCAAATTAGCAGACTTATTTCACGATACACTTTCCTATTCCATGCTAGTAATGTCTACCGTCCGAGGGAATTATTCTCTTTGCTCGACTATAAATAAGTTACTGTTTTCCTCTATCAAATGCGATATTAGCTGCAAGTAGCTCTGGTGCTTGTATTTAAGTTCTACGGCCGTCTTTCGCCTGTTGGTGGTGGTGGTGGGAAGTCTTTATTGCAGTACCGAGAGGTATGTGAACCAAGCAGCAGGCCTCTACGCGCCATGTAGTGTACCTAGCTCGGGAACCCATTGGTCAAAGCCACCAGCCTGGCTCTTTGAACCAAGGCCTTCGGGGTTTTAAGGTCTCGGGAGTCGAGCAGGGCCGACTCCCGGTGCGCATGCCCGGCGCGACCGGGAATGCGACTCCCGGCGCTCCCGGCGGTCCGGGAGCCCCGGAGCCTCCCAGTCCTCTCGGGCAGAGGTGAAGGCTGGATTCCACTGACGCTTTCATTGCAACATGAATAGCTGTCCTAGCTGTCTTGCCCATTCGATGTACACCCATTTGATGTGTGGTTTCTGAATATTCCAGATCTTAATGAATGTTCTCGCGTAAAACGTTATGCAGGACTGCTTATCGCAGTCCTAGTCCGATGCCTGGTCGTGTACGAGCGGCATTCGCAGCAGCGCCGGGGTCATGCACATGCGGTGACAGTGCCCCTTGACCGGATCCTACCATGGTGACCAGCAGACGACACCCGGAGGGCACCTCGGAGTCCTTCAGGCCGTCGATCGAAAGCTCGGACCCCGAGAGGTAGGCTTCCTCCACACTAAAGCAGTAAAAATGCTTCGTCACTGTCGCTTGAAGCCTTAGTCATATGGTTGCAGGTATAGGCGCTGCGTGTACCTGCAACCTTACCATTACACGTGTGGAATGCAACCTGTAACAGTTGCATTGGTACACATGCCCGTGGTATGAATAAAATGATAAGATCAGCAGTATGCAATGCTCAGACTTCTTATCGCGAAGATAGAGAGAGGACAGAAAGCAATGTGGGAGGTTTTCACAAGGCTTTCAGTTTGTAAGCGGCCTATATTCTATTCTCTACGCATAACTTGCAGATCTGTTTTCTTATGCCTTCCTTGACTTCATTAGGTCAAGTCTTAAAAAAAAACAGTGAGACCTTGATCCGTTACTGGCCCTTAGATCTGTTTATGGTGCGATATGAAATCCCCGAGACGGCTTACAAAGGGTTTAACTCTACAACACACACACAACAATTCTGAGAAATTTTCAAGCATTGTGCAACTTGAGGCGCTCATTCATTCATTCTACAGTATCATAAACTTTCACATTCAGTTCTTGAATGCATAGAAGAAACGTCAATTTGGAAGATTGCATAGAAGTTGCAACAAGCATTGTAAACTTGGCACCTTGCTGCTCTTTTTGGAATGACGTTTGTAAGCTGTGTGTTGAACTCAACCTGGATGGCGTGTCTTTCTGCGCATGCGCGTCGTTCCGGACTTCAGTAGCATCGATGCTTCGGCGAACGAGGAGAGAAAGACTCCGTCCGCGTCCTTCATCGGCGGCCTTCTGGCCTGCGTGGTGCTGCTCATCATACTCATCCTTGCCTACAGACACGTGACCAAAAAACGTACGTGTTCTTGCTCGCCGACAACTTTTGGGCGTTGACGTTGGCAGGAAGGGCTATTCATAGATTGCGAGCCACTTAGTACCTGCACGTTTTATAAAGCCATGGGCAATAATGCTGCGTGGCGTGCACCACAAGCAAAGGGATTAAAAAATAATAATAACGTGGGAGGGGGTGATTGCAGCCACTTTTTTAACGACCCCTTCCTTAACGACCTGCCTTATGTCTTGCTGCTCGAGTTACATTTAATGGCCTGTTCACCGCCATACAAGACTAACACACGACTGCGTGGCCATGCTCTGCGAAGCGGTGCAACGAGCTCCCCACCTTCTATATAGAAGCAATCATGCTCAAATGCAGTCACGATCATATAGGCGTGGCTTCATGGAGTCGTGCTACATTGTTCAGGTAAAAAAAGTGTGCGGTTTCGTTAGGACCTCGGTTGCAGTAGCATATACTGTATACCGGCGGTCCTCTTACATTCAGCCAAGCGGCGTTCGCCACCGCCAGTGTACGTTTCCTTCAGGCGAAAGCAGTTTGTCCCTGTCGGCTGTCCTAGCTGTAACAAAAAAAAAAAAAAAAGGAAAGAAAAAGGAATGTTGGCCATGTGCGGAATCCGCCGGCCACTTTTATGACACGCTTACCTTTGCAGAACTGACCAGATCAAGCCAATGAGTTTTCTGCGTAGGAAACGCACTGCACGATACTACGCCTCTGAGCGTCGAAGTGCCATTGCACTTTTACCTGCACTGACGCTTCAGCAGAGTTCCGCCTATTTCCGGGCAAAGGAGAGAAGAAAAGGTAACACGCAAGCAAACGAACAGAAGGAACACATTTTGTTATATGTGCTGCACAAAGTAACCTATTCCACCGCATGCAGGTCTCGCTGCTGCGCACAGCAATCATTGCGCAAGAAAACGTTAAACTTCAGCTGCCGCTCACGCCAGCGTCGGACGCTCCCCTCTCTTTTCTGCAAGCGCCTCCGGAGAAAAACCATACCCCACCGAGAAAATATTTTGGAAGAGTTCTGTATGTCCCACCGAAGGAAAGTCGTTTCCGCGGGAAACTTTTAGAGGGAC
Source organism: Hyalomma asiaticum (assembly GCA_013339685.2). NCBI lineage: Eukaryota > Metazoa > Arthropoda > Arachnida > Ixodida > Ixodidae > Hyalomma > Hyalomma asiaticum. Next base: position 60,901,063 of record CM023483.1, read on the forward strand.
AGAGAAATGCCACTTGTCTGGAGCTGCTTCCAGCACAAGGTATTAGACAGCGCGCATGTAAAATGCGCGCGCTGAACGTTGATATCACCTCGACCATTTGCCAACGGTAATGGCCTAGCTGCCACACTACACACGGAAAACAATTAGTGGCGGCTTTCTCACCGAGGCGTCGCGCAAAGTTTTCTCCACTTTCATTGTGTCGTCTCAGACGCCACATCCAGGCACTTTGGCCAGTTATACTTTAAGCAACACAGTCGGCGGAGGCTGCAGCGGTCGTGCGTCACGACAACGAAGCGTGCCATATACGACTAGCGTGCGCAATTTGGATCCGCCGCGGACAGGCGCACGCTTTCGGCCAGTTGGCGGGCATAAGTTAAGTACGCCAGGTATACGCTTCTGGGTGCGGTAGTCAACGTACAGTTGGCTGCGTAACAATTACCCATGCTCGTGCCGCCTGGCCCGCGAATGGGCGTGAAAGTGCGATATATCACTGCGCCTCAATGTGGCCCTCGCCTCCAAGATTAGCTTCCCAGAGCCAGAGAGTCCTGGATTGTCCTACAGGTACTTGAGTCACATGTCTTATACTAAAACACAAAGAGGAACGTAAATATGTGCGTGTGAATGGATCTAAAAACGTGGCTGACCACGCCGATTGGCGAGTCATAATAAAGGCAGGAGCGTGAAACTAGGACAAGAATGAAGAACTAGAGACGAGGCAAGGGCTGCTCTCGAAGTAAAAAAAACAAAATTATTTGGCAGAAGATAACGTACGCGTGCGTGTGAACAAGGACAAAATTATCATTAATCGATTACGGTAGTCCCCTTCGGAAGCCTTCGTCCTACAAGAATAAGGTTTCTGTTCCTAAGAGGGCCAGGATTGCTCACTCAAGCGTATGCTTTGTTCGCTGGCCATGTTTGTCGCGTTGCAATCCTCCACGTGTGGATGCATCCCGCAGTTACATAAAACCACAGTGATTTGCAAGGCTGGAGGCGAGCAAACACGCTTCATTAGTGAGGCCGCTCGAATGGCCTGCAAACAACGCCTATGCCTGAGCAGTTCATTGTTGATCCTCTAAGAAAAAAAAACAACAACAAAAAAAAAAACAAAAAACAAATCGATTTATTGACGCAAGTGTGCGCGGGATGCAACAGCTGATTGTTCATAGTGGGCAAACGCACGTACATTCCTTCCGATCAACAGACTTGTTAGTGGGAAGTCAACGCTTTTCCCTAATGTGTTGTTTTCGCCCTTGCGCAATTTAGTTAGGCGTTGTTGTCTGTAGTGTGATTGCGTAACGTCGCGAAGCGTGAGGAGATTCCATCGACGATACCAAATGCGGCAAACGAAATTGTCGGACATGGCTGAGGAAATTTCTGCTTGAACCTCCGGTTCTCTGTCCCCTTTGGCTTTCGTGGTTAACCATATGTTGCATCAAAGTTCATAGCACTAGCTTGTCCGAACTTGTGCCGCGCGCCCCACATTGCTCCGTAATGACCACACATCTGGGGTTCTACGTGACAAAACCACGATATGCTTAGGAGGCACGCCGAAGAAAAAGGCTCGGGATTAATTCTGACCACATGTGGTTCTTTAACGTGCACATTAGTCCAGTACGCGGGTGTTTATGCATTTTGCCCCCACCGAAACGCGGCCATCGTAGCCTGAAATCACTCTTCCCCGAGCTTGTAGTCCATCACCTTAAGCGCTGAAGTACCATGGCGGCTTCGCACAAATCTGGGTATGGTGCGTTGGCCCTGAATATGGTACTGTGCCTGGCCCTGTAGCTGTACATCTGGTTGAGCTGCCACGCTCCGCCGATGCTTGTGCCTCGGCAGCTGCATGGCAAGAATAAACGAAGCCGACAATTACAACGTTGTCTTGCAAGCTAAACCAAGCTTCCGTTGTGAAGAGGCATCGCGTGGCAGCCTGAAAAGTGCGAGAACTCAAGTGTCCGCTAACAATTAACTGTACGGTATAACTTTACGAGGTATACGAGGGTACAGGTGAAGCGCGTGTCCAGTTTGGGCCTGTTCGCACAGAGGCTTATTTCGGCAGCTCACAATGAAACCAAGCATCTACCGCATCCCATATAGCTAGAGTCTTTGCACGCTAAGTTTATTTTATGCGGGATACTCTGAAGGCTTCTAATTCCGCCCTCCATAAACAGACTAAAGAAGGCACCTCTTCTTTTTGGTTCGTGCCGCATGTTCCGAGAAAAGCATAAAAAACAGGAAAAAAAATCCACTTCAAGGTAAAACTTGTTACGACTTCTAGTTAGGCCACAGTGGGAAGATGAATGCAATAACACCGCAGATTCCTGCTGAGCTGAAATCATAAATAAAGAGAGGACAAACTGCGCGCGCGTAAACAGACTCTTGTGTAGTGGTCCCAAGAACCACACAACTGTCTTGAGAGTAAACACTAACACGCGCGTAAATCTCTCCTCCCCGCGGCGGCATCAGAGTGGCAAAGACGAAAGGTGTAAAAGAGGGCATGCCGCACTCTGCCGGCCGTAATTTACGATATTTGGCCGCTTTCTTGGAAATGGCGTCGCGAAAGCGTATCGAATACGTTTTTTTTTTTTTCGATGCGATTGAACGCGAGCTCACGATTGTGCTTCTGTCAAATGAACTCGGATATTCGCGTGACTTCAGTCGTGCGATGAGATACCGAATTGAATGAGAACCGCACTTCTTCTCTGTCATATTTCCATCTGAATCGTATCCTGACAAATTGGGACGGCGACTTCGAAATTCGGATTGAATTTCACGCCCCGATGTATATTTCTGCAGTGCGACAGGCAAGGTTCTTGGCAGTCGGGCGTGTAGGAAAAGCCGTAAACTTGCCTGCTTTGAAGCTGACAAATACGCTTATAGGCAGGAGTGTATCTATTAGGTTCATGGCCTTGAGGCTTCACTTATTCACCGACGCAGACTACTAAATGGTTTTGTCGGCGTTCGATATACAGCTGCAAGTCTTTAGCTTACCGGAAACCACCTTTTAAGGAGGAATGCCGTGTGCAATACGCTGATGATACTAGAAAAACTATAATGCATTATTATGCTAATAAGATTAGTCATATCGCCGAAACATAAATGAAAGTTATGTTGCCTCGAATAGATATACCTACACTGCGAGCCGTGCGTCACTATAAAGTGCTAAATAGTTGCTATTTTTAAGTAGTGACCAGTGGGTCACGTGCTTTGCGGTCTCTAATACCCCTGTCACACGAGGCAACTAAAGTACACTTTGAGCGAGTGCACTGACACTCATAGAGTGCACTAACGTTCATGCGCTGCTACACGAGAAACAGAAGTGTGCTTTGTAAATGCGCATTCCTCTAGCGGACGTGGCCGCGAACTGCCCAAGGGCGAGAATAGTGAGGTTTTTTGTTCAAATATGATTTGTTTTAATGCATAGCAGTATTTATAATAACGAAAACAATGTTTTAAAAGTGCTACGGGCGCCGCGTTTTGCATTAGCGTATTTGTTTACAAGCCGCTGCTACCGAGGCTACACACTCCGTCTCCGCGAAGTGAGCTCAGCGAACGCACTAGCCTGCAAGGGCGCTTTGCAGCGAGTGTCACTGAACGTTCCGTTCCCGTGTGACAGCGTGCGAATGACACTAGCGGCGAAGTGCACTCTCTCAAAGTGCACTTAAGTTGTCCCGTGTGGCAGGGGTATTACTCAGTCCTCCTTAGTAGTAACAGACACTTTCCATGGAAAGCGACATTGAGGCTAACTAGAGTTATCCTAGCGCCCCTGAAGGTGTTGTCATCCAGCCTCAGCTTCAGCGACATTTCTCAACATGCTAGGCTACGGATTCGTCCAACACAGTGAGTCCGCCAAATGTTCCCATATTGTGCCTTCCTCGTCACAAACGCATATAGGACATTGCAATAACAAAGAATTCCAAATCGGAAAAGTGTTTTATTATTTAAGGGGGGGGGGGGGGCGCACCTTAGCTGCGCATAGTTGATATTTTCCATTTGTGGGATAATAGCAGAAGAGTGAAGGACCATGGAAGGTTAAGGCAGGACAGTTTGACTGGTTTACGGAATAAATCCTGAGGAACGAGAAAGGAGGGAAAATAGCGCGAGCCAAACGAAATATCGCATAAGTGGCGTTTAAACCTACGCTGACGAGAAATGAGTTGTCATTTGCTAAGACCAATTACGTAATATAATAAATATTGCTCTGCTGGCTTATGTGTAAACCACAGTCTTTTCCCTCGAAATGCTGCTGACATCGTTAGATAAAGAATGCTGTTGTTTTATGGGGTTTTACGTCCCAAAACCAGTTCAGATTATGAGAGACGCCGTAGTGGAGGGCTACGGAAATTTCGACCACCTGGGGTTCTTTAATGTGCACTGACATCGCACAGCACACGGGCCTCAACATTTCGCCTCCATCGAAATGCCGCCGCCGCGGCCGGGATTCGATCCCGCGACCCTCGGATCAGCAGCCGAGTACCTTAGCCACTAGACCACCGTGGCGGGGTTAGGTAAAGAATGCGAAAAGCAGTAAATTAATGGTTGATGTCCTGTGTTTTTGGTATACTCTGACATGTTCTGACGCTCTATAAGCAAGTGAACTCTACGCTTCCATTCCCGGCCTGTCAGTTTTCATAGAGGTGACAAGGCACTGCTCTAGTTGTCGCTGTTCCGCATCAATGCGTTATTGCGCAGGACATCATAGTTTATCAGAGCGTGTAGGTTTGGGCAAGCTGGAATGCCATGATTTTTATACATATAGCTTGAGTTAGTTAGGCCTGTCATATACGTCGTTTAGCGTCCTCATCAAACAGCACGTACTGTCTCGACAAGGCATGTCACGCTAGGTTAGTGCGACATGCCAGGCGTACCGATTGTCATGTCGCTTAGTTGATGCCATCACGGAAAGCACAGAAGCTCGTCCGTTCATTAAGAGCAGTGTGATGGACGCCCGTATGTGGGCATGACCAGAGGCGTAGCTTTCCCGCGATTCAATGTGGTTTGAGCCGACGTAAATGACAGGCATGATAACAAGATTCGTTATGTTTAGTACACTTAGGTGGTCTCATAATTAAGAAAATCTCAGGAGGATTTCCTAATCCTATACACGTACCGCGTTCGTGAGGTATTTGAGAACACAATGTTGGTTTCAGGCCGAGCGAGATGTCTCCAGAAAAAATCGACATATCCTCAGCAAACTTTGGGAAATATTTATACGGTTGATTTTCACGATTACTCAATTAATCCGCCAGCCGCTGCAATAACCGATTTTATTCGGCTGCAGAAACGGCTGCATGCACGGATGAGATGGTCATCAGAGGAATTGGCCAGTGGGTCGGCAATGACGGCCTTCAGAGGGTTCTTTGTACTATGTCGCTATTTTTCGGCCTCTCTAGTAACGACGCCCCAGACATAGTTGTCGAACGGGTCTAAATCTGGGTGGGTATTAGGAGGCCACAAGTTGGGAGTGACGTGGTCGTCGGAGTTGTCACCCAGCGACTCATTGGTGATGCAAGCGGGGTTGGCGGGAGCCGAATCTTGCGAAATGGTTTAAGATTTCTTAAGCAGCGCACCTCCGCGTACACAGCAGCATTGAGGCGGAGTCTGCAGAAAACAAAGCAAAACAAAACAAAACTGTGGTGGCATGAGATAGCCCTCGTTGTTAACGACGGGTAACGCCATCAGAGGCGACGGAAATTTTGTATGCCTGACCGTAGGCACCTCATCAGCGCCTGCAAAAGACCGCCTGTCCTGATGGCGGTTAACTTGACTTTTCGGTTTTGGTCAAAGTTCTCCTGATCTAAAAGAAGAAGGAAACAGGCCATTCAGGCTCTTGGGGTCTCTTCAGCTTGCTTAACAAGTGCTTGTAGTGGAGCAGACGCTTCACCCGAGTTTTATAATAGGACATGAATTGCCTCCACCCCCCTCCCTCATGACGCGGAATGGTACCTCAGGTGCTCGTGCGCAGCGAGCCTCGGCTTTTGCGACTTGGAGTTGGAGCTCATTTGCAATGGCTCGCATTTACTTCGCTGGATGCAAGTCATTCACGATGACTTGCAGCCACCAAAGAAAATCAGAGGTCCTGATGAAGTCTCAGCGTTGCCGACGTTTTGGTCTTCGCCACAGATGCTACGTTGCTGCTAGAACGCATCAGTTCTGTCGGCACTTTTGTAAACGAAAGACTTCACTACTTTCAAAAAGGTGACAGCTTCGAAGGTGCTAACACACACACACACACACACACACACACACACACACACACACACACACCACACACACACACACACACACACACACACACACACACACACACACACACACACACACACACACACACACACACACACACACACACACACACACACACCACACACACACACACACACACACACACACACCACACACACACACACACACACACACACACACACACACACACACACACACACACACACACACACACACACACACACACACACACACACACACACACCACACACACACACACACACACACACACACACACACACACACACACACACACACACACACACACACACACACACACACACACACCACACACACACACACACACACACACACACACACACACACACACACACACACACACACACACACACACACACACACACACACACACACACACACACACACACACACAGCAGAACAAACAAACAGACACGCACGCACGAAGGTCATGCAGGAGAAATCGCGGCAGAGCACTTAAATAATTACTTTTATTTCATTCCCGTTTTAAACTTCATTTAAACGACGGCTTAAAAGCTAATGTTAGAGACGTAAAGCAGTGGTGTGGCCAAGATTGATCTTGATTTTATAACTTGCCTTTTTCAGCCAACGAAGCAGGAGCACTACCGCACGATCCCCTGCAAAAGAACCTTGAACAGAAGCCGCAGGCCAGTAAGTCGCACTACGCTCGCTCGCAGCGTCAGAGCCCCTAATTATTAAAACCGCTTTGAAGTTTTCCCACCGAACAGGAACTGAGCTCCTAATTATGTATGGGCAGCAGGCTCTGTTGTGTCGCGGACAAAGGAGATTAGCCAACACGTTGCTGTTTGGTTGCTGGATTAAGTTGTTACACGGTGCCTCGCTGTCCGCGCTCTGTTCCAGACTTAAAGCGATCGTCAGCCAGGGATGCAACGTCGACAACTACACCGAGGGCGTTCAGCTTCGTAAACAAAGGTTAGCCACGGCAAGAAGTTTCTCCCTTCCGTTTATATATAGTGCGTTTCTGACGTTTGATGGTTCTGTGAACCAGAAAGTGATGAGCGTGTATGTATCACTGCAGACTCGCTAATTTTTTTCGCTTCTTTCTCTCTCTTCTCTAAAGAAAAAAAGAATTTCTCGAAAGATTTAAAAGATACAATACAGGGTAAGTACTTTCAATATCGGCACCGATGCGCCCTTAAAGCGCATAATTGCTCATAATTAATCGTTGATTTCTTAAGATGATAATTGCCCCGCCACGGTGGTCTAGTGGCTACGGTACTCGGCTGCTGATCCGAGGGTCGCGGGATCGAATCCCGGCCGCGGCGGCTGCATTTCGATGGAGGCGAAATGTTGAGGCCCGTGTGCTGTGCGATGTCAGTGCACGTTAAAGAACCCCAGGTGGTCAAAATTTCCGGAGACCTCCACTACGGCGTCTCTCATAATCAGAACTGGTTTTGGGACGTTAAACGCCACAAATCAATCAATTAAGATGATAATTGCTTTAAAATAGCATGGGGAGGCATTGAACGTGTCCCAGCGGTTTTGTGGCGTATAAGGTTTGATTACGCGCAAATTATTTGATCTGGGGGGACCCAATGGGAATCAACGACTGCCGCATGGTGTAATCTTCAGATTAGGCGCAATATTACTGGGCCCGGAAGCACACACGTTGCCTACGTTGTGAAAGGCTAGCCAGCAGGCACAGAGCATTGCGCCATGGCGTAGCTTTGGCCTGCACTGTTCTCTCGTGGTAAACACACCCCCGTGGGGTAATTTTCGAAACAGGCAAGCAGCCATCCGCATGCCCCTCGTTGCGGCAATGCAGTGCATCTTCGTAACACTAGCGGCACGTGAGAAATTGAAATCGATTGTGGGTTGTGCTTAGCTTTCGACTGGCATGTTGCAATTAAGAAACGCTAAGAGAATCACGCGCTAAATGTAGTGTTGCGGAGTGCTTCTTTAAAGACTCGGAAAACGCTAATATTGTGGGAAACGGCTGGCAGTGTGCAAAGGAAATGAGAAACGTTTACATTTCGGTAATTTTTGCCTGTGAACCACGACATCAGTACACCATGGCGTCACTGCCGTCGAAATATTATTGCTTGTGAGAGCCCATCTTTGCTCATAAGAAATATTGGACTGGATGATTACTTTGATTGCGCATAACTCTAAACTGTAAACCGGAAAAGACAACTGATGATTTCTTAGTGACGTCACTTTCGAAGTTTGGGTAATGACTTCAAAGTTTTGTGGTCCGCAACTTGCGTTGATAGCATTTCTGTCATTTCACAAGTTACATAACCATGTGATGTAACTGGCGTTCATTTAAATGTGAGCTGTATAAAAGAAAAAAAAAGCTTAATGGTGTTACCGAGGCACGGCCACTCAATAAAAAAAAATGTAGTTTACATTGAGCGCCCGTGCTTCATGATGCTGTGAAAAATATAGGAGGTCCTGAATATCTTGTGTTATACCCCTGACACACGGGCATGCAAAAGTACTTTAGGTAAGGGGACATCCGCCGGAAAGGAGTTCATGCCCAGTGACACACGACAAAGGAGTATCTCCTTCCCGGCAAAGTTCCTTTGCAGAAAGGTAGATCGGCGATCTACTTTTCGGGCGTAAAGGCGTACTCTCGCCAACAGCGTACACGACCCGTAAACGGGAGAGAACTTCTGACAAAATTATAACTCCCCGCAACTATTTTCTTGCCTTGCGTATAAGCTTAAGCTTTTAGCCGTGTAACGAGATTTGTCGGGCCGCAAAGATTTATTTTTACCGCACTCTCGAACGCTCACATCGCCGCCATGCGGGATTCCGGCAGTCATTATCTTTTTCGTCGCGGCGTGATACGAACCATCAACATTATTAGCCATTAGCAATAAAAACGATATATTTTACGATCCACAAACCGCTAAAGGTAATTAAATGCGGAACATTTTAAAAATGTTCACTATCTTGCTGCTTTAACAAGGAGCACCATTTATTTGCGGCATTCGTCTTAGGAACCACCTAAGGAAGTTCACGCGCTGCCGTGTGTCATCGGCGCAACTACTTTCTGCAGAGGGTCCTTAGAGTAGAAAAAGGGGTTCACTACAAAGGACTTTACTTTCGCCCGTCTGTCAGGGGTATTAAACATGTCTTGCTGGCGTTCACGTATTTATGGTGTCACCGAAGGTGAAAGGAGGTTAGACGTTGCATAGCAACAACGGCATAGAAGAGTAGTCGCGGCGTGCTGGATATGCTCCTTAACTTGAAGCCACGACCTGATTTACCCAATCACTAACCAAGGAAGGACAAAAAAAAAAAAAAAAAAACTTGCCCTGGACGCTCATTCAATTTCTTTGGGCGTGTTCACGAGATATGTTATAATGCCAACTCAAGTCATGGATTGCCCCGCCACGGTGGTCTAGTGGTTATGGCACTCGGCTGCAGATCCGGAGGTCGCGGGATCGAATCCCGGCCGCGGCGGCTGCATTTCGATGGAGGCGAAATGTCGAGGCCCGTGTGCTGTGCGATGTCAGTGCACGTTAAAGAACCCCAGGTGGTCGAAATTTCCGGAGACCTTCACTACGGCGTCTCTCATAATCAGAACTGGTTTTGGGACGTTAAACCCCACAAATCAATCAATCAGTCAATCAAGTCATGGATTGAAGCTTGGTCGCATTTATAAATACGCGGTTGAGTTTGCTAATGCTTCTTCAACAGTTAATGCTTCCTAAAAAAAGAAGGAAAAAATGATTAAGAAATATAACTGTTAATGTCACTTGGCTGCACCCCCTATAGACATATTGAGTTCGACACCAAGTGAGCCACGGCGCCCTTTTCGATAATACTCGCGCCTAGTGTACCGAAACATGCCATTACGAAGCGCTTTACTCACGCCGGACGGCCGTGGTGGCGGCAGGCTTAAGGCGCATACGTGTCACGTTTGTGTCATGTCAGATAAATATTTTTTTTTACTCACTCTGTCACGAACGTTCTGCTCGCCTCATTTACGCCAGCAAGCGCGCGTGTTCGTTAAATGTCACGCACATCGCGGCAAATGCGTGTTCCTCGGACTGTACGTGAACTGCGATCGATGGAAAACGTAAAAAGCGTCCCATAAATGTCCCATAAATGTCCAGGTTAAAAGCTTCAGTTTTTCTTTAATACTTAAATCGTAGCTCTTTTGCTGCGTTCGCAGTTGCGAGCTGCAAAAAAAAAAAAAAAGATAATGCAGCCTTGCTTAATTTTTAACTTTTCTTCTTCTACATCTAATCTTTTCTTTTTTCGACCGCGAAGGGCACGACCCAGAGAACTGTATGCGATGGGCCGAATGTTGGGGATCTCGCTACGTTTCCGTAGCGAGTTTTGTGCCTTACCTTTATTAGTCCTGCATTCTCTAAATGCCTTTAATGAAGAGCGTTTTTGTTGTATTTCTTTTGCTGGCAGTACCGCGCTTCAGTGTTACGCAGAGTCAGTCGGTTGCGAATGTAGTGCTAGATTTTTTTTTCTGGCATGCCTTTTTGTCTTTATTCCGGAGACTAGATATATGACCTTTCGGTTCTACGTTGACAAAGCATATGACTGTGATTGTTTCAGGGCCTCCGCCCGGACTGGCTCCTCCCGCTCTTGTTTCACCTGACGACAGACCAGTTTCTCCAACAGAAACTACGAAAGGTTTGTGTGTGTGTGTGTGTGTGTGTGTGTGTGTGTGTGTGTGTGTGTGTGTGTGTGTGTGTGTGTGTGTGTGTGTGTGTGGAAAGGGGGGTAAGGTAGGTGCGGGATGGGGGTTGTGCTTCACTTGTTTCCATGGATACCATCGCTGTTGTCTGTAGAAAACTTCGTACTCTGGGAAAAATTGCCCACGTCCGTCGGCTCTTCGTATATGAGGTCAGAAAGGGGTCAGATGAGCATGCCGCTTGTGCCTCTCACATTTCACTGCCATTACTGTTTCAGTTCGGAGCGCTGAGGGTGTAACGGTAATTTGGCGTGTAATAACAATAGAATTGCGCAATGAATCGAGACACTTGTTCTTCTGACTTAGGGTGGGTGGGGGGGGGGTTGAATTTTTTATACTTCAAGGCACATGTAGATGTAGGTCATATACGTGCCCATAAAAATGTCATTGCCTCATAAGCGGCACAATCGGCACGGGATGAGGAGGACAGTTCACACAACTGTGCCGTACAATTCGCTCTTTGATCCGTTACACAAGTTGCAATACTCAAATGTATTGGATAGCGGAATTTTTAACAACTGAAATTTAGGAATTTAGTGTTTAGGTGCTTTCGGTTCGCTAAGCTCTAGAAGGTAGATGAAGCCAGTGGAATGATGCACCATATTTTCGTGCTTTGAAGTTATCTAGCCTCATTGTCATTGTTCTTGTCGCAACGGGCTGACGCATCCCATCTCCACATTTCTGCAATGCTTATAAAACGGAAACATTCAGTGGGTGTGGTACTCGTAAGGCAGCGGGTTCCGTTGCACATAAGCGTCCACTGTACGCATGAGCACCCACACATAAGCACTCGCACCCACTGTCTTATGTAACTTAAGCGTCCACTGTACACATGAGCACCCACACATAAGAACCCGCACCCATTGTTTTATGTAACTTAAGCGTCCACTGTACACATGAGCACCCACACATAAGAACCCGCACCCACTGTCTTATGTAACTTAGGCGTCCACTGTACACATAAGAACCCGCACCCATTGTCTTATGTAACTTAAGCGTCCGCTGTACACATGAGCACCCACACGTAAGCACCCGCGCCCACTGTCTTATAGAACATATGAGGCAGTGGGAGCGGACCACTGGGTTCTTGTGCACCTACGCCGCTTCGCCCTGCGGCATGGCCGCACCGGAAACACTGGCGCTCTGAAGAGCGCAGCCGCGGGCGCGTGTGTTCCCTCTAAGAGTGGACGGTGCTGTACGTACGCACCTCTTCGATGTGATGCATGACTTGCTCAGCTTACCGTAACCACTTTCTTTTTCTTCTTCTTCTTTTTTCTTTTTTTTTTTTTTTGTTACAGGCGGTTGGGCATTCCTTACGAACCTAATGACCACAACATACATTCCTGGTGATAGCGGCAGTCAAAGTTCACGGCCGAACTCTCGTAAGTATACACATAAACGGTGCACAAATCATTTGCGGTGATGATCAACAAATGTACGCTTCTATAATATTATTAGCTCTGTTAAATGAATGACGCGTTTGGAAGCGTATATGTTTGTCGCAGTGGGTAAGTTTAGGTAGATTCTGTTGAGTCTATCAGGAGAGAGACATTAACCTGTCATCTGTAGCGTTTTCTGAGTGATCGCAGGACGGCTATGTTAGAAGAAGGGGGTTATTCTTTTCAGCTATTCAGCATCAGCACCCAAAGTTTATTCGGATATGGCTTCAGGTGAACGGATGCTGTCGCACTACAGCACGTGACCGGATATTCGCTTATGTGCAACACCATTGAAGATTCTGCAATGGTAGCATCTACAACTGGACTAAGTTCTACGTTCACATTATGTACCGCTGCCTATTTTTATCGCTCCCCAACCAAGCTTGACGTGAAATAAAATTTGACGAAACAATTACATTGCCGTTAAAAACAGCGCGCACAGGAGGAGGTTTACGTCGAAGGCGACACCACGGCGTTGAACTTATAAGACAGTTTCATTGTGAAAGTACGATATATGCAAACCTGACCGGGACAGCAACTTCTCTTGCTCGTGACAGCAGCCTAAGATTTAAAACATCAGCTCGAAAAGCCTGAGCTGCGAGAACTTGGTTTTTTTATTTATTTATTTTATTTGAAATACTGCAAGCCAATAATTTGGCTCAAGCAGGATGGGCGTTACATACAATGCAAAAATAAATGTACAAATAACGCAGAAATGAACACAGGAAATACAACATAAAAAACATGAAAATCATGAAAAGCAGGAAAATCAGAAAAACACGCATGTGATAGGAACAAGATAAGTAGGAGCGGTAAGAACTAAGAATTCTATATATTCAAAACATGGCTCTGTATTTCGCTAAGAAAATCGTCGGAAGTAAATATGCTATGTGGCAAAGAATTCCAATCCGCGACCGTGCGAGGGAGCTAGTGAGAGGGAGCTAATGATTGGGAGGATGAAATGACATACATATAACTGATTTTATGGATCCTTCGGACCCTGTTTCATTGTTCAGGTGATCAATGCGTCAGCTGAACCTGTGAATTGTAAGCCCCTTCCAACGTGTACCCCCCCCCCCCCCCTAATAAGAAAGAAAGGAAGAAAAAAAGAAAGAAAGATAAAACATCTTCTTAGACCATTAAACCCAAATCGGTACTCCCACCCTTCCGCAGTACTCTAATATTCTTAATTTCACAAATCTTTTTATCCGCAAGCGTTAATTGTACCAGCGTCCTTCGCTGAAGTAGCATCTCCGCCGCCATAATACCCTCTAATAATACTCTGAGGTCTTGCATGAACTGCCATGTCTACACTTGGCACTCGTTCGCAGGTTGTCGTGCTGGTTGGCTCCCGTGCGCCGACGGCATGACCTGCGTGCACAAGGAGAACGTGTGCGACGGCGAGCCGCAGTGTCCGGATGCGTCGGACGAGCGCGACTGCATCCGGCTCGGTTGCCAGAGGGACATGTACGCGTGCTCGGTGGACGGCGTGACACGCTGCCTCAAGCGAACCCTGGTGTGCGACGGCGTCGCCGACTGCGACGACCACGAGGACGAGAGCCACTGTAGTGAGTGGGACAGCACGGGGGATTCTTAAGTGGGATAACTGGCCTACGAATGTTACGGAAGAAGGACGCAAACTACGGGACAGTGGAACGTACCAGGACACAGTGCTGTCGAAGTATCAAAAGCGTTTCACACAAGACACAGCGTTGTCTAGGTATTTCAAGGTTTTCACGAAGCACACGGCGCATTATTATGCGAACTCGGCATTGATCAATAATCAGGCAATCGTATCTTGGGCTAAGAGACGTTCGTGAACCGTTTACAAACGCTGTCTGTGCATTTAATGCAACAAAAGCACATACGAACTTATTGCAGCAGTGTAGTGCCACTTGTGTATGTTTTTAATGTGTCGCGCACAGTGTCTGTCATGTCACTTCTATCAGCTGGAGTATGCTAGGCGTGCTCCCAGGTCAGTCTTTCCAGTACAATATCAGAGAATCACATTTAAAGAATCCGTCCCTATGTCTCATTTGTCGTCACGATAAGACTCAGGCAGTTGCCATCTTTTAAACATGAGGATCCTTTTTTTTTACGGCAGCGACGAGTGCTAATACTCAGAATGACTTTTTGAGGCTATCGTGTGTGCATATTTATCCCAATAGAGTTGCAGTACCAAAGACAGTTAAGAACGGCACAGACGCTACCACCATCTGCTTATTCCACACGACCTAATAAAAAATAATGACGCGCACATGTGGACATTCATTAATGAAAAACGCAGGATAAGAGCACATGCATTTATATAAAGGGCATGTTTCATATTCACCGAGGTATCTATTTTTTTTTGTGTGTGTGTACAGGCTGACGGAACGTTCTCTCACCCTATACCTTTCGCTGTCCTTTTTTCAAGTGCCGTCTTCTTTCGTACCACGTCCTTTTTTTTTTACGTTCTAAAACCTTGGTAATAAATACTGGCTCCTTGTGGGCTCCACGCTGACGTCCACCTACTGGGGCAGCTTAGCAGCTGAAGGGTTGCGATGCTGAGCTCGAGAACATGTCCACGTGGGTTCAGTTAACGGCGACGGCATCCACATTTTGACGCAGAGGGAAAAACAACACCAGTGCACTTAGATTAGGTGCACATTAAAGAACCCTAATTGGTTGAGATCATAACTCTAAGCGTTATGCCATGGCTCATCATGGCATCGTGATTTTTGCACGTATAACCGCAGCACTTCTTGTTATATAATATTCGATTAATAAAACTTGCAGATCAGACTGTTATCAACGCAAGGCCTGGCTTCTTCGATGACAGCCCCCTGGATTTGGGTACGGAATACATCACTTTGTTCAGCACTCTTAGATACTAACAGCCTATATGTCGCATGTAACAAAAAAAAAAAGAAAAAAGAAACGTACAGCTAAGTTACAGCTGCATTGGTCCTACAGAATTTGCTCCTCTACATCTGTATGTTTGAATCGCAGTTCTTTACATCTCTATGTTGAATCGCAGACTATACTATTCATGACTCTCGATGTGTGAAACTCACGTGCGAAACATGCTTTGGGTGTTGTAGCTTTAGTACTCGCAAAATGTCTTCTTCGTGCTGGATGGATTTAAGTTTGAAATACTTGTGTTACATATGGGGCAGATGACGTATCTTTTATGACTGCGTATTTCCCATAGGTGGACGCGTAGCGATCTTGCGAGACTCGAGACGTTACGCCCGGAAAATTGACGCATGCCCTTGAAGCAATATAAGACACTGGCGCATCCTTCAGCCTCACTACTTGGTTTCTAAGGAATTTAGATACGAATTCGCAGCGTTAAAGTGCCGAATCGTTGGTTTACGACACACACACACACACACACACACACACACACACACACACACACACACACACACACACACGCACACGCGCACACACGCACACACACGCACACACGCGCTCAAACACACGCACACACGCGCTCAAACACACGCACACACGCGCTCAAACACACGCACACACGCGCTCAAACACACACACACACACGCGCTCAAACACACGCACACACGCGCTCAAACACACACACACACACACACACACACACACACACACACACACACACACACACACACACACACACACACGCACACACACAAAAGACGAAAACAACTTTCTTCTTGAACCATCAGTTCCTTTATGTGGCCATACTGCTGTCATTATTTCCGTACAGACGACAAGAACGACGTTCCAGCTGTTGGGGACGTGGCAGGGCGGGGCGACTCCACTCTTTCCCCTCTCAAGAATGGGACAGAGGCGCATGCTCATACTGGAGTCGGCTCACCGGGACGGCCCACGAACGGTGAGCTTTCGAGAAACTTTTTTTGCCAAGCGTACCGGTTCACCGGGCACGTTGCTGCTTTTGTACACTAAGTTTCCAACACTCGCGCTGCGCAGGTACAGTTTATTCGCAGTTGCCCGTTGCTGCGATGTTTCTCAGTGTCAGATTAGGGAAGTTGGGCGAAACTTTAATTTACTCCACCTCTTAGGATTCGCCGGCCTTTCGCTCTAGCGGAGATGAACACTCTGCAAAAGCACGCGCACAATGATACGTGTGCAGCGAAAGCGCCGTTGTGCCTAACGTTTAATTACGAAGCTTCGGGGGAGACGCCTTTAAATACCTGTTCATTTTTCCAAGCCGTTTATTAAAGTCCTGGAGCGCGTCCTGCAGTCGCAACTTCGTGCACGTGCCCTGTGCTTACGGCTCATAAATCTTGCCTGCGGCTTTGTATTCGTTCTCTCATTAGGCTAGAACAAAAAAGACAGTTTCGCCAGAAGGCCGAAGCAATGAATGCGATAGGAGTGCATGATATACGAATTAAGACTACCAGCTTTAAGGGGTTTCTACACTTTCACTACACTACACTACACGTTCACTGCGATCTGAATATGTAGTGAACGTGGACTTAAGTAAGCATGCAGGTGCGTAATGTACCATGTGACGGTCGAGCGGTAGAGACAACGTCTCAGCAGAGCTGCGAGCTAAGTCATGTTGTTTTGATGTCTTCTCGCACGTGATTTATACCGCGCGACAGCGCTAGGCAGCGTGCACTTTTAACCATCGAAAAACTTGGCTCAGCAGCAGCGGTATCAAGCGAGCGCGCTCCTTCGAGACGCTCGTAGACGCATTCGCGTGAGCGCTATGTGGCGAGGGAATTGCCGGCGTTGCGGCGATATATATGCGACGAGCCTGGGACGGAGCACATTACCAAGGCAGTACGCAGCACGTCTGACAGCTGCCGAGATAGCGCGCGTGCCAGTGATGGCGACCGCGCGAAGTCCACAGTGGCGCTCATGAAGGTCATGCTTATTTTTAGAGGAGAGCCCATCAGCGAGTTGCAAAGAAAACTTGAGAAGAAAAGAAAGTTTGTGAACTAGGATTCCGTTTCCGAATAAGGTGTAAATGAAATATTTTTGTTCGTGATTGCTTTTTGCCACTTGCCGACCGCCTTCTGTAATAACACACTTTCTCTGAAAAACAATTCGAGTTTGTAAATAAGGGCCCCGAGCCTGTATAATGCTATTCCAAGCGTATTCTGCCTAGGCCTTCGGAGGACGATTGGAGAACTTCGGCGGGCGGAGGGAGGATCATCTCCCTACGCCAAACTATCAGAGAAATACAACCTCCAGCTCCGCCTAGACAAGCGCCTATATCGTCCCCCTCATCCATCGCTCACCGTGCTGGAGGCTCGCCTTCTGAGGCACATTCAAATGAATGCACTTACCACCTTCTCTCGCCTCTTTCTGGATGGATGGATGGATGGGTGGATGGATGGATGGATGGATGGATGGATGATATGAGCGTCCCCTTTATAACGGGGCGGTGACATTAGTGCCACCAGGCTCGTAAAAAAAATTTAAGAACTTTTCATTTTTCCCCCTCTCTCCTTAATTGTCCTCATGCCTTTTAAATCTTTTTCAGTTAAATCGACCATACTATAGCTAAAACCTAAATTCATAGCCCAGTTCTCTGCCTCTTATGGCAGAAAGGCCTTATTTTCCCCTATAATTAGTTTTGTCCGTTCTCTCTGGTTTTCTGCCACCAGTATTCTAACCGTCTCTTAGTTATTTCAATCGCGGATATGTTCAGCTTTCCACTGTTCTCCCTAAAACCCAAGGCTTCATGTAGGATACTGCTCAAACGTACACCTGGGTGGATATTTCCGCATTCAATCAGAGCATGTCCCGTCGTTTTTCTATCTTCCTCACAGCATGTGCATTTTTCTTCTTCTTTGCTGAATTTCGCTTTGTAACTACGCGTTCTAAGGCAGCCCGATCTCGCTTCAAAGAGTAAAGCGCTTCCTCTTGAATTATCATAAAATGCCTCCCTCTTTATTTCGTTTTTTCCCTTTCGGTAGTTATTCAGAGTCTGTTTTTTTTTTTTTTTCCATTGCTGCCATCCAGTAAATCTCCGCCTCTCTGACTTCTCCCTTTACGCTCTTTGTTGTCAGTTCTCTTAGATCCGTATATTTACTGGTGAGCCTCCTAGTTCTTTTTCTCCACTGCGTGTCAACGCTCTTTCTATATAAATAACGGAACACCTTCACTTTCTCTATAAGTACCGATCTGCCCCCTCCTGTCGTAACTGCCCCTCAACATATGCTGACCTTTCGCATTGCCTTTTATGCTGCCCGGTTGCTCTGCAATCGGCTTCCTACCCTCCCCCACCTCTCAATCACCACCTGGCTCGACCGGATTGTAAGAGGAGGACGATCAGAGCCGTTTAGTCACACAGGCGGTCGAAGTGCTCGGCCTGTAGCTTTGGGCTGGAATAAGAGTCTTCTACTACTACTATTATGGCTACACAGGGCAAATGGTGTACCGAGAGCCCCCTTTTTCCGATTTACTAATAAGGGCACATTATCCCTTCCATGGCCCCGCCCTTCCATTGTTAGATTGGGGGAGGGAGCCCACGTAGACCACAGCTCCTCGTCCCCGTTCTGCCACATTCTTAACGCTCCGTGCGGTCAAGGGGAAATGAAATCAGCATGTCAAAACGGCGTAAAGCCGCGATGTGTAAATGCCTATGGGCGCATTTACACAAATGCTGGTGAAGATATCAAAGCCAGGGCGCTGCGCGCTGACTAAAGTATAAGTTTAATACAGACACACACAAGAAGACGTTTCGGCTCCCAAACGGGAGCCTTGTTCACAAGTAATAATAATAATTTCTGGGGTTTTACGCCCCAAAACCACCACATGGTTATGAGAGACGCCATAGTGGAGGGCTCCGGAAATTTCGACCATCTGGGGTTCTTTAACGTGCACTGACATCGCACAGCAGCGGGCCTCAACATTCGCCTCCATCGAAATGCAGCCGCCGCGGCCGGGATTCGATCCCGCGACCTTCGGATCAGCAACCGAGTACCGTAGCCACTAGACCACCGAGGCGGGGCATCTCACAAGTAAAATTTTACTTGTGAACAAGTAGAATTTGTTTGTGAACAACGCTCCCGTGTGGGAGCCGGAACATTTTCTTGTGTATTAAATTTATACTTTGGTCGGCACAGTGACCCGTGTTTTCTGTTGTCACCGTGTTTCATCCCGATTAGACGGGCTTCCGTGAAATTTTAAACAGCTCTAATTTTGAGTAACGTGTCGCATCCTCCACGCATCACGACATTTACTGCGTGACAGCGCTGAAATTGTATCATTTCTTCTTTCGTTCAAAACGAGCCGGTACGCACCTCTTTCCGGCGACTTCCATACAGCAGGTAGGCGGGGCAGAGTTCATTACACCAGCAGTTTCCCTCTCCCTCTCTCTCATTGCCATTCATGCGTATTTATAACACGACGCTCGCCTTCAACTGTCTTGTCTTTTATGGCGCCCTACTGATGTAATTCTCCTTCCTAGCACATTTCCACCATTCACATGGATGTGAATCCATGTGAATGGTGGACCATTCACATCCATTCACATGGATTTGAGTGATGGACGTGATGCAGGGCGCCACTCGTCTACTGAATTTAAACGCTTCTTAAACACAGGGTACGCTGCGGCTGACACAATATGCACGGCGGCAAAAGTAACCTCGAATAATATTAAAATATTGAAGCACGTATAAACGGAGCACGAGCAAGCAACATGAACGCAGACACACGGCACTATACCTCATGTGTTCCATGCGCCTTGCTTGCGTCACCGGTTTATATGCGCTACAATGCTGTTCAGAAATATCATGCGAAGCAAGCCCGCATTGCAAAGCTACGCCTTACATTATTCCTAGTTCAACGGGCTTGGCTTGAGTGCCGTGCGTACAGTGTTATTCAAAGGCGCCATGCCAACAAGCCCTGATTGTAAAACTACGCAAATGTGAACCGACGGATGCTGCCTGTGCTTTCTTGGCAGAGACTCGTCCACCGCCACCAGTGCCTGTGGACGGCAAAGTGCCGGCCGACCGAGTTCTCTTGTTTCGCGACCAAGACCTGCGTGCCTTCGCAGTGGCGCTGCGATGGCACCGCGGACTGCGAAGATGGCTCGGACGAAGTCAACTGCAGTGAGTTCACACGCGATTATTTCTCACTATGAGCATTGCTGATATGCCATTCCTCTAGCTGAGGCAAGAACGAATGCACTCAGCATGCACATCGATGCTGGAGGCCTACGTCGTAAAAAGGAATATAGAATACTATTCTGTCTTGGTTCTCCTTGATTGGTCAGTTATGCTTGTCAAGGGCAGGACTGACCAACCAGAGAATCGAGATCGGTCGGGGATTGGTCAGTTATGCCTTGACAAGCAGAACTGACCAGTCATGGAAGATCTAGACGGAATAATATTCCGTATTCCTTTTTACAGTATAGGCCCTTTGTTAAGGTTTACCGACTGGTTGAAGAAACATTTCTTCGGAATAGGCACAGGGTGGCCACACTGATCCAGTGTCTCGTTAACAAGAGGAGGTTTCACATCGCCGAATGTTTCATGGAATTCAGTTCGACATCCACTTTTGAGACTGTGGGCATACGCAACAAGTTTTAGCGAACTCAGAATCGTGGCAAACCGCGTGGTTGGTTAGAGTTAACTCGAGAAATTATCGAGACGCATTTAGTGAAGGAGCTGGGTAGTTTTTTTCTTAGCGCATCCTTGGCGGGCGTTAGGGCAAACGTGTTTGTATGGTTGACGCGTACCAGATGATGCGATGCGTGCCAGATGGTATGTTACGCATTTGCTTATTTTTTTTCTGCCTTGGTTACCTTTCCCTCATCATGTATTATTTTCACGGCAAGAAATCACGGCATGGATCTAGTTTGAAATCAGCACTTCCTTTCCTCCACCTCTCCCTTTTTCCTAATGGTCTATGCGATGTAAGAACCTGCCAAAAGTAAGAACGTGGGTGAAACTGAAGTGAAATAAATTTAGCAGTTTTTCATTAGCGACGCACTTAAAAGTAATCCGAACTAAACTGATATTACGAATACATTACGTTGAAATGAACAAGGTGGTCTTGAAGAACACCTTTTTATTGCTCACCATACAATTGTAGCTTTTTCACTACTGTAAGTTTTTGTTCATGTGAGCGTGTGAGCGTGCGACCAAGGATAGCGCGAACGCTCTCTCGACGCTGGCTGCACTAGTCGGCCGCCGGCAGTTCAGCTCAGGTCGATGTTTGAGCACGTTGGCGACAGATGACGCTAGGGGTCTGTTCATCCCGCCATTTCATAACCCCAGAGCTCTGTGCTTCGTTCGTCGCCAAGTAAAAATAAAAACAACGACAGACAGACAGACAGACAGACAGACAGACAGACAGACAGACAGACAGACAGACAGACAGACAGACAGACAGATTAAAATACACATAATGAAAAAGGTGCCCGTAATTACGAGAATAGCACAACTTTCTGAATACATTCCCTGATCTCCAACGTAGGCATGATTCCCCTCTTATGTAGTGCATGCTTTCACAAGCATCCACTTTCTCAGCTTTGTCCCTGAAATGCCGAAACGTACTACCGCACCGTTAGGACTGTAATTAATACTCTTTTGACCTACGAGGCAAAAAAAAAAAAAAGAGAAGAAATTCCTGCACAGTGACGTATCAACGGTGTTGAAGTAAAACTCCATTCATTCATTCATTCATTCATTCATTCATTCATTCATTCATTTACGACATATTCTTTTATAAATACAGACGTATTGCTGGACCCATAGCCATTGGCTAGTCCGGGTCCATGGTCAAATTAAGGTATAAAACGGAGCACGCGAGCAAAGGAAACAGCAGAGATAATAAATAACAGTATTATTAACATACATAAATCGTACGCGAAAGTATATATAAACCCAGTGTTCTTTTGTCCTTCACGCACGCGAGCAAACAAAACGGACATATTACATAGCAATGAATTGACATGCACAACATAGGGAGGAATGTAAATAAAAAGTATGCTATTATCGACAGTATTTTTCGAAAAAGTACTTTCTTACTGCAGACCTGAAGTTACGGGCTTCTTTCATATTTATTGGCAGATAATTCCTAATTAGTGCGCCATTAAATTCCATGAGCCCTTTCCCGTGCAGATTATGACATGGAGGCAGATTAAAACAATGGTTATTTGCAGCTCTTGTATTTCGTAACGGTATCTTCATTGAAGTTGCCGAGGTTTCGTTTTTCCAAAGAATTCCTGGTCTACGTGTGTAAGGCGCGCCTTTGAACAGATGTCTTCATATTTTACTGCCGCGTATAAGATGCAGATCATATCCCGAGAAACTCATTCCAGCCGATCCGACAATCCTTTTGGCAGATGTAACCGCCTGCCTACATTGACCTAAGCTTCACCGCGACCACGCTGTACGAGTCTCACCGGGACATATGTTACGTGCTTGGGATTGAGGATGTTCATAGAGGGGTGAACGGCCTGCAGTGGGCCTGGCATAAAACGGTACAGAAATAGGATGTCGCGGAAGTACTTCCTATGTGAGTGCATACGATATGAACTTGCCAGAAACGCGGGACGACACACAATGACGAAGGGTCCAAGTGGAGAGTACCTGGTCAGCCGACGTTCCAAAGATAGGTTATAAAACAAAATTTTATCAAGTGCTGAGAAGAGTTCACTGACTCTCGACGCAGTTTACGGCAGCATTTTCGTATGTTCGATGCAGGTGATGGTGAATAGCCTTGTTCGTAAAAGCAGCGTATACCGATAGGCGAGTTGACAGACGAACAACGTCAGAGCAAAATCGGGATTTAGCTGGGTTACCTAAGGTCACCGCCTCCAGCACTTCAACAACGTGTTTTGCTAGCTGTTCTGAAAATTCTTCGCTCGAATGCCGTTGCAACTTCTTTTTTGTCCCGGAAAAAAAATCAAGTCTCGAGCTGAAGGGCAAACGAAATTGGCTTTTGAGAGTTATCAAAGAGGGTAAACCTACCCAATGCGTAATGTGCAAGCGTAGCTTATTTGACCAAGTGAATCTATGCTTGAGATAAACAAGTAGGCTCCAGTGAAGACGTGGAAGAATAACAAGGAAGTGATAAAAGCTAGAATACGGTGCAGAAACCTGGAGGATAACGAAAAACTACGAGATGAAATTGAGGACAACACAGTGTGCGATGCAGCTTAAAACGATAGGTGTAACATGATTGATTTATTTCTGTGGTCATGCGCCCCGAGACCAAGCTACGATTATGAGAGACGCCGTGTATAATGGAGGCTCCGGATATTTCGACCACCTGGGGTTTGCAGGTGTACCTTCAAGAAATAGAAAACGAGCGGGATGGACCATGGAACAACCAGGAATAGGTGATATTCGCATGTCGATCAATAGAAAGAAGTGGGCCTGTACAGGACACGTATAATGCGAAGTACAGACAACACATGGACAGCGAGAGCGACAGAATGGATACCAAGAGAAGGCAAGCGCGACAGAAGGCAAGATGTTAGGTGGGACGAGAAAGTTAAGTTCGTGGGCATAAAGTGTACTTAAAGTCGCTCAGGACAGGGCATGTTTTAAATTTATTTATAGGTGTTACGTCTGTACAGCCGCTTGTGGCTGTAGACGATTTATTAAAGTACAGGAAACGTAAAACAAGTTCAGAAGCGTAGCTCAATCGTTGGAGTCACTCCTGGCCAACGTTCGACACCAGGCTCGCGCTCGTGTCACAGCGCCAGTACAGTCGCGCGCGCACTTCGTTGTCGTCTTCTAAGGCGACATGTCACTCTCCCTCCCTTAGACGAAGTCTCCATAGCGGTCTGGAGGTCACCTAACCTCTGGCGGTCGCAGTTGCCGAGTGGTCACTGCCTGTGACGTCGACGGTTGCGAGGGAGTGTCGTCCTGCATCTCGGGCGAGTCAGGCGGTTGAGCAGTTGAGCTCAACGGTGTCTCTTCTGGCGTTGCGTCCAAGAGATCGTCAGCTGCGCTCCAATCTGTCGACGATTGGGTTGTTTGTCCGGTCTGACTCGTTTTCCTCATGTGATTGAGGTGACGCCGAACCTTTCTGTGGTCGCTTTTTACAAGCCAGGATCGTGGTCCGACGCGGCGCAATATTTCGCCTTCAATCCAATCTGGCTTTTTCACAAACTGTCGGATAAGCACTCTATCCCCTACAGCGAAGCGGCGTGATTTTGGCAATGCCTTAAGCTTGTCAAATGCTTCTGGATGCTTTGTCTCCCATCTCCACGTGGCGTCCTTCTGAAGGAGCTGGTAGAGACCGCTGGCAACTGTTGCCCTGTTCTTCAAGAATCTGTCGTAGAAAGCCAGCATCCCGAGAAAGGATTGAAGTGCTTGTTTGCAGTTTGGTGCTGGAGCGTCCGTTATGGCTCGAACTTTCTCTTCGTTAGTGTGGACGCCTGTCTCGTCGATTCGGTGTCCCATAAAAAAAACTTGTCGCACCGCAAAGCAGCACTTGTTTTTGCCGAGGCGAAGGTTGTACTTCCGTAGCCTCTTCAGCACTTCTTCCAGTCTCTCGGCGTGTTCCGTGGCGTCTTTCCCACTGATGATCACGTCATCTAGGTATGCGCACACGCCTGTGATGCCAGACAGCATAGTCTCCATAAAGCGTTGAAAAATGGCTGGAGCTGCAGAAATTCCGAAGGGCAATCTCTTGACCTTGTATAGTCCTTTCAGCGTGTTCAGGGTCAATACCTCTGCTGTCTCTGGCGTCACGTGAAGTTGCTGGTACGCTTGTGCCAAATCCAGGGTGCTGAAGACCTTGCCTCCCCTCAAGTGGCTGAGCACTTCATCAGTTGTGGGAAGTGGGTAGTCTGCCTTCTTTGATACCTGGTTCACTGTGCAACGGTAGTCGCCGCATATTCGCAACGAGCCATTTTTCTTCCGAACCAGTACGTGAGGCGTTGCCCAATCCGAATGCTGCGCTGGCTCGATTATGCCTTGACTTTGCAGTCGATCCAATTCAGCCTCTACAGCTGACCGCAGCGCGAAAGGAACCGGCCGTGCTTTTAGGAACTTTGGTTTCGCTCCTTCCACGGGGTCTAGTTGTACCGCAGGACCGATGTGTCCTGAGATGTCCTCGTCGAATACAGATTGGTACTTGTCGAGAAGCTTCGAAACAAGTTCGTCGTCGGATACATCATTGATGCCCGTGATCTGTATACCCAGATGAGGAAACCAGTTTCGCCCAAGGAGGTTACAACCTGCTCCCTTGATGACAACAAGTGGTAATGTAATGGTCTTGTTTCTGTGCGTAACAATCACCGTTGCACATCCGAGAACTCGAAGAGACTGTCCTGACCATGTGCGTAGGAGAATGTTGTCAGTCTGAAGCCGTGGTGGTTCATCTGTCCACGTAGCTTTGAACGTGACCTCACTGATGAGTGCAGGCTGCACCCGAGTCGACTTCGAAATCCAAGAACTTGCCATGTACGCGTAGACGAGTCATGACCTTCTGCGTGCTGGACGCGTCGATTAAGGTGTTGAGCTCGTAAAGGGCCACCTTGTGCTCTGATAAGAAATCTACTATATGTTTATGAATTATGTGTTCTAAAATTTTACCTGACGTAAAATCGTTGGGAGAGGCCTTCGTCCTGTAGTGGACATAAAAAAAAAGGCTGCTGCTGCTGCTGATGATGATGATGATGTGATTATGGTGAGGATGATGCCTCAAATTGAGGATGAGGATGAGCATGCAAATTAAATACCTAAGAAAGTTACAAAAGTGCACTGTCCATTGTACTCTTTAATTAGCAGCAGTGCGTCCTTACGAAGGTGCTATAGGACGTGAAAGAATGAGTAAGAACAAGACAAGAAATACGTTCTTTTTTGCCAGAACAAACGCTCGGGGTTCTGCTGCACATTCCTTTATCATCCGAAAATTAGGGAAGGAGTTGTATTGGTAAAATCGTTGCCTCGTTTCTTTTTCGTTCTTTTTTTTTTCTTTACCACGTTTTTCCTTACGTGCACTCACTGCGTTGCAAAGCGAAGGAAGCTTAACCTCACGGGCCACGTATAAAGCGCCTCAACGTCACAAGCACCAGGCGCCGAGTTCACAAGGCATTTAATTCGTGTAATGCCTTTGCTATCGGCTGGCTGGTTTCGCTAATGATATTCCCAACCCCAGGATTGGTTAGAAGTTTCTCTTACGAACAACCAAAGCGTAAGAGTTTTTTAGGATTGCTAGCCCAAAATAAGAGTATCGTACAGACAAGCCTTTTGTGTTTGCGTCGGTTGTCGCGTTCCACTTATTCTCTGTGACACACAGTTTACAAGGCCATATAGTCCGAGCTCCAAGGTCTGCATGGCTTAAAGATGTCTAAAAGGCTCAGCTTGTGCTTAGCATCGCGTCAAGTACTAGTATTTTTTATTAACATTACGTTCACGTCGTCTTGTTCATTCACTTCCGGATACATGTAGCTTTAAAATATAGAGTGTTTTGCGCATTCCGAATGGCGGCAGAGAGCAGGGCGAACAACCGAGAAGCTGACAGAAAGAAACAAAAGTAAGACAAAACACGTATACAAAACGCACATACCCTGCGCCAGCACGCAGACGCACATGCCGATACACTGCGAGCACTGGGAGGAAAAACACATAACACTTCGAAAAAAAAAAAAAAAAGCGTGCCATAATCTTCTAGTTTCGTGCTCACTCTTCTTCTCGGTATATGCCGACTCGAGCGAAGCGGTTTTTCTTTAGAAAATGGCGAGTGCCGGAAAAGTTCCTCCCGGTTTAATGAAGATTTGTGACAACACGTGTCTCGAAGTTCGCTCAAGCGTGCCAAAGCGGGAGCTGCGTTCCAAGTGGGAGCCACACCAGTGGAAACATTGATGCAGCTGAGCGCTGCTTGTTGGAGTGTTTGAATAAATGGAGTGAAAACGAGAGAGAGATAAATTAAGTAGTGGGATGGAACGGAATAAGTGCTTTACTAAAAAGAAAAAGAAAACATTGCAAGAACAAACATAGGGATGTACAGAAGGTTGCGCGGAAAAGGCATCTGAATCCATAGTGCATTAGCTCCTTAGGGTTCATGTCTTCTTGTTGGCTTGTGCAGTGGATAAACGAAAGAAAATTCGCATGCGTTCTTGAATAAACGGTTACTAAACAAGACACGTGGTGCTTATGTTATTAACTGCGACAAAAAATAATAAAATAAAATGCAGAAGACTTGAAAAGAAAATATACGGAGGACGTAATGCAAACGTAATGAAAATACGGATACTAAAGACAATGTCTTGTTGAGGCACGTGTCTCGTAGAATTGACCCAGCATTCAATCGGAGACAATTACTCGGCACCCATACAGTTAGGTCGCATCTCTTCTCCTGTGTGACTGACCGGAAAATATTCAGAACGCGAGAAATGCACAAGTATATGTTTAACTGCTCAGCGATTTGACCATTTAGTCCGGAACTTAGTCGATGGGTAGAGTACTCAATGAAGCCTAGTGCGTCAGATGCACAAAAAAGATATAATACCAGTCCTGTATAAGACGTACTCTAACTTCCTAAGGTTTCACAATAATTAGACGCGTGTAACGAGAGAAATGCGTTGAAATGTGTGTCCACTTTATTTGGAGACTTTGAAAAAATCAGCTAATATATGTGATTATTATCGCCTGAAAGTCATTGCGCAAAGCACGGCGAATGCGCCGATGCTATAGATGTAATCGAGAGGAATCAACCGTATCTCTATCACGCGCCTAAGGTGCCACCGACCTCAACCGCAACGTTATCGTTACGTAATCGTGCTACGATTTCCCTTGTTTCAATATTTGTTCGCGACAGTACGCGGTAATCCCCTGCTCTACTCTTCATACCGGCCCTCAGCAAACACGCACACATAGAATAAGCTAATGAAAAATAAATTGTAGGTTGCCGACACGTTGCGTAAACATGCTATTACAAACAAGAGAATGCATCTAGTGTGAAGCGCTGTACACTAGTTCGATGTCAGAACAAATAATTGCCCAAGCCCCTTGTTCAGACGAAGGACACGCACATCTTACAGATTGTGATAGATGCTATATATTTATGGCAGCCTGAACGAAGAGGAGCGCTTTTAGGAGCGTTTGGGCATGACACCATAACGAAAAGACGCTCCCGTTGCTATGGGCAGCGCACACAGTGTAACAGGTTGGCAAAGCAGTGAGTATATGGCCAAGCCCAACGCACGGATTATATAGCCGATTCTTCTCGCAAATATAATGCGGCGGGTGACTGCACTCACCTTTGCACAGGCGTGGCTTGAGGCTCTCACGACATGTCGCGTGAAGTTTCTAGCGCTCACAGGCCCACGCATGTTTGGTCCACGTCTGGTCATCCCTTTGTGCTTGTGGCACGACGCGGCCTGATGCACGGAGTTGCTTAAGCATTGTTGCAGCGAGTGGCCAGGCGCCTAATGGTGTTTCCATGCTGCGGCTGTGTTCATTTGGTGAAAGTGTTAACGCGAGGGCGTTAACATTAAAAAAGATATATAAACTGTCCGTAATGGACTGTTCGTAAGTAAATAGGCTGTGCCAGTAACAAGAGTGTCTGTCTAAATTTTTGTGCATTGATATCAATGGTTACGTTCAGCCCCCTTTTTTTTGGAATTGATTGATTGATTTCTGGGGTTTTATGTCCCAAAACCAGCTATGACTATCAGAATGCCTAAGGAATAGAATATGTACATTTGAGGTCTCGCTGACACGACCCCTTGGCGCGAAGTACTTTTATACGACTGATACAATTTTCGGATGGTACGTTTTAGTTTCCGGTTCCCGTGATGGTTGCATCAACGAGATTTCAGTGTAAATGTAAAAAAAAGGACAAAAAAAACTTGTTTATTCTCTTTCATTACAGCCACTTAGGGCACATTCACGGTAATAACTAATGATGGGGCTATCGTTTTTCACGCAAATGTATTTTCTACTTGAATAAAACTTGGGAGATTGGGTGTCAGTGGTGTTATCGTGCGCCACCGCGCAACAACTTGCCTTAACTTGCCAACGACATGGGGACAACTTGCTAACAACTCACTTTCAGTAGAGTCAACTGGTCGCCATGATGGCAAATCTAACCCAATAATAACTCAAATGATTCCTCATACGAGTTTGTCCATTTCTCTCCCTAAACCTTTCTTCTTTTGACTAATTTGCGTGAGCGTCTCTTGGGTAATGTCTATAGCGTAATTTGGCGTCACAGCTTCGTAAAACATCTTGCTCAAATTTACTGCTCATTTCAGAATTGTTCTGACGCGCCGTACAGTTCGTATTTTGCTTCGTGCGCGTATTGTTAATGCTGATAGGTTGCTGTATAGGTCAGCGAACGTAAAGTTTTGACAAAGTTCGAATTTCTTAACGCTCCTTTGGACTAATGACACCATCCCATTTTTTTTTAAAAGGTGGCGTTGCCTTACTTGAATGCACGACATGATGGACCAGAGATAAAATAAAATCCTTTACGGATGGGTGCCTTTGCTGATACAGCATGACACAGAACGCATAGTATGCTGTATAAAGTCATTCATTCGTAGTTTCTGAACAAGTGCACACACATTAATGCATTGGTGTGCTCTCTTTATAACTGCACACATCTGCGATGCCAAAGTGCGGTTAGCATTGGCTGCTTTGTTTTTTTTTTTTTTTTTGTATATCCGCGTATCAGTCTCCTGCATTCTTCTGTGTTAGTTTCGTTGCACAGCATGCACAACGCATTATGTAAACAAATCTCAAAAGGGAATATAATACGGCGACGGCCAGTGGATTTTTTATTCCATCGACTGAGAAATCGTGGAAACGGGAAGCGTATTAGAGGACACGCGCAACTAAGACGATCCACGTCGGAAAGCTCAGAAAAAAAAAAAGGCGCAAGTGAGGGGAAAGATTCGTAATTATATGAAATGCTGGCTTTACTGAAATTTCCTTAAAAATATGTAGGGGGGAGTGAAGGCTCATGACGACAAGAAATAAGTGGCGCGAGATAACAGAATGGGAAACGGATGAGGTGAGTGGTTCAGGCTCGATATAGGCGTCCGTTCAAGTACGTTTTACTTTAATGTGCTTACAGCACCCAGCACTGCACTGAATAACCTCAAAGCTCTCCAGAAAAAAAAAAAGAAAAACGAAGGAAAATAAGCATGCGCGATATATAAAGAGAAAGCTATAGAAGAGAGTAGTCGGTAGAGAGGCGAGAAGCAGCTTCTATGAGGCCGCTCCTTGCCGAGTGCCTGCATGCTTTCCTCTCTGAGAGCAAAAAAAAAAAAAAGAGGGCAAAAGAAAGAAAAAAAGAAGACATGCGCTTCACGGTCTTGTCGCAGCGCGTCGCGTGTGCCTGGAGCCGTTCGTGAGCTGCGGCGACCACAGCAGCTGCGTTCTGAAGAAAAAGTTCTGCGACGGCAAGTTCGACTGCAACGACCACTCGGACGAGCTCGGCTGCACGCGGTGCGCGCCGCCGCTCATCAAGTGCGCCACGGTGAACCGCTGCATCGACAAGGCGGCCGTGTGCAACGGCATCAACGAGTGCGAGGACCGCTCCGACGAGCAGAACTGCCGTGAGTATAGTGCGACCGCGCGTGTGTTTTTTTGGCACTCGCGGGCGCGTTCTGGTGTGCGAGAGCGGGGAAAAAAAAAAAGAAAAAGAAAAAGCCTACAGGTGCAACTAGCTCGCGGGTTAATTAGGTGAAACGAACTGCGAGATTTCGAGGAGTGAGGTCGTATCGAGGAGTGTGGGAGACGTGGGCTTATTACTATACTGCGAGAAGCCGTGGTGGTCTAGTAGTTGTAGTGCATTGCTGCTGACACGAAACACGCGGCTTCCATCCAGGCCGTGAAATCCGAGTTAAGATAGAGGCACGATACCAGAGGCCCGTCTACTTGGTGCATGTTGATGCACTTTGATGCACTTTGGTGCACTTTGGTGACTGGTACACGTTAGAGAATCAGAAGTGGTCAAAGTTTGCGGAGCCCTCCACTACGGCGTGACTCTCCTTTCCACCCTTTCATTCCCATTCTAACACAGAAGCTGAGCGGCGCTTCCATACAAGGGTTGCAGAAAGTAGCGTTATTTTTCTTAACATAATTACAATTTCGTATACAGCGTTTAAAGGGATACTAGAGGCCTAGGCGACCTTTGTTAGTAAATGGCACTTTTGCAATACCGAATTCATCACCCTTGACAAGGGAACGCGCTTCGTAAACGTGAAAACGAGAAAAAAAAAAAAAAAGAGAATGCAGGTGGCGACACCACCTCGATGTTCCCGCAGCAATCGCCGTGACGTCATAGATATTGGTAGCCGTGCGCTAGGGCCTACACCAGTGACGTCATAACGTTTGATGGCGCCCGCTATGGCCTACACAGTTCTCAATCGGTAAATGTGAAATGCATTGCACCCTGATGGGACCCCGAGACATAAACGTATGATGATTAGGGAAAATTTTGTTGAGGCAAGTGTTGCTAAGACACGGAAACACACCTTGAGATCCTGTGACGTCATGCTCATACATGTATGAGTAGATTTCGCTGTGAAATATTACAATGAATCTAATTTTTATTTTGTCTCTTATTAAGTTATTCGTTAGCAAAAGTTGCTTTGTAGCAACCAGCAGCCAGGGACAGAGGTCCACTATAGCTGAGGGATAATGGAATAAAACTCGTCGCCTGTTATAAACTTTTATAAACCGTAGGCCGGTGTCGAATATTTTCCCTTAAAACTTACTTTCCTGGCCATTGTTCAAAGTTCTGTGTGCGCGCTCTGTGTACTGTACTTTTTTGCAACGAAGGAAAGAAAGCTTGGGTGCGGCTTACGAAGCGAAATGATTGTTCCCTACGCACTCATCTCTCTCCCGTTCCAATGTTACCCGGCAATGTGAAGCATTCCCCTAGGGAATGTGCGGCCGCTTCACTGTTCACAGAGTAATGAGTTTTGGTCCCCAAAGCCCAACGGGATCATTTCTACCTGGGTCATGCGTTAAAGTAGGTTATGCTGGTCCGGTTACGTTGGTTGTATTTTTCACGTAGTCCCAGAGTACACGAAATTGTATCAAAGTAGGGAAGAAAGAATTGGCGGACTGTATGGGTAACGCAGTTATTTGAACAATACCGCTCGCAGTATTCCGAAAAGAAAGGGCGAAGATAACCCAATGAAATCTTTGACGAAAGTTAACTTATCGAACAATTACTCGACTTTCCGCGGTTGGTGACTTGTCTTGTACTATTGTACTAGCACATTATTGGCCACATACACATATATATTAACGTGTATGCTGCCGAATTGAGTTGGAGCAAGTGTACCACTGATTTTTCTTTGGATTCTATCTTTTAACTCTCTTTCTTTCACAAGAGAAGATTCAACTATTTGTTCCGATTCCGCGCAGTTTTCCGCTCGCTGCGAAGTTTTCCAGCCACGTTCCTCTCTCACGAATAAAATTTCCCATCGTCTACTGAGGAAATCGGCTCCACAGCTTTGTGCCTGGAATGCTTACCACATTGTATGACATATATTGATTTGGAAGTATTACAAATATGTTCCGCACAAGCTTTTATTCTCTCATTGTCTCAGGGCCACGGAAATCTGTGCTATCCGGAAATGACGCAAAAACAGGTAAGCGAACACTTGCTTTTGAAAGTAGCTGTATAGCTCGTATCGTCCGCTGAGCATAGAGCAAGCTGCTGTTATTGGCAGTCGGCATTACCGACTTGCAACATCTCTCTGGAATTCACGAGAAGTTCCATTTGCAGTCCGCATTCGTCGAGTGCTTGTGCTTGTGTGGTTCTGTACTTTGATTGTGTAAATATTATATTCAGTTAACCTGTATCGAAGTGTATACTGGACAAAATGAGATATGTTCATCGAGCGCATGTGCGTCTGTAGTTGTATTCTTTGATTGCGTAAATGATATGTTAAATTAACTTGCGTCAATTTGTATACTGGACAAACTAAGAAATGTTAACGTGGTCGACTAAGGAAACACTAAAAATCAAAGATAAAAGAAGACGTGTTCCCACTTGTTCCGCATATTGTATCTTGTAGGTTTCGACCAGAAGTTTTGTGAAATGCAAGTTATTCGTAGAAACGCATAAAGAGACAGAATTTGAGACGTTAGGACTCTGGTAGATCAAAGTAAGCTCCACTGTGTCAGTTAACTCTTGGTATCCTTGTCCCCTGCGGAGCCATATCTTTGATGAAATCTATATTGTGCCGAGACTCGTCTCGCGTTTTAGGGGCGAAGCTCCTCTTAGTCTAACCTTGTCACGCGTCAGGCGTCAGTCGTCAGGCGTAACCCGCGTGCCTCCCGGCACGCGCTCGCCCTCGGCGTTCGCCTCGGCGCGTGCCTCCCGGCGCGTGCCTCTCTCTCTCCCGGCACTTGCCTCTGCTGTCTTGTGAAAGAGAGAGAGAGACAGAGAGCGAAAGGCGCGCGTTGGCTATGGAAACGCTCTTTCTTAGAGGAACGCTGTACCAGCTCGCAAAGAAGGAGAACGCGCCCTCACCAGCGAGAGACAACGTTGGCGCAGGCAGCGTCTCCTAGCGAGTTTCTTGATTGAGAAATACCGACTGCTCGCGTTGGAGAAGCGTTCACCGGCAACCCATATATATATATATATATATATATATATATATATATATATATATATATATATATATATATATATATATATATATATATATATATATATATATATATATATATGCACTGGATCTTGACTTGCAATGAAGTGCCGGTGGGAGATTTCACTTGTGCATAGTTTAACCATGAGGATTCGTAGCGTGCGCGTTAACTAAATTAATCCGGAACTCGGCACGATCTACGATGAACCTCCCGAGCTTCGCCCACTCATCATCATTCACTCTATGGATATGCTGTAATTTTTTTTATCTCTCGCAGCATTCATGATGTCGATCGCGCATGCGTCAAGTCTAGAAGTGCATGTACACTTACTATAAAGAAGCAGTTATACAGTGAGCGCTTACGACCGTATTGAATGAGCATGTGCGTGCGCGCGTGCGTGTGTTCTCTCAAGGAACTTACCACCGTACTGCTGCATGTGTTGTAGCATGCATTACAGCATGTGTTCTAGTGGTGTAAATAGAGAACGTAAACCTTCTTCAATCAAGCCATTTCTGCTTAGCTATGGTGAAGCTGACCTCAAGAACGAAAACAGACAACTAATCTCTGTTTTTACATTGTACAGGCCTTACAGAAGGTTTGTATGTGTAGCTGTTCCGATAGAAACGCTAGCAACATTTCGTCGATGTTTTGCAGCAGAGTCTAGCGACTGTCGCAGTCGTGAGTTCACGTGCAAGTCGGCCCACGAGTGCATCCCGATGCGTTGGGTCTGCGACGGCAGCGAAGACTGCGAGGACGGATCGGACGAGGAGATGTGCCGTGAGTAGTGAGCGCACTCTGCTTGCCTCGGCACGGTGGTCTAGTGGCTACGGTGCTTGGCTGCTGATCCGAAGGTCGCGGGATCGAATCCCGGCCGCGGCGGCTGCAATTCGATGGAGGCGAAATGTTGAGGCCCGTGTGCTGTGCGATGTCAGTGCACGTTAAAGAACTTCCAGGTGGTCGAAATCTCCGGAGCCCTCCACTCCGGCGTCTCTCATAATCACAGCTGGTTTTGGGACGTAAAACCCCAGAAATCATATAGCGCACTCTCTTCTTCGCTTTTGTGGTGACAGCTTGTTATTGCTTGACTTGGTCAGCAAAGTGATGCCTTAGCCGCGTCGTGATGTTTGTGATAGTGGCGTTCTCTTTAATCTCCGAACTTGTGACGGTGGCTAGAGCGGACAACGAGGTATACAGTCGGCTCGTGATTACAGGCTCGCACTTTTTGAGAACTTGGTGGAAGAAGGTACCACACAGTGTACCGAACAGAGTGGCTTATCGAGGAACTTACTCATTTGTTTAGTTATGCACCTATTAATGAAATACTTATTCATTCATAGTACTTTGCAAGCCCCGAAAAATGCACATTGAGTAGAGGAGCTTAAAAATTTAACTTGGTGCCGACCGCGTAGAGTGGTGCGCCTCATAATAAAGCATTCATATAATAATACCTCAAAAAATCAATTGTATACAGAGGGCACAAGCAAGATAATCGCTATGCGAAAAAACATGCCACAAAAGTAAATGTAACTTTAAAGGGACACAAAAGGAAAACAATGCGCTACGCCTTAGAAGATGTTACACAGTGTGAGCGGCACAAAAATGAACGTACAACACATAAGGCAACATTATAAATAGTGCATGCACTGCACGCGCGCGCAGTGCGTGGTATTGCATGCGCGCATGTGTTCACGTCCAAACGATCACAAGCTGCAGTAAAAAAAAAAATCAAGCTAGTAAACTTAACTATGATTTCTAAGGAAACCATATTTAACTGATTGGGGTCATTACTCTGAATATATATTGTTGCGGTGAAGGAGAACGTGATATGAACTCCTCTGTCGTCTGGTCTGGAGAAATCATGGTTAACTCAGCAACAGACCCCGAAGAAAGCGAACATTTTTTCTCCCACATTGATCTACACCTACTTTCGCCATCGAACATGTTAAAGAAATACAATATCGGCAGTGCCTTTCTATAATCCAATATAAAGTGGCGCGAATAAGATTTCGTTTCGAAGGGTTCATATCAAAGGGACGATGACGCAATGAGTCGTTGCATCAATTTCAATTTCCTTCGTTAGCTGGCAGGCACAGCTGTGGTGCAACAACAGCGTGCCACGTGACTGCCATATTTAAGTAATATCAAGCGAGCTTCGATCGTACTGTCGGGGCCTTTTAAGCGCCACATTGGCGGCAGTATGGGCAATACCAGAAAGGGGCCTGCGTTGCGAATATCATATGCCGCGCTGTTCGCTTCCGGAGGCACAGGTAATGCACAGGTAATGTCCGCTGACTTCTTTGCCAAAAGCTTGAATGAAAATATGTTTAGGGTAAGGTTTCTTTTATAAATATGCTTTTCTATTTCCCTTCATCTCTTCGCGCTACTTGAACCTATTCATGTACGAGGCAATAGAGATTAAAAAAGAAAAAAGAGAAAGGAAGGAAGTATTTGAACGAAGGCGGAGACTTGCACTGGAAAAAGAAGCATAATTCTGTCAATTGTGCAACACGTCGACCTTACTATTTGTGGAAGGACGTGATGGTTGCCTCGCGGATAGCAAAGGCAGGACATTCATGTTGTTGAATCGAGCGGCGTAGCGGACATCGTCATGCAGGAAATTTCTTTGCGAGCTAGTGCATGTGTCGCAATCCCGACTGTGACTGCTATAAGGCGTCGAGATCCTGCGCAGCTGAAGCTGGCGTGGTATTGTTAAATGATTACTTAGCCGTACTGTGCATGTGCATCAGAAATAGGCGTAGGAATGGGAGTACACAGCTGTGTACTCCCATTTCCTGGCTATTTACCTATAGGTAAACAGCCAGCGTTTTACCTATAGGAAACAGCCAGCGTTTCTCTGACTGTTTCCTATAGGTAAAACAATATAACTAAAGATCAGTGTGCCTTTTAATGTTATAGCAATATGTTTATTCAAATGAGGAAGATGTTCAGGGTAGGACAGAGGCCTGAAATGTGAGAGATCCCTGCACAGGGAATGCTAATGGAACCAACGTTTCGCCTATAACCGATTCTTAAACTATAACGGGTATAACTGATTCATAAAAATATTTTTATTGAGCAAGGAGCTCCTGAATACTATTGGAAATTTGATCCTCTCTTTAAATTAAGCCCTGCAAGGCAAGCAAGACACTGGCTGCAACAGCTCTTGAAAAAATAATTAGTCGGCATTTAACGGTAATTAAGTTAAATATGCAAGTAAGTATGAATACACATTGAAAGCTTCCATAACCTAATAAGTGACATGTGACAGCTTAACTGGAGAAAAAGCACATGCGTACTTAGTTGCTGTCGCAACAAAACACTTACCGTATATATGATTGATTTGTGGGGTTTAACGTCCCAGAACCAGCTCTGATTATGAGAGACGCCGTAGTGGAGTTCTCCGGAGATTTCGACCACCTGGGGTTCTTTCACGTGCACTGACATCGCACAGCACACGGGCCTTAACATTTCGCCTCCATCGAAATGCAGCCGCCGCGGCCGGGATTCGATCCCGCGACCTTCGGATCAGCAGGCGAGTACCAGAACTGTAAAATGAAACGATCAATTACAATGAGGCGACGACATTATTGGTGACAGGATGACTGCTTCGTATTAGTGTTATCTTTCTCGTCCTTCAACGCTTCAAAGACTGCATCCGTATGTGATGAAGATGTACGCCGCTTCTATGGAAGCTGTTGTAATACTCTCCAGGGAAGCTCGTGAAATATAGCCATACACAAGAGAATCAATACCTGTTACGTTTTTCCTTTTTTTGAGCAGTTGTGTCATCACGACAGACAAATGTGTGCTCGCCACGAGAACCTTCTAAGCGCTTCGAATTTTGAAGGAGGACTTTTTTATAGGGTTTGCGCTTTTCAGAGTGCTTGACACTTCTGGATGAAGCATCAGGGTGCAGGGTCTTTTTCTAAGTATGCTCAATATTGAATTTGCGGTTTTTGGTTAAGAAAACGTGAAATAAAAACGTTGAATATGGAACCAGGAAAGGAAAATAGCTAGTGCAGTGTTGTTGTGCTGATACGATACTCACCCTAAAAGCTAATTAGTGGTCGAGTTTATGGACAGCGGGCGGAGTAAATTGGCGGGGTGGCGTCCCTCAACTAGCAGTGCGAAACAAACAAAAGCAGCATCAACGGCACCGTCTGAAACAATGTGCCCCTGTTAGCTTCATGCTGCTAATTTAAAGGTGTTTCTCAAGTAGTGAAGTTACAATCAAAAAGCTGCACGGAAAGCACTTGAATAAAGCGTTAAGTACGTCCAGCTTACTCTAGTAAATCCAACAAAAGCTCTAAACAAGGGCGAATATGCATACCATGCTACTGCAGCTATGATCTCCACCAACGGTTGCGACGTGATGTTGAGACGTTAGAAACACAATTTACGCGTGCCTTCTGCTGTCGGTGGCGTCACAGATGGTCCTACAGGAATTAATTGAAACTGCAAGGTTTACCGGTGAGGTACGGTATCGACGTACAGTTTTGCATCTTTCAGCGCTTCTCCCTGGTTTAACTTAGTAAGTTGGCGATATGAAAGATAAAATATACCACTTCCTAAGATGCCATTGTTAACGCGCCTTCTACTGGTCGACCGAAATGTGCTTGTGTATAACGGGGGCTTTAGGCGTAATTGGCTCGCTGGCATCACACGCACGCAGGCCACAGGTTGTTTGCTAACCCTCGTTCCTTCGTTCTTTTACC
Source organism: Hyalomma asiaticum (assembly GCA_013339685.2). Classification (NCBI taxonomy): domain Eukaryota; kingdom Metazoa; phylum Arthropoda; class Arachnida; order Ixodida; family Ixodidae; genus Hyalomma; species Hyalomma asiaticum. The sequence continues at coordinate 60,939,710 of CM023483.1, forward strand.
GCAGCCAGTTCGCGCACCAATCAACTGGCCGGCCTTCGCCGTCGAAGTAAGCCCTGTTTTTTTTTTCTTCCATACCTCGTTATTGAAGCGCGGAATGCTGGCAACTCGGGAGAGCCCTTATCGCGAGCTGCCAACGCTAGCGTCATATGGGACTGCTGTTTTCTTGTCTCTCGCTGCTTTTCGCACGCGCACAGGAGAGAAATTTCCAAGGAGAAAAGTTGGCTTAAGAGGGATAATACTTGGCTCACATTTCGCTGCTTATCTTGAACACCTTTGTTCCAAAAAAGAAAGTATTAAGGAAACACACGATACATATTCGGGTAATTCCTGCGCTCCCAAATCCCCTTTGTCAAGTTCAGGGGCCGGATTCACAAAGCTTTCTCTTACGGGCGATATTCTTAGCTACGAAATCTCTTAGCGACAAGGCATGCGATAGGAAGGGTGCGCATTTAACATATTCGACACTATTGAGGGCAAGGAGGAAACGTGAAAGCAGACGGAACGACAGCAAAAGAAAGATGTGTGGTCACATGATAGCCTCGCAGCACTCAAAGCGTCTGGTGTCGAGTTTATGTTATAATCGCGAATCGATCCTCGCTGCACCTCATCTTCCTGTTCCGGGCGTCTGCTACAGTGCCTATGCACATCGCGCTGCAGCAGACGCCGGCGTGGTCAGCGTGAACCCGTGCGCTAGCGCTTTATCAACGACGATAGCTCGAAGAAGAAGAAAAAAAGAGAATGACGCCCTTGGTGACACCGGCAGGTGCCGCCGAACAACACGACCGGAATCATGAAGCCGCAATTAAGGTAAAATATTAAAGGTGGGCAGATGTCACTCAAGGTTTGCTCCTTTCACTGCCATTTCAGATGCATTTTGATGAATATGCACTGCCTCGCAATTGATTCGGGTCGTTCGTACGCAGTACTCTTATTAACATTGTAATGTCTTGTAGCTCGACGTAAATTGTTGTTTCGATAAAAAATCTTAGAACAAACATCGATGCAGCTTTTGAGGCCATACAAAAGCTGTTCGGCTTGACAAACAAGTTCCAAAAATGCATCCTCCACGTGATGTGTGAAATTGAAGCCATGGATGGATTTCAATAAATCCGACATACCGAAAGATACATATGCTTATAAATAGGCCCACTGTGAATAAATTAGTTATCAGATTTTTGAATACTACAGCTATTTCATGACTCACTGAGAAAACTCGGCAATTTAGGTAGTGTTTGTATCTTTAATACGTTAGTAAGTGCTGCTTTTGTAAATGACGGCGTATGCAGTTAAGAAGTAACAAAAATGAATCCAAGGCCCCGCCACGGTGGTCAAGTGGATATGGTATTCGGCTGCTGATCCGAGGGTCGCGGGATCGAATCCCGCCCGCGGCTGCTGCATTTCGATGGAGGCGAAATGTTGAGGCCCGTGTGCGGTGCGATGTCAGAGCACGTTAAAGAACCCCAGGTGGTCAAAATTTCCGGAGACCTCCACTACGGCGTCTATCATAATCCTTGAGTGGTTTTCGGAGGTTAAGCCCCAGAAGTCATGAAAATCGAGACGTCACCTCCCCCCCCCCCCTTTTTTTTTTTGTGCGCACGCGCAGAAAGAGCCTTCCATAGCTTCCTTTCGTTGCACAAGTTAATTTACTTCTTTCTTATTACGTTATGCCGGACATTGAGTGCTAAGAGCCTTAAGAGGGAGAGAGTGTTTATCGCCAGCGACGTGAGAGCATTGGCCAACTGCTATTGTAAGCTCCTCAATAGCCGAAACGAAATTTTCCGTGTGTGCGCGAACTTCAGACGCCTCTGACATACCCGATTGCTGTTTAGCCATCGCCATGCCGAAAGCGCTGAAGCCGAATTTTTCCGCCACCGAAATCTTTGCGCTTTTGACAGTGTCACAAAATAAACCGTGGATGCTTCGTCGTACCTAAGTCATGCGACAACTGAGGTAAACCTTGTAGCATAGTAAGACTAGAATATTGCCATTGCTGGAATACGCATGTCCGATATGGAAACAACACACACGCAGAAACATTGCTAAATGTGAACGCGTTCAAAATAGGGCTTTACAATTTGTTTTTAACTCATTCAAACGAACGCAGTCGGTAACGGCGTTGAAAGAGCTTCGCAAGCATCGATTCCTAATGTGCAGGAAAGAATGCGCTTCAACAGCCTGAATGTTTCCTTTCCGGATATTGTATGGGAAATATGAAACCGAAATAGCCAAAACATTAATTATTGACACATCACTTTCACGCAGTGGCCACAGACATTACGTACAGCCTTTGAGACACAACACACATTCTTTTAAAAACTTCTTTATTGTGTAGGCTATCGATGCGTGCAGCAGGTTACCACACGATGTTGCAACGTTCAATGAGGTTAAAATCCTTGAAAGGGCTTTGCTGAGCGATTTTACCGATTGTACTTAATGTCGTTTAATAGTGTCGGAATAGCAATTTATATATTCGAAAGCATTGTCTTGTTGAGTGTTCTGCTGAACAAATTGATATGTGTGTCGTTAAATAGCACCTCGTGCACTTATTTCATTACGTTTCTTTCTGAATTTTTATGGTTTTTTTTTAAGTTCCGTGAAAGAAACTACAATCTCTTTGCATTTTTTATTAACAACTGCATTTGTGCCCAATATTGAAACTCCTGTTTTGGCCTGTACGCCATAGTGTGTCAATAAATAAAATAAATAAAATGAAAAATGCACAACAGAACGTATCCGTGTGTTAATTCAGGTTCCGCACATTAGCCGCTAACGCAAGCAAAGTGACGGTGTGGAAGGGCACAAAGGCAAAGCGTAGCGCAGTCGACAATTATGTTACCTGTTGCACTGCTTCCACATGGTCTCTGCCTCTTCAAAAGACTTCGAAGTGTCAACACAGCACCTACGCACACGCCTAGGTCGTATCTTTCTAAACACGGAGTTATCCTTGAAGTAACGCGCCCAAACACAGTCGATGCGAAACGGCGAACGCCACAAAAACAAACGACCACAAAGCAAGGCAAACGAACTGACCGGTCTTCAAACACACAATGCAGGCTTCCTAAATGTGAGTCCACGGCGGCACACTGACCGCGGTTCCCTGTTCAGGAGCACAAAGGCAGAGGCTTCAACAGTGTTCACCGCTCAAATAGAGACACTGGCGATGGTTTTCACAAAACTTTCACGCACCGGAAAAGCGACGGCATTAACAACACATCCCATGGAATCGTAGAGGAGCTCAAGCAAGAAACGTTACCACGAAACAACACCCACATACTGTGTTTACGTCGCCATGATGCTCTTTTCGCCTTAAGAGAGCTCTTAAAAAATACTTCCGTGTTCTTTGCGGTGATATGAAAAATTCTCTTATGTGCGAGGGGGATAATGTGACGACCACCACAGAAGTGCGCGGTGAAAGAAGTGAGTGACATCATTTTAGTGACGTCATAAAATGGCCTGCTGTAGAGAGTTGCCTCGTTCTAACCAATCACATGCTTGGCCTCTCGCTCAAACCGTCGTCTGCTGTCGCCGTCTGCTACGATATTTATGATGCCTGGCGTAGGCTTGGGTGTGATGCACGGCATATCACAACGCGATAACTTCGGTTAGGTTAACATTCCAGCCACAATACGCACCTCAAGGGACGAAGCGGCCTTTTGCTGAGACTCTGACGTCCAATTAAAAAGAAACTAATTGTCAAATGCGCAAGTGCAGTCGAGGTGACATTGCACTGCATTAGCACAGGCTTTCGCGTGCATTTTAGGCGCTTGCATTCCGTCCTAAGTATTTGCCATAGCGAAACCTTTTCATTTTCTTTTACGGACAGTGAATGTCTATTAAACTCAATTTATTTCTCAGTTTGTGCGCAAAATCACACATATCTTGTATGTGCGGATATGTTGAAGCAATATGTTTTAGTAAATCAGCCTATAATGTACAGCGGAAGCTGCATTTGGGTGAGCGTTCCTATTGGGAAATAATAAAGACCACTACAGCTAGAGAAGCTGTAAACGACATAAGGAGTTCGTGAATGGCTGACTGGAGCCTACTGTTCAACTTCCATTCCAATAGTGTGCGACAGAATTTTGTCCGTTCCCTTATGGTGGTACATGTGCGACCAATGCTGCAACGACAACACAACTTGTACGCCTTATTGGGAGACGCAACAAAAACAAGCTAAAAAATATTGACCATACACCACACCGATTTTGGCATCAAGCACCATTCACGCAACTCTTCATTCTTCATCCAATCGCAAGCATTTGCATGCATAAGTTATTTTGCTGCAAATACCCAATAGGCACCTCTAATAACTCCAACAACAAGCTTACTGGACAAGTGCTAGTGGCAAGATTGTCCAATGCGTAAAAGAGAATTGCAACAGCAACCTCAAGGCTGTGAGCCTTGTACATACGCGAAAATCATCAGCCAGCTTACATGGCCATAATTTCTTTTTTTAGTATCACCTACGGCACCCAAATACCCGCCGCGGTTGCCCGTTCCAACGCCACCATGTTGCTCGTAAGAGTGCTCCGGACCACTCTTAGGATTTCCGCTTAGCTACGCTGTTTTGGCGACCATTTTTGCTTCGTGAATCCACTTACGAGCCTTTTTCGCCTACGTCGCAAATGCATCACTATCGCTGATATATTAATCGGCAACCCCAGCGCTCGCTATAGCAGCGGCCGATGTGGGAACCACGTCCTCTTACGACGTTTTCTTCGCTTCGTGAATCCACTTACGCAGAAAAATTTCTCTTACGCGAAGATTTTCTCGTAAGTGAGTTTTGTGAATCCGGCCCCAGGTTCGTAACACAGTTTCTCGTTCGTTAAAGAGTGAACTTATTTGTATGCGAACTTATTTGTATGCGAAATTATTCGAGGCTTACAAAGGACTCGGGAGTGTGGTGAAGTTGAGCGGTGAATGGAGGATGCGTGTGTGAGCACATCGACGTGCAAAGGGGGTGGAATCCGAAGTTTCTTCCATGATGCTGCAGACTTGGTTGAACTGCAGACCCGAGCCTGCCTGCGTGGGTGAATTTCGGCATCGACACAACGTAGCAGGAACCCGCACGATGTGTCCGCCTTTCCCCGAAGCCGCTTCAGCTCAGTGTCGAATGATGATTACTCCGAAAGTGTCTGTGACATTTACGATACAGTGAGCACGTCTATTTTTGATGGAGTGTGCAAGACCATTTAGGTAATAAGTATGGACGCTTGTAATGCATAACGTTGGCTGACAATGGCACTGCGTTTGCCTTTAACAGTGGCCTTCAAACTTCCAAGTCAGAACCTTAAGTCCTCTTGTGTATTAATGTAACGCCTTGTAAATCAGCTAAAGAATAATTAGGATATTAGTAGAAACCGACACTATAGGCACGACCCTTCTTTTGTCCCCTTCGTGCGTAAAGGTTTTCATGGGATTACGCATAATTTTATCATTTTTTTGTTTCTTGTGTCCTGGAAGGTTTGTGATAAACCTTCGCACCTATTAACGATATGGTACCGATGCTTCCAGATGGCCAGGCTCACCGGAGGCGATATTTCATTATCGGTAAGAATGTGCGATTTAAAAAATGCCGACGCGCACTTTTTACTGTTACTTCACTCCACTTAGTCTGGGTAAAAGCGGTGTTTTTAAAAATACCGTTACTGATTGTGTATTCGCACTGGGCGCAGACTTTGGCGGTTCCAATATACTAACCGCTGTTGACGTGAGCAATACCTCATCTCCCCTCCACAGACGATAAGGAAAACAACCTGCCTTTCCGCAGTGCTGGCAGTTTCATACCTGGTAAGGCATTTGTACTATATAATATCGGGGCTCTAAGCCTCACTTTTCTGATTCAAGGCTGTAGTGAAACTGTTTCAGCGTATATCTTGCGGTGTGGGAGCACTGCTCGAGATCAAGGCATTCATTATAGCAATAATATTACGCAGATGTGTTACTAAGGAGGACATCCTTCTGCGTGCTTGGTTATCTTAACGGTTACTAATTTGTGTGTCGTTTACTTCCAGACGACAAAGGGAGCCTGCCTATACGCAATGCGGGCAGTTCCATACCTGGTAAGGCATTAGAATTGAGGCAAACACTTCATGCTAATTAAAAGATGATAAAATGGTAAGTAATGTACAAGGAGGGCTTGATCGTGGCGTTTCCTTCGCTAGCTGTTTTTTAACGACAGGCAGAATTTGAGAATCGCTCAAACCGATATCACACTCAGTAGGCTCTAGGCTAACTACTCGTCTCATTATTGTTAAAACACGACATGCCGAAATGGTTTAGTGGTTATAATGGAGCTCTTAAACACCCAGTTATCATTCGTTATGCTTGCAGTCCAAAACTCACCGGTGTTCATTCCGGTAAACAAGGGACCCAGCTCAGGTTAGTATGCGGAAAGACTTGCACGTGAGCATTAAGTGCAGGTCTGTTGACGACGTTCTGACCTTCGTGCACTCTATGTTTACAGGAAAGACCGGCGAGCCATCTGAGCCGGTGGAGTACGAAGATGGTGAGCATCGCATTTCGTACTTGTCCTGACTGGCCATCTTTCATAACCCGTTATTGTGTACACTAATGGGTAATGACTACATGTTGAGGAACACAATGCAGGCGAGGCTTATGTTAAGCATTCTTGGTAATAATGGGGTACAAACCAACCACCTGCTGTTGTGCTCTTAACGCAGCACGCCTACTAAATGCATGACGTGGCCTTACAAATAGTTGCCACGCTTCAACACTATGTTTTATGTGACGATGTTTTCTACGCAGTTCCTGAAAAATAAACACACAAAGGTTTGTTTTTATATAACTCAGTGTTACGCACATACAGAACTCCGAGTGCAACAAGCGATGTAGAAATATAGTAATATAAAGGGTTACACAAAAAAAGTAACTCACGATTTTAGCTGCAACATTGTACGAAAAGTGGGTAAATACTAATGGGCAGGCCACTTGTACATGACTAATTAATTAACTACGTTGAAGAACTTTTTCATAATAGCATTCATAGCTACTAGCCGGTACTTGGTTTGCCGGTACTACTAGCCGGTAATAGCCGGTACTACTAGCCGGTACTTGTTTAAAAAAAGAATATAAGTTAATTCGATTAATTGTGCTTTGACAAAAGGAGGCTCCTATCATATGCTGATAGAGCACACGATACTCAAAAGAAAAAAAAAAAGGCCTCAGACAACAGTGTGACATTTTGGGGCTTTCGATTGCATGAAATGCTTATCCATAAAGGACTGTGCAGTTTGTAAAAAGGAGCCAAACATTCAACTGAGGGAGCTTTCAGAACATTGATTTACCCACAACAGCGCTCATATGGAGTTCCTTTTCAGCGTTCGTTTAATATGATTGGTTATTGCGCAATAACCGACCTGTCTCAAGTGGCGGCTTCGGCGCTGCAAATACGAAACCGAATTCGTTACCGCGGACGAAGTTGCCCACGCGCGAAGCTGCCCAACATTAGTGGTATAAGATAGATGGTAAGCACGCATCACTGGCCAAATAGAGCCAAGGTGTGGAAACACCAAAGTGATTAATCGCCTTCAGTGTGCCGCCTAACCGGCTCGCTTTCTGCGTTTCGCTTCATGCAGTGGACGACGAGAAGTTCCACGAAGAGGAAACTGGTGAGTGTTTTGTCGGTTTGCGTGTCGCGGTTGATTTTCTCGCCTCTTTCGCCACCCTTGCTGCGTCGCGTTCAATGAGCATTGCGTCTTCCGACAGATAGCACGCTGCACGCCGACGGCAAGAAAGGTAAGCCGCATCGAATAACGTGTTACAGATTGGTTTCGCCCTGTCCAGAACAAGCGGTCCTTTGCACGCTATTCGTCATTCGGCAGTTCTTTCTCGAAGAGCCCAAACCCACTTATTTAGCCCTGTGGCGTGCCGTCCACGACAGAGAGAAAGAGGGAGCAATACCTCCGCCTCATCATTCCCTCTATCCTGGTCGTTGGCAGAGCGGCCGCCGCCCTCTGCGGTACCGCTCCGCCAACGCAGCGCTGGCCCTGCGTCAGCTCTTTACGGAGCGGTAGGGAGGCTTCCCATTTTGTCCGTAAACTTCTTCACGTTTACGGATACCGGTTCAACGGGAAAGTGTACGTGACCAGCAGCGCTGGTGGCGAAACCTGATGATGCGGAACCTAACCAGGCACACAAAAAGCTAATAATATTGTTGCTTGCCCGTTTTGCTTGACTCCTAGTGTAAAGAATTGGACGTGAGAGAATAATTGACTTTGAGTGCTTTCCTTACCTCTTTCGAAGAAAACGCTCTCAATACTAAAAAGAAAATCGAATGCATTGTAGTTAAGCAAACCGCGAATAGATGGCGCTAGCAGTTCTACTTCCACCGTAAACATGCACGGTAAACCGGTATCCGCAAACGTAAAGAAGTTTACGGACAAACTAAAACTCTCTATTGTCTCTCTTCTGGGAATGCGTGTCGTGGGGCTCGAAGTTCGCCAACGAAGATTGGGACGTGCTGCGGCGAAGGTCGCGTCTTTTAGGACGCAATCCTGGCTGTCCAGCGCGCCCGTGACCGCCGGCCTGCGTGCTAGTCCTGTCGGTCCCGTCGTGGGATTAACCGGGTGCGCGAGTTATCGCGCTTTGCTGGACCCAATGAAGAGTTCACTCACTCACTCACTCACTCACTCACTCACTCACTCACTCACTCACTCACTCACTCACTCACTCACTGGTAGCACTTCGCTTGTGCAAAAGTGGGTCAGAAGAGCGGCTTCGAGTTCTTGTCATTCTGTTGTTTTTAACAGCGGAGCAATTTAGGGGACCCCCATGTCCGCCGTCTCCGATGTCTGCTGTCAAGCAGACGGGAAAAACGGACCCACACGTGCCCTCTGCCCACTATCGAGACCGTTGTCCTCAGCCCTCTGCTACGTGACCGTGATAATTAAGAAAAATAAAGAGAAGAAGAAAAGTGGTTGAGCAGAAAGGAAAAGCGGACCCCCTCTTGCTCTCGAACCACTACCCGCACCTTACTCTGAACCCGCTGCTACATGATAGCGCTAGTTAACTCGAGACCGTTGCCCCAGCTCCGCTGTTTACCCAGGCTTCACAGACGGCGAACCACTTGTAGACTTTTTTTTTATTTTTGCTTTTCAGGTCACCACCGCGTAGTTGAGGGCAACGCCGAAGAAGACGACATATCGGGTATAGTGCGCCACATGTCCCTTCCTGGTGGCGGCGTCTTTTTTTTTCGTTTTTTTTTTCTGAGTGTGTATCGAAAGACTCTATCGTTGTTTTTTTATTTCAGATTACCACGTGGGAGAGAAGGAAAAGAAACAAGGCAAGCCTGCACTTACTGCTTCTTTAGTGCCCGCTGTATATGCAAATGATAAACAAAAAAAAAGAATACGTCGTTCGTCGTTAGCAAATCCTGTTGTCCGTTGACATATACGTTACCACCTTGCACTTGCGTAAGACCCCCCCCCCCCCTTCCCCCTCTCTTTTGTATCAGCTATTCTATACTGTCCCCCTTTTTTACGTGCAGAGCCGCCCAAATTCAAGAGTGCCACATGTAAGTAATTTTTTCGAAAGCTTGGGAGCCAAGAGTTTCTAGTTTGCTGTTTCTTGGGTGAGATGTCCGGCTCGACTGTCATAGCGCAATTTGTTGGTTCTAGCCCGCCAGTCTGACGCCTTCTGAATGGGTGGGCATTGTTTAGTTTGTACTGCGTCCATTTCTTTTTGCCTCTTAATTTTATATAGCTGCCTATGCATCTTTTGTCGAATACGAAGTTGAGCTCTATAGCTTACCTGTGTAGACTGAAAAAATTGACCTCTCAACTCATTTGAAATGAGGTAATGAACCACGCACGAAACGCTGAGGGCTAGTTCATACCGGCGACACGCAGTGGTCTCGTGGCCAAGGTAGTCGCTATATGTGATCCGTCGGAAATAGTTCTTGACGTTCGCTTTGGTAAAAAGGCGACTGTTTTGGATAAGTCACTCGTTGCTCCATTTCTAAGTTGCGCGAATGCACTGACAAAGCTCGCGAAGTAATCAGTGTGCGCAAGATGACGTCCACTTCTTTTAACGAGGTGGTCTGAGTGTGAGCATCGGTATCCTCGAGCCGCATGCTTGTTCGCGAGTCGCACTCGGTTGCACGACTTCTGTCAGTGGCAAGTGTGGACGAATGCGGAAATTTATCAGTTACATAATTCAGCTACGAATTTCCCTTCAGTATGAACACGCTGCATGGTACGTGAAAACACAGGCCGTTCATGAAATAGGAAAGGAAACCTATAAAGGCACATGAAGAGGCAGTACCAGTACTAGGAAAAGGCTTTACCAGAAGAGGTAATAGCGCGAGCTTACTACCAATGCGTAATCTCTTTTCAAACATGAGGCCCAAGCCGCAGTAAAAGAGTTCGGTAGTGCCCATTCTCTCGCGCAGTTTCCGGCTATAAGCGTGCAACAGTTCTGCCAAAGTATTGCGGTTTTGTACCGTCCTGCGGCGTATAACTGCTGTGCCAGCACGCGGTATCGAAATGGCTGCTCCCACTCCGCTGATCGGGAAATCGATCACTCCTCGTGTTCCAGGAAATCTCCTTGAGATCAGGCAGGGGAGTCTCTAAGTATATATACCAGCACCACGTGCACAAACGCGCAGCTGTCGGTGACCTAGAAAGGAAGAAATGCACAGAGTCCCATACTCCACACGCCTCCCTCCCCCCCCCCCCTCCCCCCCTCGCAGCCCAGACCTAATACATATGCGCTTCCCAGGAACGCATCGTTAGGCACCTCTCCGTAATCGAGAGACATCGCGTAGAAGTGGATCGCGCCACCCGACCCCGGGCCTCTGGTGGGCCCAGCTGATGCACAAGTTGGCCGGCGAACAGCGCCCCCGATAAGTTTTGAAGCAGTTGCATCACGTTCCCGTATTCGCGATACATCCGACCTGGACGAAAAAAAAAAAAAAAAGCCTGCGTGCTCCGCTAAGTGCGTTCGTGTCGAAAGCTTCGCGCAGTCGCCGTACTAGAAGCAATAGTGGCTTGTCTATGCGTGCGGCCTACGCATCGCCCTGCGTTCTTATCTAAACGAGGGTTGCAGTGCACTGTCGAAGCGTGCAAGCAAATGGCCTAAGAGTAAGCGAGTAACGCGTTGCTGTGTGTGCGTGTGTGTTCTGTCGCCGTCGGTGACCACGCAGACCGGCCCGAACCGTGCAAGGCGGATCAATTTCGCTGCGTGGACAATGGAGAGTGCATCCCCATGAAGTGGAAGTGCGATGGCAACGAGGACTGCACCGATGGCTCGGATGAGGAGAAGTGCAGTAAGCATTATCCACTGCGGGTCACGGCTTTCGACCGTATACCTGTGTCCTCCATCGAGACTTGAGTGGCTTTGCACGTGCTCTCGAAGAGTTGCGTCTGTCGAGTTTCGCGCTTGCGTCTTCTCGTGGACAGGAACAGTGCATGCACACGACGTACCTTTTCTCTTGCGGCCGCACGTTCTCTGCAGATTCGGTGCCAATGCGCCGCTGGTCGTTATGAAGGTGTTTGCACTTTCTGTAGACACGAAAGCTCGGGTCGTATGCAGGGATAATACCAATTCACATGAAGAGACTCCTGATTCTCCGAAAGGGCTGCATAAACGACGTAGACAAACGGCGGCCCCAGCCAGAATCATTGCAAAATGGGGGACAAAAATTGTCCAAGGAACAATTTAGCGGTGATTGGTGAAGTTTAGGCATGTATAATTTGAGCACCGTGCACACGCACGTACACGTGAATGTGCTTGCTGCAGTGAAATTACGTGCAAGGTACCTGATATTGGCATCGCTCTTTAATGCCACCATAATGGCAAACATCAGATTGGCTGGTTAGGATGGTAGATAGTGTTGCGGGATGTATACCACACTGGTTTGGGTACTCTTGAGAACCCGAAACAAGATACTTATGGCACCTCCAATGATTGCAGTAGGCATTTTCAATAGGAGATGTTGCTGAGGTAGTTTGTTCATTACTTGAGGCAACAGGTGCGGCGCTAAACACACGAGAGACGAAGTAAGACACGAAACAACATACATGGGCGCTAACGTCCGACTGTTGACTAGCAAAAACCGATGATGTATAGAGAATGCCGAGCAAGGTAATCTTTTATCGTATATTCAAACACAGCTAACATAAGTGCAACAAGGATGTCGTCATAAAGCAGTGACACTCCAAATACCGGACATGAATCGATAAGTATATAAACCTGAAGAGAACAATGAGGCATGCACACGTGAATACGTGTTCATTACCCGACCAAAGCCAAGTGTTAGGCAAGCCAGACAGCGCACAGACTAAGCTAGCGATGACTACAGGCTATCTTTCGAGAACAAGTTTTCTTTATCACTTAAAAGAAGTGAAGGCGTGCTAATGCACTGATTGCCTGCCCCTTTTATTAAAAATGTGATGTTAAGATACCTAGCCATGTGTTCGAAATAGTGAGAAGGCAGCTACGGAAATGTCGTTAAAGATTGAATAACTTGATGTGTTTATGTTTAGCCTGGAGCTCTTCGCCTTCAGGTCTGCGACAAAGCTGCAGCCGAAGGATCTTTGCAGCTTCGGATCTTTGGTGCTTACGATTCCTTCTACGAACATTTTTTATTCGTCAACGCTGCTTGTTATTGGTCGGCTATCTTCGCTGATATGTTCAGAATAAATTAATGGCTAGCACCTGCTCACCGAACATCTTTAGCGTAAGGAGTACTTTATTGGTTTAAGCTGGCCTAATAGCTAAAGCGTGGCTTTTCGCTATTCCTTGGGACCATTGCGTAGAATAGTAGCTACTGTAATCAGACGTAGAAGAGCTGCTGTTATCTTTGCATTTCAGAGTATTTTTCGCATCTTTTCTTATGCTCTGAAGTACCACTTTCTTCAGAACTTCGGAACTTGAGCCGAAAGGGTGCTGATTAGACGAACTCTATCTGCATAGCTGGAGTGTAGTAGTACACTCTAGCCTAGCATACATGCTAACTTTCTAAGCAGTCTAGTTCGTGAAAGAAAATGAGTGTCAGGAGGAACCAGTGCGATGATGGAATATATTTTCCTTCTTAGCCCATTCGATTGATGACTTTCGTTTGAAGAAACTGCGCAGTCGATATATTTTGTAGCAGCAAGTAGAAAAAAAAGGCAAACTTCGCAAAAACGAGCGTTGAAGCTCCGTTGAAATGCAGCCTATAATCTTTCAGTGACCGCTGGTGGTGGGAATTGATCGGCTGACTATTCGGCGGAATATATTCCGTTGTGAGTTGAAGTTTTCGTCCTGCGAGCAGCCACAACAAATGTAAAAGTTGAGGGAAATGAAATGACTTTGTAATGTAGGGCATGGGCCCGAATCAGTTCGCATAGATCGAAACTCTTGAAGCTGGTGCTCCTGCATACGCGCCCCCTTTTTGCATCTCGACTAAAACTTTCTCGGCTCAGGTCGATTTGCTTTGACCTTTCTCGCTGCCCCAGTTTGTTGATATTTCGTTGTATTTTCTTCGCACGTTCTCCCGCCAAGGCACTAAACTTCGGCGTGCCTAACCACCAGCAGCGATGTTGCAGCTTCGTATTGGAATAACACAAAAAAGTACCTCCATCTATGCGAAAATGTGCGCATTCGAATTTTTACGTGATGCCGATTCGAGGTCAGGTTAGTGCAAAAAACCACGGTGTTCCCTGCCTGAGAAGTTCGCTTGGAATGAAAAAAAAAAGAAAAAGAAAACACCTGCTTGTATTTGTACTTCACATGCTTGAATAGTGAGCAGTAGCGATGGGAGTTAGTGCTTGTGGGTAGCGGTGGTTACAATATGCACTTGAAAGCTTGTTGAGTGATCGTGCTTTTGGCCACTTTTGTTTGACCTCAGATTCCGAAAGCGCGAAAGGCATAATCGGACTTTAATAAAAGAAAAAACACGTTACAATATGATCACAAAGAAAGGAGTACTTTAAGGGGAAAATGAAGGTTAAAGTTACGTTAGCTCCTGAAGTTTCGACAAAATTTCACCAATAGCAACGAAATAGTACGTCGCCTCGCTTGGCTTATGACCAGTCACTACCATCTGGAGCTGAATTCTACTGAAACATATTAGTGTGACCGGTAAATAACGAACATGTGGATTATGGTTGGGGGCAAAACTATTCGAGAACTGGGCACGAACACCAATATTATTCGTCTTATCAGTGTGCTGTCTATGTAGTTCTGTATGTTTTTGAGCACGTACTAATGACACGTGACTCGTAACGCGTTTAATAGCAATAGGATAAGTGGCGCTTGCGAGCCCGTTTCAGTGATCAGGCGTGTTAATTTTGGACGTAGCTAGTAATTTGCTGGTTGCCGAAAAAGAAACATGAAAATGAAAGTGCCAGACATAACACGTCTGCGAAAAAATCGTCTTTAGCGTTGCGGATCGCAACGCTTATAGGAATACAAAGGATATACAAAGGAATACGCTCCAATAGTAGCTGCTTCACAATTTTATCGCTCCCCCCCCGCCCCCCTGACATAGTGTTAGAAAAGAAAATGTTAATCACAGCTAATTAAGAGGTAGTACACATCGCAGGCAAGATTGGTGGGCTCTAGTGAACGGCCTCTCTCTGAAAAATCTGGTTGTGTATTTAGTGACCGCCCTATCGATCTAGCACTCTGCATGGTAAAAAAAAAAAATCTTGACCATTGTTTATTACGCAGGTTAGGCTTTAAACCGATTCGGGGACCGAAACGTTTCGAAGTCACCGCGTACTTCCGCATCGCTTTAACCTCGCCAACGTTAGCGCTGTCACGGAATCTGACATCGGGGCGCAAAATGGAACACGGTAAACGGCCGAACCACCCCGCGCCCCTCCACGGCTCAAATCCGAGCGCTCTGCATAACGCGACGAACACCACTCGTTTATCCGCTGAATAATTACCGACATTCCCGCAGGGGTCGAGTGAACCTCGCGACGAAGTTTATCGGCTTCCTCGAGAGAGAGTTGAATGCTTCAATAAATGATCGTGGCACGGTTTTCCTGGCGCAATATATGCGCTTCCGGTCAACTGGACCTGGTGAACGAATGCGTTCGGTAAACAAGTGAGCTAACGAGCCACACGGACGCATTTTCTCGTTCAGCTCCCTCCTCTTTCTTCCTTACCGAATTGACGACTGTTGTTCATCTATTGTTGCGCAGAGAAAGTGTGCGAGCCGGCGGAGTTCTATGCGACCTGCGGGGACGGCGTCACGTGCATACCGAAGACGTCGGTTTGCGACGGGGTGGTCGATTGTCCCGACAGGTTCGACGAGTCTAACTGCTGTGAGTACACATTAGTGTCCCCTTTACTGTACAACTTGTAATGAGGTTTAGTGTTTACGCGCAGTATTATAACCGGTGTTGAAGTTGCTTGCTGGATGAGTGCATTGCGTAGTACTTCAGAGAAAAATCGGCGCTGAAGAAGAGTAAGAGAAAAACAAACAAGAAGTGGATTTTTTTGAAGTAAGCAAAACGAGGGGTTTTGTTCGTGTTCAGCAAGTGAATCTAGCACTGTGAAGGACAAAAGTGCCCAGAATACGAAATAGGCAAAAAAGAAAAGAAGAGAAAGAGCTCAATCTCGATTAACCCTAGAACATGTAGCTTCTAATTAACAATTGCAGTCTAAATAAATTCCGCGTTCTGCTCAAGTAGTTATCAGTTAAATTAGGAGGTCATGAATTTGGAGAGCGATAATTTTGCGTTCGCCGCCGCTTTCTTGTCCTGGAGGCTTTTACACGCTAGGTAGTGGTCCTTTAAGAAAATTTAAAAAAAAAATAGCTCTAAGCACTGGTATGGACGAGGTCTCTAAAGAACATCTCGCATTATATACGTTCACGCCGCGTCATTTACAATACTTAAACACCGTGAGAAGATACACGACTTCTTCCTTCGGGAGAAGAAAGTCAACTAAGGTATCAAATGGAATTTCGTGTTCGAACAAAACCTTCAAGTTCACAGGGATACCGAGCACTCAAAAGAAAAGCTAAACAACGTAAGGTCAACCATGTCAAACGCCTATCCCCATTCCCCCCCCCCCCCCCCCCCTTTTTCTTTTGTTCCATGCATTGTGTAGTTCACTTGCGTCGGCTTCAAGTACTAACCTTCAAGCAGTCACGTAACCAAATGGATTGCATATCTCCACGAATTCACGAACGCATAAAATTTCTCTCTCGTAACGCAAAGCTGAGAATTATAATTTAGACAGCTAGCAGCGACTTAATTCCTCGGCCTAACACGATTGGTGAAATGTCAGTAAAGTTTGCAGCGGCTGCCAGCGACAAATGATGTTCTTGAGTGGAACAGCTAATTATTGGCGCAGTGCATAATTGTAGGCATTCTAAGCGGTTCGCATCGTCAACGCATCACCGGCGCTAACGTCGTGGCGCCATCTGCTCAGTTGACATCAAACCACTTGTACGACTCGCCACCGCCTCGGCAGTCCTAGCAGCATCAAAGCAAACAATTGATCTAAATAATAGCGACAAAAGATACCTGATGCTTTGCCGTCGGCGTTAGATGATACTAAGCGATGACTGATTATAACACTTAATTTCTTGCCGTCTGGGTAAAGAGCCAGTAAAAAGCACGAATTCGGATCGAAGTGGACGGTCTGGCCTGTACGGAGGCTGCCACGTTGCTGTATGTCACGCAGATATATAGGGTGGCTATTACGGTTACCAGCCGGTAATCGCTGCAAGCACGCGCGTGGGGCCTAACGTACCACGTATCGCTGTAACGCGTCACGCAAGAAGCGCAGCTAAAACCCTTGTATTTCGTCAATAATAAAACAGTTACGCCTAGAGCTATGTTATATGCGCTGCGCTAGGATACGGCCTGTGTACTCTTCATACCTTCGGCAGTGCTGCTGCTGCTGCGAGGTATATTTGTATATTTGTGAGATAGAGTAGGGGTCGCAGCATCCATGAATCGTTGCATCGTTCGCCCCTCGATTTCATACATGAATCAAATTTGCTTGTGTACTTTTGATGCCGGCCCATTATCTGGAAGGGCAAGCTTTCAAAATGAACATGTTGCATGGTGCTTTATTATGATTGACGAAGCAGATATAGACTAAGTGCGTGGAAGCCCACCATGAGAGGTCGCCCCAGCGTTTAGTTGTGTGCGTTTCCTTCTAGCACGTTAACATTATAACTAACGCAAAGAATAATGTGGCTGGTCTAAAAACGTTGACCTTTCGGTGCGTTCAACTTGGAGCCATCCAGGTGGTTTGCAAGCTAACAGCGTCTATTTATATCAGCAACTTGCAAGCATGTAAGCAGCTATACCAATGTTCATCTAAGGCTGAAAAGATGGCGATTCACCTGGTCTAGTAAGCGCTGCTGTGCTGATTAAGTGAGGCCTACAGGTAGGTAACATACGCAATGATGTGATATCAGTGCTTTAGTATGCTTCTCTTTTTTTAGGCAGGCGCGGAGGAAATGTTGCCATAGAGCACACGAAATCGACCACTTACCCTTCTTTAACATTTCGAAATCGACCACTTACCCTTCTTTAACACATTAACATTTCGCGCAAGAAGGTTCACATTACGTCACACAAAGGAATGAACAGAAAAATTGTGAGTGTGTATTGCCTCTCCGTATCACAGGTTCATAGCATTGTTGCACGTTATTTTTCCGTGTTTTGTAGCTGCTGGTATACCTTGCCTTACTGGGCAGTTTAAGCCAAGGACCTATGGTCTCTTAAGCAGCCGGCTGATTTCCACTGAAGGATGGTAATGCGTTAAAACGCGCCTGTGAAAACTGTCTGCCAGCACTGACGATTTTTAAATGTCTGTATAATCTCTTTCTCTCTTATTGTGTTTTTCAGCGAAAGGGGTCACTGCTAAAATCAATGCCTTGAGTAAGCACCTCACCGACCGTGTTTTATTTCTTGAATTGAAAGATGCGTACTATAGAATGCACGCTAGGACATTATTTGCTAGAACAGAACTTTTTTTTTTTTTACATTTAGAGTTATTTCTGGATAATCTTGACCATGGAGTACAATATACTCAGGGAATTTTTTCGGGAATCGCTGAGGGTAATTATGCAGTACACTTGGCAGTTGATGTTTCCGTGTTAAGCGATTTGTTTTTCTTTTAGGCAGCAGACATTCTCTTTCAAAATGACTATTTCCTCTATTTTCCTGACTTATTCGGGTGGTCGCATATGTTAAACGCCGTTTTTAGTCATTTCTCTGAGCCGCTTTCCTTTGCCGCGTTTGCGGATACGTCGCTGTGTCCATGTGCCTTACTTGAGTCTGCTTAAGAAGGTACTATGGATCACCCACACGGCCAGACATATGCCTATGCGAGTTATTTTTGGCCGCGAGCTTGTTCAAATGCCCGGTAGCTGCTTTGCACGGTTTTAAAGAGCTTGAGAAAGTTTGTCACCGACATTTTGGTAAACAAACAAACCAACTGAAGAATTCCTAAGGCCGGTTGAATCTTAAGTTTCGTTGTTCAAACTAGTTTCTGCCGTCAAACGCAGATCATGAAAAGAGCTAGGACTCAACAGTGACAGACGGTGTAGTGACGACAAGGACAGCCACATTGTGTTGAACGATCTGTACCCAACAACTTGCCACTTCAGTGTCTCTCTCTTCTTATCAGGATACGACTTTCACGCCAGCAACGCGCGTGCACAATATGTTTCGATACGGCAGTTTCAACAGTGAATACGACTCCTCGGTCGTCACGAATGAATTGACTGGCGCTGTAACAGGACAAAGTGCGGAAGGGAAAAGAGTTTGCGCGCTTTATTGTTGCGCCAACTCTTTTTTTTTGCAGCTGGCGAAATAACGCGGCTGGAGAAAAAGATTCTGGCGCAAACGCGGAGTGACTTCCTGTTATGTCGCATGGGAAGGGAACTGAAGAGACAATAAGTTAAACAAACAAACGAAAACAGCGCTATATAAACCGGCAGTCCTGAGCGGATCAGTTCTGCAGGTTCTTTTGTTACACTGACGCTGAGAGCCGTCCGCATTTAGATGCTGTAACATGCTGCACGTGGCCCTTTTACGGTAGAGGCACGCTTTTATGTGGACTGAGAGCATGCGAAATGCTGATCTTTCTCAGCAAGAAAAGGAGGTTTTGATCTGTGCATTTCAATGGCTTCGGAGGCGGTACGGGTGTCGCAGGAATTGTGCGACGACGCTTAAAGTGCGTCAACCACTTATTTATTGAGTTCTTATTTTTTAAATATGTTTAGTTGAATGCTAATATCCGAGTACTAGTGCACATCGTAAATCGGCTTATGCGATCACACATCGGTTCTTGTTGCGGTAAGTTCGTTTCTAGCGAGGTGCACGCAGTTTCTACATTAACATAGCGCAAACTCGCTTTGCATGGGAAAATAATTCCTAGTGTTTCTTAGCGATATCGTAAATGCAGGACTTGCGAACACAGATGGTATTGGATGGCAATCAAGATAACACGGACATACTGAAGAGGGTGTTCTCGCCTAGACAATGCCACGGCACTCTCTGTTTCTATTAAAGTAGTTAACTTGCGTAACGTCCGCGCACGCTTGGTTATCTGCGACGAATAATTACGATTTATAAACCTAGTTTCGCTGCCGAGTAGGCTCGTCAAGGATATACATATATTTCAATAATCGCGGCTTCTGTGAAGCACCATACGCATCTCGATTCGTTTGAATGACTACTCTCCTCGTTAGCTATCGACTTAACCAAGAAACCTCACGGTCACCTGACACCAAGTGTGATATTGAATCGCTGGGAGATAGCCAGGATGATTATTTATAGCATGGTCCCCGGTGAAACACCTGCTTCGATCACGGCACCATATCATGGGGAACTGTGCATAAGAGAGTGACTGCGCAGGAAGCGACTTATAGATATGCACGTAAATTATGAATTCACATTCTATACTGGAAGCTAGCGAGGTATCTTGGCAGAGAACGCGCGGTCTCGCGCTATTTAGGGGCACTCGGCATGATTTGAAACTACTAAAGCATTGTTTGTCTTTTTTTCTGCGCGTCTCCCGCACTCCTGAAGCGATTACACGAAGACGCGTGGAAGTAAAATAAATTTGAACAAATAATCTTGGCACGGGAGTGGGACGACCGTACGACTCTGACTTATGTAGCGACGTTCTCTGTTCGAATGTATTCTCATATATTGTCTTCTTTATTAAACTACAGAGGGTCTATCGGTTCCCGAAGAGGATCGTCTCAGTAAGCATCAACCGCAGAAATCTGCAGTCACCCCTGAAGCAATCTCATCATAGGAAGGAGCTTTACCGCGGGGCGCATTGAGTTTTTTTCTGCATTAATTTTACTTCGTTTGATCGTATTGCCCACCAAGAAACCGCTTGGGTAATAGCCGAAACAAGCACGTGCCGTTCACAGGTTGCTGAACACTGCATACAAGCGTGCTTACATATCTGTACGTTGCACAAGTCACAAGAGCATCGAAGACCATACCAAGCAAGGAGCATGCGTGGAAAGTTAAAGAACAAATTCTCAGCGAAATATTGGAATAACAGTGCGACAGCGAAGTCGCGTAAAGATCGCGGAAAAAAAAGAATCTCCCTCGGTGAACTGTCAGGACTTCCAGCATGAAACTTTCTTAATTATGTACCTAAATGTCCTGTGAAAAAGCACTATTAGAATGTTCATGGAATTCGCATAGCACAAGTTTAAGATAGAAACCGAAGTTCAAAACTTAGCAATAACAAAGAATGGCGGTCATTTCCACAGTTTAGCGAAGGACCCCTAATAAATTTGTACGTTTGAAACAACTTTTTCCCAGCTTAGAATGCCTTCAGTGCAATACACTGTTTAGTTGACACAGTTTAGTTGTACTTGATAAAGAGATAAAACATATAAATGAAAACAAAAAAATAGATACCTCAGACAGTTAATTGAAACTTACCTCTTCAAAATCAGCGGATATGTTTCAAGGAAAAGGAGAGACTGCCGCTTCTAAATGATTAAGATGGATTTAACATGGCACTTAGTGGCATTTTGTGTTTCGCGTTTTTCTCGATGCCCCTCAAACATTTCACAGAATTCCCAGACTGCCCCGCGGACCACTTCAGGTGCAAGACGGGCAAGTGCATCATGAACATCTTGGTGTGCGACGACGAGGACGACTGCAACGATGGCTCGGATGAGAAAAAATGCGGTGAGTTCGCGTGGAAGAAAGACAACCGTTGGGGTTTTATGTGCCAGAGACATGATATGATTATAATCATATCATGGCTACAGCGTGCCTCGTATATATACGAGGCACGCTGTAGCGGAGGTCTCTGAAGATTTTTGACCACCTGGAATTATTTAACGCGCTCTGAGAACGCACAGCTAGCACACGGAGCTCTAGCTTTTTTCGCCTCCATCGAAAATGCGATCGCGGAGGCCGAGATCGAGCGCGCGCCTTTCGGGTCGGCATCCAAGCACCAGAACCGCTATCACATGGTGGTGGACAGGTCTAACGCGATTTGCTCACGAATTAAGAAACAGAAAGGACAGATTAATTTTTACATAATAATACAGGGAGTTGGATGATAAGCATCGAGCCGCAATTGCAACTGTTGCTGTTAAGAGTTATTTGCCATTGGCTACATTTGCTACCCCGCCGCGGTGGTCTTGTGGCTATGGTAGTGGTCGAGATTTCCAGAACCCTCGCCTACGGCGTCTCTCATAATCGATAGCTGGTTTGGGACGTAAAACTCCAGCAATGAGTCAAAATCAGGGCTACATTTGATAACGATGTCCCATATTGTAGCGAAAGTCAAGTATGCAAACGCTGCCACGGATGACAGTTTAGAACCCGAATTTGTATGGGTGAATTTGTCCTCAGAAACGTAGCTAATGCGCAGAGAGAGAGAGAGAGAGAGAGAGAGAGAGAGAGAGGAGAGAGAGAGAGAGAGAGAGAGAGAGAGCAATATCAGTGATGCAGCCATCAAATTTGAATCGAGGGATAAGACTCGTCCGTGTACTTATGCACGTCAGTGGTGTCACATTACTGAGCGATATCTAGCGTTCCCATTTTTTCAAAACTGTTTTTGTTGGCGTCAGGCGCGCGTTCTGATTAGACAGGGAACTTTTGCTATAAGACTGATAACACGAACCTTTAGATACAATGGCGAGTCTACTACTGAACGATAACGTGACAAGGGAGAACAGGGTGAAATAAGGTTGCCAGCAAAGAGTGAAGCAACGTACTCGTGCCAATTTATATGTGTGCCTTAGTTATCTGGCATCATAGCTCAGTCTTGTTTACATAGTGTGAGCATATTGTCTATAAATTGCGTTGTGAAATAGTTAAATTTCTTTAACTCTAGACCAGGTGCATCTCTTCGCAGACAGTTAATGAAAGATCCTCCTTTATAACGTTTACCAATTATTCCTTAGTTTCGAATGTGTGGTGTAAAAGAAGACATTGCTTTTCTCTTACTTCATATGTTTTTTTCCTTGTGTCTTCGCATGTCCTACGCAGTGAAGCAGTGCCCGGCCACTCACTTCCAGTGTGAGTCGGACAAGAGCTGCATCAAGCGACTGTTCCGTTGCGACGGTGACGCCGACTGCGAGGACGCATCGGACGAGAGAAACTGCCCCGTCAATGGCCAGGGCAGAGGC
The DNA here is from genome assembly GCA_013339685.2 of Hyalomma asiaticum. Lineage (NCBI taxonomy): Eukaryota > Metazoa > Arthropoda > Arachnida > Ixodida > Ixodidae > Hyalomma > Hyalomma asiaticum. The sequence continues at coordinate 60,962,310 of CM023483.1, forward strand.
CAGTAGAAGGGGTGCGGCCACCAATCTGGCGCGCCAGGGAGACGCGACTCAAGTATGCATTCAACTCGTGCTGATCAGCGCTGAAACGATGAGTTGCGATAAATCTGTGCTCGCTTGAGCCTCGAAAACATCGGAAGGAAACGTCCCTTGTATTCAACCTCGCAAGGCTCAACGTGTAATTCCCCGTGCGCTGTGGTGCATTGTATATTTCGCAAAATCTGATTTATACACACTGGACATCCGAGACAAGGTTCATTGAAGCGTTTGTAAACATCTGTACTAAGTTTTCAGATGTGTATACATTGTTCAGCAAACCAATAATGATTAACCTAGGCATAAAAATAATTTTCACTAATAAGAATTTTATATCCTCATACGAGTGTTCTCATCGTGGGCAGAGATATTAGGATATTTCTGTATGTGAAGTAGAGTTCGGGATGGGTGGATTAAAACTCGAATCGAGCGTTATATGCAAGAGCATGGTGTAGTAAAAAATTATATAACGGTATTCAGTTTCTAGTCAATGCATTTAGCACATACTTTCCACCTAAGTAAGAAAAAAATGCTGGCGGCTGAGAAACTAAGTATATTTTCGTGTTTTTGCGAAACTTGCTGCACGGTGGGCCTGCCTTAAGCAAATCCCCACTCTTTTCCAATAGCGATCGGGAATATTGCGCTATGTAAATTCTCAGGAGCTGTTGCATCATTTTCTCGCTTTTAAAGAAGTGTCTGCAAGTGCAGCACGTCGGCAGCAGCTAACTCGAGTCATTCTATTATTTCTTTGATATCCCTGTAAACGCCACGGCGTCACTGTGAGGAAATGATAGCCCGCAGTTGAAACAGGAATGATCGACTTGCGCGAGATTTCTGTCTCGCCCGTTTCGAAAGGCAAAAGAAAAAAAAAAGGAAAAAGAACAAACAAAAACAACAAAGGAGCACATAACGCCGGCAAACAGCAATCGCGTTGCGAACGAATCTCTTTCGGCAATCCGTTTCGAGTGCCGTAGCATTCGCTGCAAAGCGGATGGCATTCCTTGAACTACGATGTTCCTGCCGCCCATCCTTTCGATACACTTGACATCTAGAGGCGGCGTGAAGGATACGCAGCGCTATAGGAAAGCTCAAGCATCTACGTATATCTTTTCGTAACACCAATTTTCGATAGCTATAGGGCTGCGAGAACGCTCTCTCACGGTCCTACCTCGGAGCGCCTTACACTTTGTGAAGATACGTTGCCAAGAATACGGTATTCTATCTCGAGTCGACTCTTCGCGTGTTTGAGAGATTCTACCTACTCAATAGAAAGCTTGCAAATCTATAGTCATGAAGCATATTTGACGAAGATGTACTGCCGAAGGCGTAGGTTTTTTTTTTTTGTCTGCCTGTTCCATTATAACAGATAACGTTTAGGCGAACGTGTAATTGCGTAGCAGTGATACGTACTCGCCAGCTAACGAAGACCGCATAGAAGAGTGTATATATTTGTATTCAGTGAAATATAAAAGAAAGCGGACAAAAAGCGTTAACACGGGTTGTAGTCGTACTCGCATTATCAGCATCAACTTAATGAGCAAACAGATAATAAAGCCTAGGAAAGAATAGGGGAAGTTACTTGTAGCATTGTAGTTGTGGAGTAAGTAGAAACGAATTAAAGTTGACGAAAAGGCAAACCTGCCTTCGGTGGGAACCGAACCCACGACCTTGAATGACGCGCCCGGTGCTCTCGAAGGCGGTCGTCTCCCCGTCCACATTATTGGGTATTTATGTACATTTTATCCTGGGAGTGTTAGGCAGCGCCACTCGTAGCCATGGACGCGTTGTCCGAAGGTCGTGGGTTCGGTTCCCACCGAAGGCAGGTTTGTCTTTTCGTCTACTTTCCTTTCTACTTACTCCACAATTACAATACTACAAGTAACTTCCCGTATGCTTCCCGTATTATCTGTTTGCTCATTAAGTTGGTTCTAACAAATAAAGAACGTCATTATCAGCATCAGTTACGCGTGCGGCGCTCTTAATCTGCCTGTTTACGTGCGGCTACCGCGCATGTTAAATATGTGCATAAGATCCACCGTCAGAACACTGTATTAGCCGGTAGATATGACCTCTTCAACCCTGACGTCACGCAGTAAACTTGAGGGGCTGCAGAAAGCCGAATTCTAAAATTGTTCTTGCTTCCAATAAACCTATCCTACAGCATAACATAGCTGCCGATTGAAAGTGATATCCAGCTTTCAATTTTGCTAACAGCACTCAGGTGTGCTGTGTTTAACAAGTTGCATGCTCATGATTGCAGGGTTAAAGTTGGCGTCGGCCTTTCCGACTGTTTCAGAGACTGGCTCCGGATGCACCACAGCGCGCCTGACACTCCGATTCTTCATACAACTAGAAGCGGCTCCTATGACTGGTCATCGTAATGATTGCGACTGTAATGAACCGAATTGTGTGTGAAAGAAGGGAAAACGAGGACGGTCCCATCGTTGAAGTTGTTGACTGTTCTCATCAATAGAATGTTTCGTTAAATTGTACTTTTACTGGCCGTCTGCGAATGTTTTTGACACTCACTACTCTAGGTGCATAAAGATTACTTGGCTACGAGGTAGCTCATGCATGGATCTCTCCAAGTAGCTGTTTTTTGTGAGAACGAACTTCGGAGTTTCTCGTAGCACATGCGATGAGGCGTTACTCACGTATTAGTGAGCAGGCAATTTAAGCTCCCATCATTGAGCAAAGCTTATGTGTTCTTTATACGGAACTTTTTCCAGTCTAAGTACCCAGAAACGCTGACGGCTGTGTGCTTGCTTTTGTGTAGGAATTTGCTGCGTACCTATCTTTGTATTTTTTAGGCATTTAGAGGAAAAAGATGGGCATGGGCAGGTCACCTAAGTGAGAAGGTCAGGTGACTTATGGTCATAGATCGACGGGATGGATACCAACGGGGAAAGAACGGCTGCAGACGACAGAATGTAAGGTTAGGGGATGAATTTAAAAGAAGTTTGCAGGCTTAAGATTTATTCAGCTCGCACAGGACAGGGAAGGGTGGAGACTGTTGGCAGAGGCCTTCGTGCTGCAGTGGATATAAATTAAGTTAATGATGATTGCGATGAAGATGATGGTCTCCATAACGTTGGCTTTAAAACAGAAAAATAGGACGTAACTTGCACGCACTTATCGAGTGCGTGGGGGAGTAATGTTTACAAACTCGAAGCCCCTGGTATATGCTTGTCTAAGCACAGGCAATGCCGCCTATTCTGGCTTTCCTGAGGGGAATATCTGCTTGTTTCCCTGACCCATATTCGTTGCAGTGCTTCTGAGAGCTGATAATCTCATGTGGTTCGTGTGTACAGGGGCTCCTTTGCTTAAGGAAACGCTTTAAGTAATATAGCGTACGAATAAAGAAAAATAAAAGCTGTGCTCCTGTCGACGAACCAAGTTACTGCTGTCGTGAAAGAACCGCCATGTATATATTCAGTGAAATCCATAGAAATAGCAAATTTAGGGCAGCTCCAGGCAATAATTTTAAGCCTTCTACCGCATGGACAGAGCGCCTCTAATTGCTCTGGCGGTATAAGTGGGGCACCACGTTTCGTGCTTAAGAAGCCGTAAATTAGCGAGGTCGTGTTTACAGGCGCGAATTTTGGGTCTCGCAGTGTCACCCAGGCCCATGATTCAGTGGTAGTGTAAACTGAGTGAAAAATGGTTGCGGTAAAGCTGAACACATCACCCTACTTTTTCTTTACACAGAGCATTTCTTTTTTGGGCCCATCCCTGGCACTGTACGTTTTCCTACTTCTGGAATATTTTTGAACTTAACCGCTGACTTCAAGCTCGGCGATGTGGTGCTGTGTGGTCGCTTCCCTTTCTTTTATTGTCGATACATTGTAGCGGCACAGTGCTCTCTTGGCGTTGACACGCATAACACCGCTAGTTTGCACTAGGTAAGGAACTTGTGCGGTTGAAACGCAGTATATGTAAAAGTACGAGCATATTCTTACGGTACCAAATCCGTAAAGACAAGAGTACCTCCTAGCAGCATATTTGGGCGTCCTTGATGGTGTGCTCGCATCAACGACCTACACTTTATATATTACCTCAAACTAATCTGCAGCATTGGATACGTGGAGCACGCTACATATGAATTCCTTGTATGAATCGGATCATATATGTGATTAAGCAATGCTGCTTTTGTCAGAATGTCAAAATGCTGCTCCCTACTAATTAACAGCACAAGTACAACAGCAGTGCTTTTAGGGCTGGATACTATGATTAAAGGTGGCGGGTTAGTACAAGCTGTAATATAGTAACCGAAATAGTTTAATGCATTAAACTCTTTGGCGTACAAAAAGGTGGGAAAGAGACGAGGGAGAGAAGGAGGAGGACGATGTCACAACCGGACATTGTCCACCAAGCCAATTTGAACCCAGACATGTGACCCAACTAACGTAACCTGACGTGACAGCTAGTCACGTGACATGATCCCACCAAAACCACGCAAGAGCTAGTCGCTTGACAAATCGCGTGGCCTGGTTGAGCTTGCAGAAGCCGGAAGAAGCTGGGTCGACTATAAGTCCACTTTTAGTCCAGCCTTGCATTACTAGCGCGAGATGCCCACATTTTGTTATTTATTTTTTGCGCGTGACAAGGCTAACCAGCCCTTTGACATAGCTGTAACGTGGGTTACATAAGCGAAAGCCTGCTCTCGCGCGCCATTTCCCATGATTCAGTGAGTCATGAACGGGAAGGGGCAAACTGCACCGCATTTGGAATTGACGCACATTGTCCTGCACTACGCTTGCGACGAACAGCACTACTAAGGCTCTCTGCGATATTGCACCATCTTCTGGATCAAGTGGAGAAAGTTTCTTTATGGAAGTAAAGACGAACCTTCTATACCAAACCTGCGCTTGTCGACGTTATTTTTTTTCCTTCAATGAAGGCTCACATTCGCTCACGGGGAAATGGAACATAATTGCATGTGTTACGAGATTTAGTCCAATGAGAACTGCGCCGTCAACGAAATCGACGTGGTTGCGCAGTGAAATTGGACGAAGACAAAGAAGAGGATACAACACAGGCGGTCGTACATTTGCGCTGTACATGCAAAAAAGAAGTCTCTATTCAGTGCGGAATGTACAGACCAATTCTGTGAATTTTTTCCATTGAAGTGCTCATAACTATAAGTGTTCCTTTGCTTTGTCATCTCCACTAAATGAGCAGAAAGAGGAGGATATCGCGCAATCTTAAGGCAGCAACTCAGTGGCGGCCTAATTTTCGTGCAGTGCATTTCAGTTACTTCAAATATGACTAGCTTTGATAAGGTAATTAGTGACACCTTTAATATTTAGTTTTGTCTAAATTTTCGTAAGATGCCCGTCTTATGTGATCGCTTTACGAATGCAGCAGGAGATTACAGACACAGAGATTACTAAAAGAATTTAACCACTAAGGGCTGCTATTGCCAACCTGTATTGCCAACGTACGCGTAGTGTGCCCGATCCGCAATTTATAGCGGGAGCTTAACAGAACAATGACAATTATTATTGTTATAATGCGATAACCCTTATAGCGCCTACCAAGAAAGGGCAATTAGACGAGTTCTATTCACACGGTCACGATGCTTTCCATGAAAGGAGGTACAAATATCTTGTGCGTGACATCAACATGAAGGGGGGGGGGGGGGGGCGACCTAGCTTGAGCGTCTAGTCGCGCCGAGTGAAATGATTGATTGATTTGTGGGGTTTAACGTCCCAAAACCAGTTCTGATTATGAGAGACGCCGTAGTGGAGGGCTCCGGAAATTTCGACCACCTGGGGTTCTTTAACGTGCACTGACATCGCACAGCGCCGAGTGAAAGAGACGCAAAACTGACCATCCACGTTTCAAAACACCGTGTTTCAAAACCAGTCCTATCCAAAATTACGAAGAGCGCTGCTCGTGGCATGTGTTCCCGCACGCCAGTCCTTTCTTTGTCGTCGTCGCAGGATGCGTCCGCTGCTAGCTGCTACTTACCGCGGGGAGTTCAAACGCAGTTTACGACAGGGGGTGTTGCTGTTTGCGAACGAAGCGCGACTGTGCGAGGACTGAGCAAACAATATTAAAGAAAAAAGATACTTTTTTAACAAAACACACGACAAGGTTTACTTTACTGAACCAAAATGTTCTTCTCATGTAGTTTTAAATGTCATGTGAAAAAGAAATGCTAGAGTCTCTTAGTTTGATATTATTAAGACATGCCTTCTTCCCCGGAAAAAGTAAGGGGGTGTTCACAACGCTGCAGTGAAGCATGTTTGGAAAGTTAGCCTGCTATGATACGCCCCCTTGCAACGTTATTTTGTTCTTTCGTGTGTTGCCGGAATTATTTGTGGTCATATTTTCACCATTGCTGAGCGTCCTGTGCCAGGAATGTGTTGCATATTGAGTGACGCGTTCGATTAAAAGTGAAGCTAGTTAAAAAAGACCCGACAAGCATCGGCGTCAGCGGTCCTTGTGCAGCATGGTCTGACCGAAGGGAGGAATAGAGGCGCATTTCTTCGACTCCCGAGGCAACGATGTTCAGTGCAAGCATGGAAGCATTTTGGTATGTGAATGTACTGCCTGCTTATTGATCAACTGTAGTGTAATTTTGCACAGCATTGCTTTACAGCACTAAATTGTTTGTGCGTTAATTCAGCGAAAGTGCACGACGCAGGATCAACTATATCACGGCAATGTTTAGGCGCATGTCCGTTTCTTGCGACGATTAAAGAAAGAAAAGGTATGATGCAAAGTTTCTCAAGCTACTTGATTACAATGGTCTTAAAGATTTTGAATCTTGCTCTGTCAACAGGAGTACACATTTATATTAAACATTCATCTAGATCTTTCTCACCCGGCTGCATATAAAAAAATCTAAAAATGGGGCACGCAAACGGAATTTCTCGCATGCATTTACACAAGAGCTGCAGCTATATTTTGATTGTTACAGTGAGTGGTGATGTTCTCTCTTCTCCCATAATTATCGAGTCTAAGTGCATCAATATCTTGACAGCGTGTTGTGATTACGTCAGATTTTTTTACAGTACCTCTTGTGTGGTACGGTGTGAGCCAGGGTTATACGTCCAGGGAGGTTAAATATCCCATATCAGACTGTGCTAGTGTGTGCAGCTGCTACCTCACGTAAGTGTTGAGCTTTACATTTTTTTTTTCATAAAACTTAATGGCGGAGCGCGCGGCACATTCACGCATTGTTCTATAGCGTCCTCAGCTTGCGTTGTGGTCAGTGTAGCGGTTACATCTCTCTGTAGACGTGCGGTTATGCATGGGTATCTGTGCAATTAAACTTGGATTGCGTGAGTTCTAAACAAACTAGCGAGACAGTGCCTTAGAAACCAAACTGGTTATTCATTAAGGCTATTGTTAGAAACGTGATAACAATTATAACAGCCTGACCTCGAGCGCCTTCTTGGAAGGGCAACATGACAAGACGAATAATTTACTGCAATCGTGTACCAGTCGAACACAATCAGCTTTCATTAGCTTACGCACAAAAACGGCAAACATGTACCGTACAAGCCTACAAAGAGGGAAAAAAAAAAGTATGATGTTTAATAATCACTGCTGACTATCGCTGTCGTCCTATCACCGTCGCATTTGGGGCTGAATACTGACGTTCTTTCCTTCCCCGTTGTTGAAGTGACGCGAGGGCATAAAGGGAGGCATTTGATCTCCATATTCGTCGCCGTAAGTACATCTTCGTAATTGGTTCTTCATCTGCGCATAGTAAAGAGTAATCAGGTATTCGAAGATGATTACCGGTATGGTTAATGTTAACAGTGGAGCTATTTAGGGTCTAGGCAAATACAATGCGGTGCGTTGACAGATTAAGAACGCAGTTGGCACGCGGATGGGTAAAGCTCTTGTCCTTGACCCCTATGCCCACATGATGATTATGCGGAGGACGATGCAGAAATGAAGATGGAAAGAAGTGAAAGAAGAAAGAAGGAAATGAAGAATGGAAAGGCCGGTTGCGCAGAAGCAAGAAAGCAGACCTGCGCGATCCACTGCCAACACCCTTGACCCTAGTACGCTGCTACATGACAGTCAAAGCGATAGTGACAGAGCCACGTGTTAGTGATAGCGAACGTGGCACCTTTGCCCCAGCTCAGCTATTTAACCAGTCTTAACGATGTTAAGTCAGTGAAGCTGCTTGAAAAATTAAGGGTACGAGTTTGGATAAGACAGCGAGTCTCAGTACACGTTGGCTCGAGCGAGAGACTTAGACTAAATGTTAACGCTCGAAGAAAAAAAGAAAAAGATGACACTGCGGTGCTGCCGTCCGGTCGACGTGAACAACACCCTGGTGAAAACGCCAATAAGTGGCCGTACTGTGCCTTTACTTTTCACTTTTATTTTCGACCGAAGGGCCTCGCATGCACCAGTGTCCGAAATAAAGGCAGAACAGATCGGGCTGCGATAACGCAACTATCATCAAGTGTCGTTTATTCTTACTTTCACTCATTATGTTTTATCTGCTTGATGAAGTTTTGCAACTTGTGCTATTTACAGACGGAATGCGACGTCTAGAAAAGTATTCTGTTAAATTGTGTCTGTTTAAGCCAGCATGTCTAATAATAATAATAATAATAATAATAATAATAATAATAATAATAATAATAATAATAATAATAATAATAATAATAATAGTCGCGTCTCATCACACGTAGCGCTGACCCCGGCGGTGATAACAGTTGCACTTCTGCTTTCTCTAATTTTTATTAGAACAATAGTGCAGCAGACCAGATATAGTCCTTCAAAAGAAAAAAAAAAGGCGTGTCAACTCACCAGGCCTTGGGATGAGCCAATAAAATGCGGCCAATAGGATCACGATGGTGCCGACAATTTCGAATATTAAACAGAAAGTCCCAACAAACTGGCTGTATTGCCACAATCTGCAAGAAGACCGACCGTAATGCTTCAGCAAAAAAGTTTAATTTTTTTTAGTATTTGCGTGCCACTTCATTAAGATTGGTTGCTTTTCATAAGCTGTAAAGCTAGCTTCCCTGCAATGCAACTTGCCCTACTAATGGCGGCAGATGCCTTTATTTAAATGCTGTCAAAATTCAAGTTGCACATGCTGCGACCAGTTTTTTGGAGATGTTTGTATCAGAAGGGCTGCGTCGACATTTACATGCCCTATCGCAAGCAAATTGCTCTTGCACACGTTGTTTGCCGGATTGTCAATGCCGCCATTAGTAGGGCAAGCTGCATTGCAGAAAAGCTAGCTTGCAGTTTATGAAAAGGGTCTATTGAAACAGTTTGCTGAAGTGAAGCAGTAACCCTTGGCATAGTAAGTCATCATCATCATTATCATCAGCCTGTTTAGGTCCACTGCAGGACGAAGGCCTCTCCCAACGATTTCCAATCCACCCTATCCTGAGCGAGTTGGTTCCACTTTATGCCCGCAAACTTTTTAATTTCATCGCTCCATCTAACCTTTTGCCTGCCTCTGTTGCGTTTTCCCTCTCTTGGTATCCATTCCGTTGCTCTTACTGTCCATCTGTTATCTTTCCTCCTCATGACATGTCCTGCCCAGGTCCACTTCTTTCTTTTGAAAGAAAGAAGTGGACCTTCTTTCTTTTGAAAGAAAGAAGGCATAGTAAGTGGTGGAAAGAAAAAAATCCATCAGATCACACCTATTGTGGGCTTCGATGCTATGCCAAGCAGTCAGCGAGGAAATTCGATTGCTACTGATATATACCACGTGGTATAGGTGGCCTGCAGTCATTACAGCGCGTTAGTCTATGTGTCTGTACGCTTGTCATGTCTACATCTAAATTAGACGGTATTATAAACGGTGACTTGTCTTCTTGTTTAATCCACGCAAAGTGTGTTATCATCAAACCTTTAGTGCCTTGATTGACATAGGCTGTAAGACTAACATTCAATCACCTGTGGCGCACACCCGTACTCCTCCGGCGGGTATGAGCCACGTGTGATTGTTAATCAAGATGTGTGTGACAAGTACATTGTATTGCCTTAGTGATGTCAAGACCAATCGTTCATGTTCGTTATGAATGTTGGATTTTTTTTTAGGAAAAGCTCTCTCAGAGCAGGAATAAAACCATAGGCATTCCTGATGAAGGCGGGTCTCCGGCTGAAACGTTGAATAAACGCTTTCCCCATTTTTGTTGCCAATTCCGAGGGTCTACTACTCACCCTCTCTCTCTCTCTCTCTCTCTCTCTCTCCTCTCTCTCTCTCTCTATATATATATATATATATATATATATATATATATATATATATATATATATATATATATATATATAGAGAGAGAGAGAGAGAGAGGGAGAGAGAGTCGTGCCAAAAGTCGTGAATTCTGCGAAACGAACGACAAATAAAGGGATATCTACAGCAATGAGGAACCAAGAATGAAATATAACGGCTGCCGATGGATACTCACTCCTGTGCTTTCTTCAGAGCTTTGTGGGACTTCTTCACGCTCTTGGTACCCGGCGAGAACGGACCGGTTGGCGTGGACACACTGATCGCGTCCTCCCTGTGTTTTTTCTTCTTCTTTTGCTTCTTCTTAAGTTGGGAACTCTCGGAGCTCTCTGGCTTCGAGTACGACGGGCGCGCTTTGCGGTACTTCTCAATCTCTTCCTTCTCAACGGCAGGCGTTTTCTTCCGGGATGCCACCCGCTCCAACTTGGCACGCTCTTGAACTTTGCTGACGGCTGGTACAGACGGTACCGACGCGCGGCGCAGCGCCGCTGCAGATAAGGCCTCCTGGGCCTTCGCAGCGACCTGGTGTTTAGACGGTATCGCATCTGGTACCGGTGCATGCTTGCGCGCTGGCTTTGAGACCGAAGGTACATGTACCGGGAGCACCCGCGGTTGCCGAACTAGTACCGGCTGCTGTTGCTGCCACTCATCTCGATGCCCCGGTACAGGAGCCCCCGCATGGCGAGACGAAGGACGCCGACGGATGACGCACTGAGGTTCCCTTCTTTTCCTTACTTGTCGCCGCCTGTGGTCCAGCGAAGGCCTGCAGAGGCGCCCTCGTCGAGCCAACTGCTTTCAGAGGCTGCTGACCGCGGGTCGTTCCGGAAGGTTCGCCATCGACATTGTGCTCGAGGTTCCACTGGTCGCGGAGCCGGCGCTCGTGTATGTGCGAGTCGTACAGCTTTCCATACTTGGTCTTTCTGGCGAGATGCTGCTTCGCTCGTTCTTCGGGGCTGCGCAAAGTCACACGGCGTCGAGGGTCGTAGAAGAGGGGGTCGTGGCCGTATTCGCCGTTGTCGTAATAGTCGCTGCCGCTACCGTTGTTGTCGTGCACGGGGCACGGTACGCAGGCCCACTGCGCGGCTGGGCTGACTGGATAAGATGGGCTGCACGGGTGCTTCGGGCACGGTGCTCGATGGGGAGTGTCTGGACACGACAGGGGACAGGTAATTGAGTGAGCATTCGTAACACGCGGTAGTGAGGCTTAGCTAACTTGCCCGAACTGTAGTAAACACATTTCTTGTGCATCGAACGTGATGATCGTGCTTACTACGGCACTTTGATAGAATGTGTTTTTTCTGTGACATAAGCATTTCGTAACGTTCAGGATAGCCGCGAAAGGTCCATGACGTCGTATAATTGAAGAGATATATATTTACAGCAGAAGTACGCCGACGCCGTTCCTTAAGCAGAAATAAAGTGAATGCTGCGAGTAGAAGATTGCTCATTACGATACTCATTATAGATAAAGATTCAGATCATTTGGTATTGCTGATAGCTGCGGTGGAGGAAATTAAACGTCAGGTTCGTTTTCCGACGTTGTGTAATGAAGCGCTTCGTTGACGACAATAAATTAGCTGCTACAGCGGTGCTCCGCAAAATAATTGTGCATAGCATATGCGCATATATATAGTGTAGGCGATTGCTTCATTCCGTGAACTCTTATAGAGATGAAATAAATTTTGTTTGAAGTAAAGGAAAAATTGGGCGGAGGTCAAACGAGATTTAAAAATAAGGCGGCACACCAGGTTAACTTGCGTGTCCTCGACCAGTTGTTCACGGTCGCTTGCCTGATGCCGCTCTGTGCGCCAGTAAGCAATGGTTAATAATACCTTAGCTGTAGTGTCGCATTTGAGACGTTCGGTCAGTGAACTAGCCCATAGGTTGTTAGTGAAGCCCGTTGAGAGCATGTTTACTGAACTTTATTGACATTTAGGCCCGTAATACTGAGGCTATAGTCTGCGCGCAATAAGGCAGCATACATGACGTACAGTTACCAAAAGTGAAAAAAATAAGCAGCGAACGAGAACGAACAAAAAAAAAAAAAAGAATAACGCGCTGAAAAATGGCTCCCATGCCAGCAGTCTAGTTTCTGATACTAGTGACAAGTCCGTGACGCTGCCGCGTTGTATTATAACCTTTATCTATACTGATGCGACAGATCCGAATGTTGCCTTTGTTTGCGAAGTGAAAATAGTGTAGCCATAAAGATGTTTCTTGCTTGCTACGTGAACGTAGCAATGACATACCCAACACGCAATGATTGTTGCAAACGATAAACAGGAAACGTTGCTGTTGAGCCAACGTATCTCATTGGTTGATTTCTGGGGTTTTCCGTCCCGAAACCACGTGTGATTATGAGAGACGGCGTAGTGGAAGGCTCCGGTAATTTTGAACACCTGGGGTTCTTGAACGTGCAGCGACATCGCACGGTACACGACTCTAAGCATTCTACGGGCCTCAACATTTAGTTTCTGCATACGGACTTCTCTGCGTCAGGGCAACAACGAAGACAAGTCCACTTGTCGAAACATTGGCCCTCCGTCGTTTCCAATAATCTTTTCATCAGCTAAATCCTCCATGTTCCCCTGAGCTCCTGTTCTATATGGTTTGTATTTCGAGATGCAAAGTTAATGCTCCATTTGGAGATACCCCTAAATGGTGCAACTTGTGAATCTATAGCGTAATACAACTACATCCTTAAAGAAAGTGACTGAAAATTTCCAGATGAGGCTTACCTCTCATTTCTGCGGCAGGCTTTCAACGGACACAGGAAAGTGGCCGGTTTCTTCTTCCTTGCTACTGTTTCTGTTTGGCTCGTGATGCACATATCTTCGCGCACGATGAGGCATTGCTTGGTAAATGTCCATAATAAAAGACGACGAAACAGTGATCATGCTAATGATGATCGATTGTTTGATTGATTCCAAACGTCGAGTTATATCCACAATCAGCGATACACCAGTAGGGGCTCGCTGAGCAAAGATAAAAGACAGAAAAACAGTGGCACTGTTGTAATGAGGATAACAAGCTTAAAGAAAAATTTCCGCGTTGGAAAGAGGAACTACAATAAAATGAAGAAAAATGTACGAACTGCCTTACTTAAACATGACATTTCAGCATTTAAACGAGACGGTGCATGGGAATAACTGAGGTATTAATGAGTGTAACATTACTTTTGTGCAGCGAGTGAAATGGCGCAAGCCAAGGCCGGTACCAGTTTATCAGGGATCGAGAACTAAGATAGTTGTTTCGATACTACAGAGCTTACCCGATATCTAATGTCGTTTTCTCTATGTTGGAAATAGTGAAAGCACTAGGAATATTTCAGACAGAAATAGTAAGAATTCATTTTCCCGAGTACAAAGGCAAGAAAGAGGGAGAAAACGGTGTGACTTCACCTTATTCTGGATTCTTGGAAGCCACGTCGTATTGATTTCGCGAAATCGTCGCCAGAGATTCCTCGAGAGATATTGCTGGCGTCCTGTGTGAGCTAAGACGTGCAATCAGCGATACCCCTTGCAGCACAAACGTAGAACGCTGATGTCCCCAGTGTATATTTGCGGGAGCGATTAAGGATATGGCAAGCATCTTGCGATGATAAGTGTATTTTCGACTCCCGTTAGCTGCGTCTCCAGTTAGCTGCTGTCTTCAATATTATGTGTGGCTACTGAACAGTTTATTACTTTGATTGGTCTGTACCCACCACCGGGCCACTAGGAAAAAAAAATGTCGATATCTAACCCCCTCCTCCTCACACACACACGCACACACACGAACAGGTGGCGTTAGCGAAGCGCTTATGAAAAGTATGAACGTACACATAAAGGAGTCCCGGAGGTAGAGTTTGGACTCGGTGTCTTTAGTATCGAATACCGATGCTCTAACTTCTCCAGAGGAGCGCGTCTTGGCACGTGCGTTCGGGCGGTCGGTACGTTTTCCACATCACTGATGGTCTCCCCAAGGATTTTATTCATGCCATTTAGTGCGTTTAATGGCATGACGCATTTTCACATAGCTAATGGAGTGTCGTCGAGTTATCGCAAAACAAAGTACGAACACACGTAAGTATTTTAAGAAACACTTCATTTCACCGACTGTGATCGTTAGGACTGTTTCTGCTGAAAGTTGTGTTTGTGCGCTTAACACGAGGAAGAACTATCGACTTCTTGAAGTCAGCCTACCATACAAAGTGAGGCAAAGTCAGCTTTTAAACGCAAGTACGGAATTTTTCGCCGTTGTCCAATGTATTTCATCGGCGGTGTTTACTTTCGTCAGGAAGCACGCAGCGCCTGCCCCATTTTCTCACATATCGAGGGCATGTCCGTGGGCTCACGTTTGAATAAGTCGAAGTAAATTGAAATGAATTCAAATAATGGAACAAGTTTAACAGATTGAAGAAATCGATCTGCTTGTGTGAATCAGACAGCCGAGGCTCCAAAAGTACGTTACAACGAGTGCTTCAAGTAATATTCTCACTTCACTATATATAATGTATCATAACAAAACTTGGGTACCCTTTTTGCGTCCGTTACATGGAATTACCCAAGCGGGTTAATCAAGAGGACTTAGGAGGGTTAATTAAAGAGATTGGCGTTAAACATCGGTGCGCCATATAACGTGCTGTCGCGCGCGTATATGTGTCCAATCAATCCCAAACGCTAGCTACTTCTGTGAAAAAGAAAAAAAAGGAAAACAATAATTCTACTTGCGGTATAAATGATAATTGTTATAGCGGGGATAACGTTGAATCAGCGAAGGCTTTAATTATGGGAGCGCAATTTTCTACTCGTTCTTCCATCACAGTGCCCTCCTAAGTGCTGTGTTTAAGTGCTCACGAAGTTAAGACAAATTGCTCGCTGGGCCGTGCTTGAGAAGGAACTATATACCTTCTTCCGCATCTGCTGAGGCTGTTAATTGCGGTACTTTACGTGTTTGCACAGACGCTATATGCTTTTTCAGTCACGTAGAATGAAATACATAACTAAATGCGGAAGTATACGTCCTCTTCAAGAGGAGCGTGCGAAAAAAGTTGCATCGATGGGAAGGGATCGCCGTGCGGTACAAAAAATTTGCCTGAGGTGCCGCGGTTTTTAAAACGTCGGCACCTCAGGCAAAAATGCCGGCCTGAGGGGCCGAAGAATTTTAAAAATAAGTTATTTTCATCCATTTCTCCCTCCTAATAATGAAATGATGGCCAGAAAATTAAAGATAGCGTTCTCAGAGCTTAGTTTATCGGCGTGCATTGATTTATTGTCTGGCTTTAGTGTCCTTTCGGTTTAAGTAGCGGGTTCATTACGTGTTCACCTGGTGATACTGAAAATGACGTCGACAGGTTTTCAGCGGCGCAAAACAAGTAGCATGACCTTATGAAAGCTAAAATATGTAGTCAATTAAATATTGAAAAGAAGACATGACGGCGGCGGCGACTGCAAAAACCCTTCGAGACTGTACTTATAATTCCTATCGCAATAATAAAAGCGCAGTCTAACTGAAACGTAAGAAAGCTGGGTCACACTACCTCTCCATGGTTTATACGTGTGGCGGCGGCGGTCCTGCTGAAATGCAAGGGAGCAAAAGAAGGTGAGCCAAGACAATGAAACAGAAGGTGGAGGGGTACTTTATTTAATGCCGCTGTGCTGCTTCCCGTGCTTAATCGAGCTTCCTGTGCTATGTGAGAAAATCTGTTTAATGGTGCTTTCAGCGGCGCCGGGCTCGATGGATCCTGCGCTGCGCCAGAAAGCGCGCCGTCACTGCAGAACCTTTTAGAAACTTGTTGGGTAGTTTGTATAAAACCAGCACACTAATTCCACAGCGCAGAAGGGCCATAGGAACGCGCAAATATGTATATATAGACGTTTTAATGAAGAAGGGCAGTGTAGGACGGATGTAGTAAGATTCTAATTTATATTAGACATAATAAGGCTTGATCAGATCGTGTTTAGGCTAAGTGAGTGTTCACCACCGCGCTGTTTGAAAGGGGGTGGTAACAAAAATTGTCAGCCATGAGAGTCATCATAGCAACCATGCTCGCATCCGTCATCAGGTGCAGTAGGTGTGCGGCCATAGATATGGGGATATAATTTTACAGGTAGTCTTGGAGACACAGGAGCTTGCACCGCCTCAGTGGTAGTGTATTGTTTGCCGGCCGTCTCGATATCCTCGTGCCCCAGATAGAAAGGCATCTCAGTCATCAAAAAGCTTAGATGTGTGAACCAAAATTTAGCCGTACAGCGACCAATGCACATGGTATTGTTCTGAGCGCCTTCTATGTGTCTGCAAACCAGGCAAAAAGCAGTAGAATCGCGACGTGGACGAATTCGTCCATACTTCATCACGTTCAGAGATCCTGAGACAAAAAGACAAACTCATGTACGAGCACCGCCTATATATACAGGAAAACTTTACGAAAGGGAACACTCGAGTGCGTGGTCTCCGCTCTACTGCGACCGAAATGCGGCGCCAGCCATTGCAAGCCCAAGAAAGCACTTGGGCTATCTTTGGTAGCATAGCGACCAGAACAGCCTTCTATCGCGCGAGACATTCGCGCTTCCTATTGGCTGTACCTACTTGTTCAGCCTTGCTAAGAGGTGGCGCCAAAAGCAGACGCATTTCCTCTCGATGCCACTTCCTGGCGCTGTACGTTGCGGTCGCAGAGCATAGGCCACGCGTTCGCGTGTTCCTTTTCATAAAAGACCACACTGTCCATAGACGTATTTGCCTGCGTCTCTCTTGTCTCAAACATGTTCGTAACCAGCGAAAGGAGAAGGCCACACGAAGGGAGACACAACACAACACACAAGCTCTTATGTGTTCGTCTCCCCCCTTCGTGTGGTCGTCCCCTTGCGCTGATTTCCACATGTTCCAAGATAAACACCAGCTAGCCCAACAATAAGTACTGACAAACTTTCTTGTCTCAGTCACACACTACGTACCCAAACAAGTGTGGAATGCTTGATAAGTGAGAAGCTGGGATTTTGGAAAACAATTACGGCTCTGAGAATGTGCGCCGCGTGCTGTTACATTTCTTCGGCCTATATGCTCTTTTTTTTCTTATTACGTGCATACAAGATATACCATACAAGCGTTGTTCTAGGAATAGCTCCTTTATTATGCATACTCGTCTAAAGTTCACGCTTGATGAAAGTACTCACGTGTGCGGGAATAGCTAGAGATGAACTTTACATGTCTGTGTCCAGTGTAGCATAATGTATACGCTGGCTGTGATGCTCCTTGAAGGCGAACTCATGGAAAAAAAAGTACCTGACATTTTGTGGGTGCTGTTCTACTTTCTCATAAAATTACACGAGCCACCTTACACGTGCTTCGTAATAGCTTTTTCTTATGCATATTTGAATACTGTAAAATTACGCGCTCTTCTTCTGTTTGTCGTGGGAAAAGGTCAAGTCATTATTTGGTCTCGGTGGTCTTTTTCAGCCCTCACAAATGTCCCGAAATACGTAAATATACCTTCGCCTTGAAAGTGGCCTAACTACTTGAAAGCAGAACTTGAGTAGCGTGCACGTGAACTTTGCATATCATAATGACATGGACTTCAGCGATAACTAAAGAATTGAGGCCTACTTACCGATTTATCTGCTCACGGCTGTTATATTATCCCAGTTGAATGGTAATGATAGCTGTGCAGTGCATGTGGTGTGCATTTCCAAAACGAAGCTCACTTTGCGCATCTTCCACCTTCGAGCATTTCTCTTCAGAAATTAGGCGCAGTTGGAGCAGTAACGTTCCACTGAATAACGAACACTCAAGTTTCTTTGTATCACTTCCACATTCTATACTGCGTGATCCTTTCAGCAGTGCTAATGTGTCTTCACTACGCTGGGCTGTCTGCCCAGGCTGGGCTGTCTTCAGTGAACGAATTAAAATAGGTCATTAGAATTTGTAGGCTTAGTACGGCCCCAGAACAGCCATCATATTTAGTATTGTGTGAAAAAGAATGTGTTAAGAAAGTTCAGTTCGCCGATAAACAGCGTTATGACGTGGTTCTGTATGATCAACATATACCGCAATACCGTGAACGGGTTTAGATGCGAGTTCATTTGAGCTGGTTAATGTGTCCTGGCAAATAGAACGTTTAGTAGCTCTTGCCCTGTGTTTGCGCTGTTCATATTTTGTTGTCGTTTGCTGGGTTTAGCAATGGTCACACTGCTTCGAGAACTAATAGAGTTCTGATGGCCAACCGCGATTAGATTCTTTTGACCTCTCCGCTTCATTTCGCTATCGAAATTGCAGTACTACAGCGATGCATGCATCCCGAGCTCCAGTATTTAAGCGTGCAAAAACAAGGGCGCCTTTCTTCTGATATTTTGTTTAATTTGCTTAAAAGCAGAAAGGTTTATTGGTCTGTCGGCAGTCAGTACATGGAAACGCTATTCCACCTCGGCTTGACAGCAGAGGCGTCATGTAGCGTCCTCATGGTCTTGATGCGGGCAGGAAAACGAGAAAGAAAGAGAGAGAGAGAGAGAAAAGAAAGGCAGGTTAGGGTTAGGGGGCTTGCAGGTTTTCATGTTCAAAGGGGAATTGCGCAACAGTACAACTGATCACACTTGCTGCGCCAAGTTTGATTCCATAAAATACTGACTTTAGTGCCTTAAACACAGGAAAAGAATTCACCCCCGTGACGTATATATTGGTTGGGAACAGCTGTAATAAGCAATCACTAGTTTAATTATTGCTACGCTAGTTGTTTCGCGTAACTAACACAATATGCTTTTTTCATGCGACGGCGCTCTTCTTCTATGTCACCTTCTATATTTCCCTATGTGGCTTCATGATATAAGAAATATAGTTGATATAATCATCCGCATTAAAGCTTTCTTTCGTTTGTAAAGGACGTGCCTATGAAATGCCTGTTTCACTGCGATCTTGTGAACAAAACTAAATAACACCTAATGCGAAGTTGTGCTGCTAACTTACCGTCGTTTTCATCGTCTACGGTATCGGAAAGAGTGACCTTTTCCTGTGATGGGCTTGGTTGATCCCCGGCTGAACGACAGACACAGAAATGTGGATGAACAAGAATATTTTTACAGATTTAGAAAAGATTGCACATTTGTAAAGTCGACGTATCTGCAATAAGTGTGTGACTTACGCCTGCCGAACAAGTTGTAGATTAAAGCTGAAAAAAAAAAAGAAAGCATTTCCCCGAGGGTGAACATGGTTAAGTGCGAATGCACGGGGTGATGCTATGAGGGGGAGTAAAGTTATGATTAAAGTGTAATTAATGAATTTAAAGTGTTGTCATGATGCATTGTACACACACACACATTTATACACGAATTATTATTTATTTACACCTCGCAGTTTCGTAGATGCATAAATGCACACATCGCCGAGCACGTCACACACACACACACACTCTACACACGTCACTACAGATCAGCACCTATTGGTGTTATCGTTGTAGCTCACGGTTAGTACCAGCGCTCTGTGATCCGAGAAATGTAGTGAGCGGATCCGGCAAGACGGCGCGGACCGTACAGTTCCTACTGAACGCCAAGTCTATGAAGCCACCGTTGATCGTGGTCGGAAACTCCTACCGCGATGGATCCAACCTGCGATGGATCCATACTGCGAAAGACTTCACCGACCGCGGAGCCGAGCGAGAAGAGAGCGAGCGGCAGCCGGCGGACGTTTATATACGGACTGACGCGCCGGCGCCACACACACAGCTGCACAGCGACGCCAGCTGCACAGCGCGCCGTGACGCCACGCCGCGGAGAGCGGTGCGCCCGCGCAAACCGCGGTGAGGAGGCGGAGCGCGCGCAGTCACGTGGGGTGTGACGTCGCTGCGCCGTTGCTACAGACGCTCCTCTCCGCTCCTCGCGCCGTTGCTATGGGCGACACCCCCGGGAATCGCAAAAGCGATTTTGAACAGGGAATGTCGCAGGAGCCAACGTTTCGACAAGAGGACTTGTCTTCGTCAGGACTTGTCTTGTCTTGTCTTCGTACATAAACGAACGCTGGAGAAGGCAGTTGCCGCCCTGACGAAGACAGGTCCGCTTGTCGAAACGTTGGCTCCTGCGACATTCCTTGCTCTAAATCGTATTTTGCGATTTGTTCATCGATTCAAGCATCCATCTTCCCCTGAGCTTCTCTTCTAGTTTGGATATACCTTTTAAGAATTCTTAAATGTGCTGCAACAATGGCTTTCGTGTTGGCATGACATACGTTCGATTTAAGACTCAGCATAATGGTCACAGAAGCTGAAGGGCGTTCAACATGAACAACGTCTACTTGAAAAGTTTATCGGTGTATGGAAACAGTAAAGAGGCACTCGGATTCTGCTTTAAGATTCCTTCGTCGCCAAGGCAATTACGAAAGCTTGCCGTTCGTCCTACAAATATTGCGTCTATAGGACAAAAAAAAAAGAGAGAGAGAGAGAGAGAGCGAAAAAATGTAGCCTACCATAGAATAGAAAAACAGCTTAAAGAATACTTTGCTTGCTTATTTCCTGCGCATTTTCTTACGGAGAACATTCAACACGGTCCGTGTTGTGAACAAAGGCTACTGACGGTATATGGATGTTTTTGACCGCGTTAATACTTTACGTACTCTGATTGCTAAACCAGCCACCTAATGAAAGAGAGAAAGAAAGAGCGGAATACAAAGGGACGCAATAGTTCGAAGAACCTGCGGAAGATGAGAAACAAGCAGTGGGCACTATAATCTCCAATACATAGCTGGACGCTGTTTTCTTTTTTTTTTATTACATGTCAAAGGTTGCCAATCTACAAGTTCGTTCAATCTTCCTGTTCGTTCTCACGCAATAACACGGGCAAAAGAGCAAATGGGAATGGGACAGCGAAGATCCCCTCTGTCGCAACGCTCATCGACTGTCACAGTGCAGGCTGACGTGCACAACAAGCAAAGTCGAGAGTACATTTCATCACAGCACCTAGCTGCGTAAAACCAGCGTACTACATACAACCTCCGCTGCCTCATAAGTTTGTCAGCTACGCACTATCAACAATGCTTCTTCGAATAACTTGTTTCCCTCTGTTTTCATTGTACAACGCGGCAATGTGGAAGGCCGGCTGACAGCCGGCGACGGTCAAACGACACGCACCAAAATAAGCCGGTCAATACGGTTCGGAGATCACGCACTCGTCCTATGACTGTCTGTGAGCATTACTTCGAGCTTGTAAAGTTTGTCTGTCTCCGTGGAAGCCGCGCTGACGACAAGGTCATCTAAGGTACCTTATTGCCTTTGCAGTATTCCGCGAAAGTTTCGCACTTGCTCTTGCAGGTCGGTTATCGCTGCTATTTTTCTTCTTTTTTTTTCTTTTTTCGCTACAGTTGTCGTCGCTTCAATGGGGAAAACGCGCGGTGACATTACGATGACACAACGACGCGTACGTCGATTGCGACACGAAACCGATTCCTCCGCTGCCAGCCTTGTCGACAGAGTCGGTGGATTTGCCCGGCGGCTGGCGGCCCACGCGGGAAAAAGGGGCAGGCATACACTGCTGCGACATCTTCCTCTCTACACTACACCGGCGTCACCCACTAACATGGGATAGAACAAGCAAACCGTGCGCCTTGCCTTCTTTAGATTCGCCACCAAAACTTATTACTACATGAAAGAAGATTGGTGTAGCCGTGGTGTCCTCCTATGAGAGGCTCAATGGCACCGAGAACAAGAAAAAAAAAAGGAACTGAAAGAAAGGAGCGTGGAGGGAAAAAAAGGAAACGCACACGACGGCATTTCCGGCAGACAAGAATCTGATGTCTTATTCGATACCATTGTGGCGTTTGTCTCGTTGAAGCGCCTGCTTGCGACTTCGTGTCAGCCACAGCGAGCTTTATGCAAGAGGTAGAGGATTTCATTCAGTGTTTCACGTTTACATGCGTTTATGTAACGAGGCTACTTTTTATCTAGGGCTATTACGGGAGTGTAGGGATCTAAGACATGACCAGGAGAGGCGTTAGAAACCAGTACCATTTGTTATCAGCTGCATTTGCAAGTCAAGCAGCCGGATAGTTTACGTGAAATGCTATGCAAACTTTCTCACTCCCTTTATGGGCATTTGCCGAGGATTTGTTTGTTACTAAAGCATACTGTTTTCCTCGTGGATTACGACTGTAACTGTATACATCTAGCGGTGCGCGATCTGTCTTGGTAAAAAGCGGTTAGTTTTGCTTTCCTGTAAAATGTACACAGAGGTGCGAAAAATGGTGCGTGCCTAACGTTGCTGGTCTGTTACTTATTGCCTCACCGCGGAGGTGTTTGTTGGTGAAAACCGTCGTACGCGGGCGGGAAAAAAAAAGTTTGCGAAGTACGCGCTACGTTTCAAGCGCTCTATATATACGTCAGTGCAAGAAAAGGGACGTGCATTGTATGGAAACTGTATAAAAACGGAGGAAATTGTGCAGAATATACAGAAGAAAGCATGAGGTGGCATAAATACGTTTCGAAGCTGCGTCTTCTTTGAATAAATATATTTTATTTGTGTGCATTCACATTCTGTCGTCTTCATGGTTAAAGTATCTGCATGAGCGAATTTTTTACAGCTTTGCGGCACTGACATATGAAAGGACTCAACGTAACATGAAAGCGAAATTTCTGTACGAGGAAGGTCTGCTGTTCAGTGTGTTCAGTACACGTTTGAAAAACTGTTACATTGTTATCTAGAAAGAAACTGAAGGCAAAATTTTGCAGCGATGTAAATTGTAGCCCAATCAGGCTTAAATTATAATCTTCTGTATGTCACCGTTCGCGCGAGCGATTGGCCCGTTGACAAGGCTCTTGATACGAACGATTGTGCCATTTCTGACGACAGAATTAAGAACAATCGCATGCCTTTCAGATGTCATATCCAGTATTGCACGAAAGGAAAAAGAAGAAACATTCGGGAATCGAAGTGTCCGTTCCTTCAAGCGCAAGCATAGGACGACAGCGAATGATAAAAATAAGGAAAACGTGCGGCTGATTCGTAGTTTTAAATTGATGTGTAGTAATGGTGAGAATGCATCTCTTTATGAAATAATTAGGATGCTTCACGTATAAAAGGACAAAATAACGCCCATTACGTATTCATTGGCTACAGTAGCGGTTGCTTACATATGGTCGTGTGCAATAATGTCATTTCAGCCGACCAGCTTCTGTATAGGACACAGAAAGGGTCATATTACTTTTACTGTAAGCGGAACATTAGGCGAGTGTATGACATATATAAGACATTCCCTAGTTCCAGAAATGCTTTACAACATACCCATCTTTGTGGAAAGGTTACATTCAGAAGAGCCAATAAACTGACACTCGTGGTACCATGGCTCAGAACGCGCATACGACAGAAAAATGAAAAAAAAGGAAAAAAAGAAAAGCCTGAGAAAACAACCACACACTTGGCTTGTATTGCCGCCATAAAAGTCTCATTTTTTTTTCGTCGCCGAGGATAGATGGGCCGCTTTTAGGAGGCGGAAAAGCCCCGTTCATGCAGCTCCCTCGGCTCGTCCATAGAGTGGCAGCGATATAGGAGTCTTCGTGTTCGGAGAATATTTCAATGAGCAGCTGCAACGTATGGGGGCGGAAGAGGGAATCTCATGCCTGCTCTGTCTGGCTAAAATGGTGCAGCGATGAGGGAGCCGCGACTGCCTCACGTTGCGAAGGCCGTGCATGCATTGATGTCCGTATATATATATATATATATATATATATATATATATATATATATAACTGTATGAGGTAGTGTGATGCCTCTGTCGAGTAGGACATCGGTTACTGGCGTCGAAAGGTAGTCCCCATCAGGTACTGGAGGCGACGACAGGAGCTCGACGTAAGTAAGTGTTTGAGGCGGCAAGCGGACGTCGGCGGCGGCAGTAAGGCGATTGGGTCTTTGGTCGATGGGGTCCACTAGAGGAAGATCGAGGCGTAGAGTACTGGCGGAACAGTCTATGAGAGCTGAGTGGGCGGAGAGGAAGTCGAGACCAAGGATGACGTCATGCGGGCATTGAGCTAGAACAGTGAAGAGAACAACGGCATGGCGATCAGCGATGCTAACACGGGCGGTACACATTCCAATAACAACAGCGGTTCCACCATCGGCGACCCGGACAGCCTTAGTGGTTGCTGGCGTCAGGATTTTTCTTAATCTTCGACGAAACTGAGCACTCATAATTGATAGGTGCGCTCCAGTGTCGATAAGTGCGGTCACATGGACGCCGTCAACATGCACGTCAAGTAGGTTCTGTTTGGTCTGAATCGTCAAGAGAGGATTTTGTGCCATGTCCAACAATGCAGCGCCACCTCCAGGAGCTGCACTGCCTAGTTTTCCGGCTGGGAGCGGCGAAAAATGGTCGGGGAAGATGGTCGTCGAGGTTGAGGCGAGCGAGACTGGCGGCGTTGGGGCGAAGGTGAGCGGGCATAGCGTGGCTGAGCAGGGAATTCTTGAGGGGCGACGTGTTGTGGGCTGGTTGAGTACGGGTGAGGACGGCGTGTTGGTGCAGAATAAGGGGCAAAAGAATTCCAGGATGGAGTCCAGCGGCTTCGGCAGTAGCGGGAAATGTGTCCGACGCGGTGACAGTGAAAGCAAATAGGCTTGTCGTCTGCGGTTCGCCATTCAGCTGCGTTCCTAAACCGGGGAGGGGCGAAGGTTGATACGGGACGGGATGGGGTGGCAAAGTTGGGTCGGACATCGGAGCGTTGTGGCAAAGACACCGCATGAATTCCCATGTTGTTGATCTCCTCGCGAACGACGGCTTGTACCAGCGAAACCGGAACTACAGGTTCAGAGAAGGTCTTCACTTCGGCAGTACTGGGACAGGCGGCCTCTATCTCACGCCGTACAATGCGTGTAACGTTGTCAAAGTTAGTGGATGCATGGGAAACACCCTCACAAGACGACGTCGCTGCGGTGTTGGGCAAGCGGGCGAACTGATGGACGATTCGTCGGCTTTTGGCCTGTTCCAACCGACGGCATTCTTTCATGACGTCGTCAACAGTCGTGACATTGGTGAAGACGAGCAGATTGAATGCATCGTCAGCGATGCCTTTCAGAATGTGAGCTACCTTATCTGAGTCCGGCATGTTGACGTCGGCCTTGTGACATAGAGCCAAGATGTCTAGAATGTAGGCGATGTAAGGTTCAGTAGACGTTTGGACCCGCGCGGACAGTTCCTTTTTAGCAGCCAGCTGCCGACCATATGGGTTGCCAAACACGTCGCGCAGTTTCTGCTTGAAGCTGTCCCAGCTTGTGATGTCGGCTTCGTGAGTTTCGAACCACGCTCGCGGTGGTCCGTCGAGGAAGAATAGTACATTTGCAAGCTGGAGAGTGGGATCCCACCTGTTAGTGGCACTTACACGTTCGTACCGCGTAAGCCAGTCCTCCACGTCTGCACCTTCGCGGCCTGAGAACACGCCGGGATCTCGGGGTGTTGTAACGGTGACGTAGGTTGTCGCAGATGGATTAGCGGGTGGCGGCGCCGTTTCGTCAGAAGCCATCTTGGGAGCTTCAAGAAAGCGGCCGCTGCGAAGCTCCGTGGCGAGGTCAAGGATCGCGCACCTCCACCACGATGTTACGCACAAACAAGGCTATGTACAGCTGTATTTACAAGCACTGCCGTAACTGCGCACAGCAAGAACAGCCAGCGTTAGGTGGTCGCTTCGTCGTCGTCTTCTCTGGTCACACCATGAAATAGCTCATACTCGCGTATGTGCCGTAGCAATATATATATATATATATATATATATATATATATATAAAGTGTGTGTGTGTGTGTATTTCGCCAACGATACTGTCGCCCTATGATATCTGAAAACTGTGGTTATCACGAAATTACTTCGCTGGGTGCTGCATGCAGTCGGTAAGTCGACTTCAGAGTGCAGCATACAATTAAGGGAGCTACCTTCTTACTTTCTCGATTGTGGAAACTGCAGTGAAGAGACTTGCCCTTTTGTACGCAACTAGGAGCTCGCAGGTACACAAAGAAATGCCATGCGAAGCAATTTTTAAAAGAACGGTGGTAGAAATGTAGAGATGGTACGATGTAAAGCATATCGGGGCTATATTGCATCGGAACTAAGTGTGTAATTGAAATAGTATGGGTAGTCATTGTGCTTGAATAGTAACATGAATTGTCTGTAAAACTCAACCGAGGTGTACTTTCATATAAGCTCCAACTAAAAGTGACGTGGAATGCAGCTTAGGTATGTGCCCGCTACTTCAAAAGAATCTTTCTATTCTTAGCATTTTGTAACTCGAGAGTTGCTTGAATGAGCGAAAAAAAAGATGGATAAATTAAATGATGTCACCGATTCACAAATTTTGCTGCTAGGTCCCTGCTCTAGGATATAGGGAGCCCTACGATTTCATCGTACAGCAGAATCCCGGCAGGAAAGTGTACCAAATTAAAAAAAAAAGAAAGCAGTAAAATGGTGCTGCTCATCTGGCTCCAGAACACAACAAACCTGCTCAAATACAAGTTTTAGTTCTGAGCTTCTCTAGCTACCTGTAACCATGCATACTTACTGTGAGTGCTGATTCCGATGAAGTATGATTTGCGGTGGCAGCTTTATCCCTGAGCATTGTGGTCGCAAAGCACGCCGTGATGATGTAGCAGGAACAATACACTATTCACCGACACTGCTGCCACGTATTGCACCTTTCGATGCCACGCAAGGTGCAATAGAGCTGCATTGCTCCACGTTGTAGTACGAAATGCGATAATGAGATGTTTAAGTTATCCCAATTGGTTCATAAAGATATAGAATGCAGAAGTATTGCGACAACGTTATTTTTTTCTTTCACTTTTCTTGCTTTCACTGCTGCCCACTGTTTTCACTGCATGGGTTGCTGACAAGCACGACTGTCAGTGGAGGTTGTCTTTTTTCCAATCGACTCAGCATGACCATTTTGTATAGGTTGCTCTGAGAAATATTTTGAAATATTTTGAAGGGAGAGCCAAGAACAAGACTGATAGATTAAATGATGAATGAATGAAACAGCAGACCCACCGACCAACCAACCAACCAATGAATGAATGAATGAATGAATGAATGAAAAAGAACCTATTCTGCTTTGCCCACGCCCACGAATAGATCGATTCGTGGCAGCTGAGGCGTTCGCAACGCTGCACGGTAGTAGCTGAGGGTCACTGTTTAACATCACGTGGCCACGGAATCCTCTCTTTATTCGACTTCCGCAATCCATTGGGATGGCGCACGCGACCATCCCAGTACAATGCACGATTCCAATCCGCCCTAGAGCAGGATCAATGACAGCACGTTTCGACAAACCGGCTGAGCCGTTTGGACAACAAATCGCCGCCACACCGGACGGTGCTGCGCGTGCTATTGGGCAGTTTCCTGGAACGAGCGCCGTATTGCGTTGCGGCAATGCGGGCGTGATGCGGTTGCGAGATGACCAGTGCGGTCTCCATGCGGGCAAATGCATATTCAGTACACGCGTACACACTGCGTGCTTTGGAAGCAAAACGAGAAAGAAAAATTATGGGCGATGCTTATAGCTTTCTGAAAATCTGAAGGCGAAAGCCTAGTTGGACCTTCCGGTGATCTCCAATAGGATCTCCTATAGGTTTCTGCTGATCAGCCGTTGAAGCTTGTGATAAACGCCCGGCTGTTCTTCTGTTGAACTTTCCACTGATCTGCTGTTGAACTTTCTGATGAAAACTTTGCTGATGGCTGTTGAAGTTTCTGTTGAACTTCGTGCTGATTTGCTGTCGAAGTTTATGCCGGTGTTTCTGTGTGGCGTGGCCGGGAACAGGGGCATGCAACACTATCTCCAGTCGCTACACCACGCTTGTGTGCGTCGCACGTGATCGGGCATGTGCACTTACATAGGATCACGTGGTTTGTTTAGAAGAGGTGCTCAAGCGTCTAGACCGGGAAGAAAAGGGAGTTAGAATAGACGGAGGATGCTTCGGCAATTTAAGGTTTGCGGACGTCATTGTGCTCGTTAGCAATGACGCTGACACTAGAAAACATGGTGGATGACCTAAACCGGGAAAGGGATAAAATCGCACTGAAGATGAATAGGCATAAGACCAACATTATGCTAAAAAGTCTAGCTAAAAAAGAGGAATTTAAAATGAGCAAAGAATTCTTAGAATGCGTGAACGAATGTGTATACCTGGGGCAGTTAATAACAGGGACGCCTACCCACAAAAAGGAAATTCTCCGTAGAATAAGGACGGGATGGAGCGCATTCGGGAGGAATTCCGAAATCATGACTGGAAACTTACCGCTGTCACTAAAGCGAAAAGTATTTAATCATTGGATTCTCTCGGTAATAACGTACGGTACAGAAACACGGAGGATAACGAAAAAAACTAGAGATAAAAAAATTACAGCATATCCACGGAGTGAATGATGATGAGTGGGCGAAGCTCGGGATGTTCATCGTAGATCGTGCCGAGTTCCGGATTAATTTAGTTAATGCGCACGCTACGAATCCTCATGGTTGAACTATGCCCAAGTGAAATCTCCCACCGGCACTTCATTGCAAGTCAAGGTGCAGTGCCTATATATATATATATATATATATATATATATATATATATATATATGGGTTGCCGGTGAACGCTTCTCCAACGCGAGCAGTCGGTATTTCTCAATCAAGAAACTCGCTAGGAAACGCTGCCTGCGCCAACGTTGTCTCTCGCGGGTGAGGGCGCGTTTTCCTTCTTTGCGAGCCGGTAGAGCGTTCCTATAAGATGATGATGATGATTGTGGTTCAGTTAGGAAAGGACGCTAATTTCTGCAGCCCATGTAGGGAGCACGGCTAAGCGTCCTTGGGGGTGTGGGAAAGGGGGTGAAAGAGATAGAGAGGAAAGGGCGTTGTGGAGGGCTCCGGAAATTTATACCGCCTGGGGTTCTTTAACGTGCGCTGACAACGCACAGTACACGGGCCTCTGGCATTTTCACCTCCATCGAAAATGCGACCGCCGCTAAGAAACAACGCTTCCATAGCCTACGAGCGCGCCGCGGTGGTGTAGTGGTTACGGTACTCGGCTGCCACCCAAAATACGCGGGTTCGATCCCGGCCGCGGCGGTCGCATTTTCGATGGAGGCGAAAATGCCAGAGGCCCGTGTACTGTGCGTTGTCAGTGCACGTTAAAGAACCCCAGGTTGTCTAAATTTCCGGAGCCCTCCACAACGCCCTTTCCTCTCTATCTCTTTCACCCCCTTTCCCCCACCCCCACGGACGCTTAGCCGTGCGAGAGACAGTTACCGTGCACTCTGCCCTACTTTCTTCACTTCCCTGAATAAATAGAATCTCTCTCTCTCTCTCTCCCTACATGGGTTGCAGAAATTAGCGTCCTTTCCTAACCGAACCACAATCAATCAATCAATCGCCTTTCGCTCTCTCTCTGTATCTCTCTCTCTCTCACAAGACAGCAGAGGCACGCGCCGGGAGACATGCGCCAGGAGAGAGAGAGAGAGGCACGCGCCGAGGGCGAGCGCGTGCCTCCCAGCACGCGGGTTACGCCTGACAACTGACGCGTGACAAGGTTAGACTAAGAGGAGCTTCGCCCCTAAAACATGGAACAGACCACGTAAAAACATGTATAAAGCACACAGGAGCGCTTCTGCATGTCTTCCATGTTCTTTCGTGTCGTCATTTCATCTGATAGGCGTTGCCATACGCTATAACGTTGCTATAACGACTGGCCAACCAGCCCGCCACAACGCCTTAAGCGTCGCTAGACGCCTGGAGTAGCATGCCAGGTGTTAAACTAGGCTAACATCTCCGGGAACATCATTATTCGAGGTTCTTCAATCTTACATTGCAAGAAAACATGGCGTTATGTTTGCGTAGCTACGTGGCAATAATGAAAGGTTCTTCAGTTAGGTACGATGCCATACAATGCAGTGTTAACGTACCTTGATGGTAGGCATAAATGTACAGCAAGAACAGCAGGAGCGCAGTGGCCGCGGCGAGCATGTAGTAAGGCCTGCCGTCGCACTTGAGCCGCTTCTCCTTCCACGCTCTGCAAGGAAAAACGTGTTTTGGGGGGTGTTTGCTAAGGATAATGTCATTCGCCGAAGCCGAAGTATTAGGCGCGGCAGGAGTAAAACAAGAGAAACCGGATTAGAGTGGGTGGATCGATCGATCAATCAATCAATCAATCAATCAATCAATCAATCAATCAATCAATCAATCAATCAATCAATCAATCAATCACGGGACAGGATGCTTTGAACTGAATTTTCGTTACAAGGTTAGTTTGTAGCACGAGTTAATCACGTTCTAGCTTGTATCGCTTTAACTTACCTTTTGGCGTTGCACCAATTTCTTGGTTTTGAGTTTGATTCAGAGAAAAAAGTGCACAGAGCCTACATCGCAAGCACTGTTGCTTTTTTGTATTAACTCTTTGTGACGTGGAGTGTCTGTGATGTTTGCGGCCGCGCCATTTGCAGCAATTGAGATAAGCGTTTCTGATGGGACTTTTGTTTCTCTTCGTTGTTTTCCTCATTTAGCAGCGCATTTAACCAAGAGCCAGCCAGTTCACCTACGTCAAAGCCTTGTACTTAGACAGCACCGAATAGCTTTACGAAATTCTTACCCATAGTCATGGTTGTCGGAAATTTTCGTGTGTTGTAAACGCCTCTGTTACGACACAGGTAGTAAAATAGGAGCAGGACGGTGCGTTTTGAAGTGTCACCGCCGCCACGTCCCTTCTCATATAGGCGGCCAAAAGAGGACCTTTCGTTTTGTATATACACCGCTGCTTTCTAGTTGTCCAAAGCACCGCCACATGAAAAAAATCAAAGATGTCAACGAAAAAACCTCCTGACCGCAATGTCCTATGCAATGTAAGTTGGGAGCAATGAATGCCGCTGTATGTGAATCGCACTTCGTCGAAGTTATCGAAGGCACGTGGCAAACATTCGAGAACGGAAATGGTCGTTCCTATCGCATGAATTGCCTGAAACGCGACGCCTTCAGGACTATGCCGCTAAACCTTCTCTGGCAATGACGGCATGCATATTTTTATTTTTCTAAAACTCTATAAGCGGTATTTGCGCAGACGTTTCTTTCTCTGTGTGCGTGCAATCTTTTCGCAACCGCAAAGAGCCATATTTTCACTACAGCGAAGCTTTTATGGCCAGTCGTTGGTAATGCAACTTTCGGATGTCGTCGTTTTGTAAAGCTGGTTAAGCTAGCCGGGGACGACGGTTTGGCGTAGCTTTCCTTTTGTTTTCCCCCTCTTTATCGCATTAGAGCAGCTCTCGAATTCCTGACTTTCGTCCATCACGTTTCTCTTTGTTGTTTAGAACGAGGCGACGGACTTCAAGAGTCTGTCTTTTGGGAATTCGTTGGCTGACCGCGTTATGTATAGGCCATACTGGACAGAAATGTCTTATGGCCTTGACAACGTGAAACGCGAAGGTGCATCGAGTATGAGAAATGAATAAATGATACGATTTCCAGGTATACTGGGGTGACGGAATGTGCAGAACTTTGATGTTTTTTTTTTGTTCAGTAGCCACGTTGTTTAAAAAATGCATGCTTACTGACATTTTTAATTTTTTTTTTGTCTGGCTTTTGTGGGACTCGGACGGAAAACTTGTTCGCTTTGATCACCTGAAAAGTGCGCAACTGGTAGCCGAACGAACCACGTGACGTGTATATCAAATTTCTGAATAATGATTCTCGAATTGGACATTATTATAATTAATATTTATAAAAAATGTTTTTCTGTTTAGTCGCAGAAAATTGAGACATTGTTGAAGGCCGTGAGATCTGCCGTACATATTAACGCCAACAGAAAGAAACAAGAAAAAAAGATTTTTGTCAATGCGTCAATGTGAAATACATGAAAGCGCAAGGGACATCGACCTTTTGAGATTTTACAGAGACACGGAGAATGAGTAAATTATTATGACACCATAAAGAGCAGACGTATGATGTGCAAACCTAACAGTGTAACATGAGTACATGGTTTACTAGGCAGTCAAAAAATCGAAAGTGGAACAATTTTAACGACAAGAGAAAAAACAGTGATGTGTCGAAGCTAAATTTTATTACTATCGGTGACCTTTGTAGAGAGAGCTAAATTCTTTCTACGAAAGCCAGTGCTACTGTACGTTGTATAGCTAACAACAGACCTCTGCTTAAATTCTGATTAAATGCAGATTCTCCTTAAATTACACTTAATTAAAAAATGCAGAGATATGGGCTACAGCTCTCCATAAATGCCACCAGCTTTAGAACTAGCTGGAAGAAAGATATAGCGCGGCCTTTTTCGCTTCCGTTTTTGTCAAAAGCGGCTGGACATTGAGTGTGCGCGTTTTCTTTTAATGTTCTTCAGTGTCTGTCGTTTCCTTATTTCAGCATGTTTCGCTCAATCTTCCCACATTTGAAAAAAAAAAATGTAAGGAAAAACTTCTCAGGACATATGTGAATGGTAATAAAGAACACAACGCGAAACTGAATTCGAAAAAAGTTCGTCGAATCGTGCATGCGTTTGGAGGAAGGGAGCAAATGTAGATTAGTTCATGTGCTAGCAATAGTTAACTCTGTGGTCCCGACTTCCACGTTGTCCGGGACCGGACTACGTCGTAAAAAGGGCGCAGAGGTTTAGCTTCAGTGCACCGAACTTCAGCAATAGAAATAAGAGTCTTGTCTGATTTGGCATTAATTTTATTTTCTTCTTCCGACAGTGAATTCGAACCTTTGATCGCCAGCCCAGCGTTCAACTGCTGGGCGGGGAAAAGAGTTTTCTTTAAATTGTTGTTGCCGATGTAGTCCCGCCACCCCCCTTTTCTTCTCTAAAGAAAAAAAAATCGCCTAAAGCCACTTCAATGCCCGTAGCGGTGGGTTAAGGACGCGGGTGTGGGTATTGAACGGGAGCAAGCCCGGGTCGTCCCTTCTCCTCCAAAGAACCAGAGACTTTCTCTTTGTTTCTTTCTGTACACTCCTTCGCGTACCACCATCATGTAGCAGTGGCCTGAAGGTAAAGGTGCGTGGGTAGCGGTTCAAGGGCAACAGAGGCTTTTCTTTCTTTTTTTTTTCTTCTGCGTGACAGCTGACATCAGGGACGGAGTGACATGGCAGACCCCTAAGCTACTCCGCTGTTAAAAGTAAAGTAGCACGTTGGGGTTTATAATGCAAGCCAAAGTACACTACAGAATTCACTTTGTAGAGAAAGCCTTCCCTACCTAATGAACTCGTTCCTCTTGGTGATGTCGACGGTTTCTCCGTTGGGCAGCATCAACTTCCGGTAGTAGGAGACGCGCGGCCGTCGCTCGTCGGGATTGGCCTCTTCCTCGTCCTCACTGTCGGACTTGGACGGAGCGCGTGCTGGCCTTGGTGGCGGTTCCTTTTGTGCCGGGGGCCCTCTGGGAGAGTCAGCCGGAGGCCCTTTGGGAGAGCCCGCCGAAGGCTTGTTCTCATTTACGGTGTTCATGGTAGAATTCATCCCGTGCTTCTGTGGACTTGCGAGACGTGCGATCGTATACGTCAGCTGCGGGCGTTCTGACTGAACAAAGCTGTAGCTGTGAGGGACGTTGTGTGTATAGCATTCAACATGTGAACGGAATATCGGAAATAAGGATGACCTCTGGTTCTTTTCTATAACGTGACGGCGAATAGCTCAGTAATTTAACGAAATTCCTGGAGGAAGATCAACTGGTGTTTCATAAGCGGTTTTTGAGTTCACCCAACGTCATTTTGAGGGTTAGAAGAGAAAAGAAAAACAACTGCTGAAGTATCGTAGAACATAACAAAGATTGTACGAACCTGCAATAAAGGTAAAATATAGACAACTGATTAACACTAAAAAGAAAACTACATTATGAATGCCTCATGCTTTGGTTGGGTGAGAGGCATCTGGACGTACAATACCAGCACTGCCTAATGTTTTCTACCTTTTGCTGATTGGTGTTTCCTAATTATTGGCTAATGTTACAGCTAGCGTTAACTATTTTCAAATATCTATTGTATCCGTAAGGTTCTGTAGCATTTAAGAAGGAACTGGGAAGAACACTAGCCAATTTTGTGAAGTGCGCAGATTACGAGAAACAGAAGAAATACAAGAAAAACGAGATAAAATATGTAAAATTACATAGGGCTCCTCTTAGCATGGTAGCTACTGCTTCTTCACAGTACGAGCAGCTATGATTGTTGGTTCATGCCCCGCCACGGTGGTCTAGTGGCTAAGGTACTCGGCTGCTGATCCGAGGGTCGCGGGATCGAATCCCGGCCGCGGCGGCTGCATTTCGATGGAGGCGAAATGTTGAGGCCCGTGTGCTGTGCGATGTCAGTGCACGTTAAAGAACCCCAGGTGGTCGAAATTTCCGGAGCCCTCCACTACGGCGTCTCTCATAATCAGAACTGGTTTTGGGACGTTAAACCCCACATAACAACAATTGTTGGTTCACAGCACGAGCAGCTATGAGCAGCACACATGACAGTTCCGCTACATAAAGTTGCCGCAGTTACCTTAAGTTCTCTCGAGTTCTTCGTAAAAGAGTTAACGCATTCGTAATGAGTGCGGATTATATGGCATAGTTCCTTGTGATGCAATGTGTTGTCACGTGTGGGATTTGCACATGTACGCCTGCAGGTCTACTTGCAGTGGTTGGTGGTTACGTCTTGTCACGTTTCTTCGCCGCTGTGTATTTTATTGCCTCCTGGCGTACGTTCTACAAAAGTGCGCCGCTAATATATTTAAGGAACATTTCGATGCCATATACTTGCAAACGTATTTGTCACCGCTCAGTATACTGTGTTACGTTGTGGCCACAGTCACTGCGAGAAGCTATATAGCTTGGTGGAGTAGTAGTTCATCCATCATGATTGTGTTAAGGGCTGCTCCATTGCGACACGGACTGGTTACAAACACAGCAAAATGTCGCAAATGATCTATGCACTGAGATGCTACGAGCAAATGATTGGCAATGGTTTCGGAGTGCCGACTTCCATAACGCAGTAATGAGGAAACTAGTACAGCAGCGTTTTTGAAATCAAGTTGAAAGTATGTGACGTGAGACGTGCGAATGAATGTTGTAAACTAGCGGCCGCGTGTAAAGCGGCCGACGTCCCAAATCTTTTGCTTGAGCTCCTACATTAAAACTAAGCAACCTAGAACATGGACAAGCTCAAATTTTGAAAGGGCTTCAAGTCCAAAAAAGTAAACGACGTGTTTCCTAGAAAGGTACCAGCCTTGTAATTCGGCATTGTGGTATGCTTAAAAATCACCTTACATCTTTGTTTGCACAGCCGCTACACTACGTCTATGGGCTTCCCAGAGTAGGCGAGCACGCATGCAGGCAGGCAGAGAACTTTATTTAGCACGACTCAAGGACTTTCTACTAAGCAGAAATCGTGCGACTTAAATAAAAATAAAGCCAGAACTTCTCGCGGAATTCGCGTCATTTGCGCCCAGGCTTTCATTCGGCCACCATTAGTTCACGCGCCCACGACTGACGCTAAACTCCTGAGCGCCGTTTAGCGTTGTTTTAACTCGCGTGTCACGCATCGAGAGATCCCGCAACTCTCACGGGGCACCCACCCGAGAAAAGCTGTACCGAGCTCCCCTTCCGTTTCCCTGAACGAAGCTAGCTAACCTTTTCGCGCAAGGACCGCCGAAGGCTGTGCCAATTAGAAGGACAAACAGTGGCCAGCCACTCGTCCTTCTGTATGGTCAAGTTACCCGGACACCCACGTTGCCACCATGTTTCCCAACTCCATCCCCTAAGCGTTCCCTGCCTCCCGTTCCTTTGCACGTCACCCCACCGGTTGTTCGTCGCATAACGATGTCATTCGTTAGCCCGTGCACATTCTTTCCTTAGCCGCTGTGTCAATAGAGGCAAATATGCACACTGCAAACAACGATTCGTCAAATTTGACGGACAGCGCCGTAATTAGCTGCTTTCGTCAGTACGGCCCGCCCCTTCCTTCGGGTGTACCGGCAGCGACTGTGGAAGGGGATTTTGCCGCTTCGCCAGACTTTGTCGAATGATTGGTGCCCGGCTTGGGCGGTGCGCGATTTGCGAAACGGCCCCAGGTACGTAATTAATTCGACAGTGCGCTTAGAATTTCGATCGTCGGCCATTCGCTCAGAAGTGATCCGAAACAACGGACGAGTGAATAAGCCTTATCTTTCGACGTGCTCCGTTTACTCCGAACGTCCCGATACAGCGCCGGTTCGGCAGAACAGTCTAAGCCTTTGCTAAGCCTTGCAGTATTTTCGTAGTCCATGCACGAGTAGACACGAAGGAGCTTTTCAGGCGTCTCTTCTAACTTTCAGCTGCACTGAGCTAGGCCAAGTTGCCATTGCTGTAGTTTTTGTGGCTCCGCTTTGGCCTCTCAGAAACGTGGCACTACAATTAGGAAAGCTGACAAAAATCAATATAATTCTTATAAACAGTTTGATTTGCTTCTAAGCTATGGGTGTATATAACTTACGGGATCGGGAGGAGTTTATAAATGTTTAGTTAACGATGGTAATCATTATTACATTTAATTAAAATACTACTTGCACGCTGAAGCACCACAAAAGTGGTCGTAGGTCCCAAGTAAACAGAAGCAAGAAGATGCCGTATGAGATACAAGTAAGTCCTGCGTTTAGACGTCCAATTTCATGACCGGTTGGCCTCAAACCCACCACTTTCGCAAAATAAAGGCGGGGGTTCCCTTTGGGTGGTCATAGCTCCACTGTCAGTGGAGATGAAAACATGCCTTTTGGTATTCAAGTAGATCGTACTAAGCTCAGGCGTATAATTTTGCAACCGGTCGGACCTGAGACCGCAACCTCCTGACAATATAGAGGGGTCTCCTTTGAGTCAGTGCAAAATTGATATTGCTCCGCTTCAAAACGAGCTAGAGGAGCGCCGTTTGGAACATAGGATCTTGACGTTGAAGGTGATATAAACAACAATCTAGCAGTGGTCGAACCCATCACATCGGCTGATTTACAGCGAGGGCTGTTTTACGGCGTCGACATAGCTGAGATCTAGATTATCTCAGGTTGGCACCGAAACGTCACATAAGGCACACCTATAGCTTCTTCTTAACGTAAAATAGTGGTTGAATGTAATTGCTCCTTAGACACAAAATGCTTCCCTTGGAAGTCAAGGGTGCAGTTATTCTGTTCCCGTTCTTATCGGGTTTATGACGTTTCCATACCATGTCCGCCACTTGCCGTACAGTGACGTTTCAACAACGGTGCTGTGGATTTTGCGAGTACTTTAAAACTGTAAAAGTTTGCTGTGCTAGGTTAATTGTTTCAAAATTAGCGATATGTGGCATGGTCACACGGCGATGTCTGGCGTCACAAACTCAACCCATTGCACAATAGAAGGCAACTTAAAGAGAAACAAATATGAGAAAGACACCCTGTAGTAGCGTTGAGGCGCGGGTTCGATTTCCGGCTATGGCGGCGCATTTGGACATTTAAGTACTTGAGCGTTTTTGGCGCTTACATGTGGTCGAAACGTCAAAAGCACTCATGTATTTAGCCTTTTAGTCTTACGTACACGTTAACGGAACCGAGGCGTCCAAAGTAATACGCATCATTCCCACACTGGCGTGATTCACAGTCATATAGTGGTTTTGACATGTAGAAACCAGTAATAATCCCAGGAATGAGGAAAAAAAAGAAAAGTTTCTGGTTTGCTACCACGAATTATATAAAAAAAATAGAAGATGGTGAACGGAATAAGCATGAAATTGCGCATAAATAAAGCAGGCTTGCGAAGAAGTGATGTTGAAAAAGGTTAGGAGAAGGACACAACGTCGAGATTTATCTCAACAGAAGGCTTCGAAAGCCCCGTGGAAATTAGGTAGTGCCGTGGGGGACAATGATGGAATAGCGCAGCGCGTAAGCCTCGGAAGTTGAAAGAAGAGATAAAATATCGTCCACGCAAGGGCCTCTAATATGGACCGAACGCTGATTCATTCGCCTGATTGCAAGTAGACTTAAAAGGCAAAAACTAATCATTTGTCTTGCTGAGTGAAATGCGCTGCATTTTAGACCAAATTTGAGATTGGCGAGATCGATAGCCGACATCTCGGGTCCATAATCGAGGTTTTGTTAGGAAGCAAAAAGAAATACCAAATCGATAATCGATTATTCTCTGTGCGCTGGATGTAGATATATTAAAGAAAAAAAGAACAAAACCGACCTGCAGCAGTGGTTCAGATACTTTTGTCGAGTACAGTTGGCTCGGTTCCGTTATTTTCTTTTTCTGTAAATGGGCCACATTCTAATACTGGCGTTATGCTGGAACCTCCCTCTACCAAGCATTGCCTTTCAGGCGAGACTTTAGACAAATTTTAACAAAAAGTTATGATACGTGTGAAATAACGTTGATGCTTAAAATTATGGCAAATGAGTTCTGCGGAAACCCGTAAGAGGGAGTAATGTTTATTAAAGGGAAAATTAGCATCCACCCGTTTTGTAGCACAAGGCTACGAGGAAATCCATACGGATTTCTCAGAAAACATTTCCTAGTTGCCGAAAACCCCCGACCAGGACGAATTTTTCAGCAACTAGGAAGCTACCTTTTCTGAGAAATCCGCATAGATTTCCTTGTACAATTGTGCTACAAAACGGGTGCATGCTAACTTTCCCTTTAATGTTTAAAATCAACGACAGAAAGAATACTTTGTTATAGAGCAAAGTATTTAAATAAAGATAGGGTCTCCGTGATCTGGTCTTGCGTGACTTGGCGGAAGCTGCGTACACATTTTTAATGAACGACAGAAACGAGACCTTGTTATAGGGCAAAACATATTAAAAAAAAAAAAGGAGTAACTACGTTTACCATGCATATGTCGGAACTTCTCTGCAACGGGAGGCACTACTTTTTTGCAAACTGAGTTAGAGAAATTAAAGCGGACAAATGAGATATACCAATTTACATCTCGGGTGAAAATATCAAAACGCTTACGGGGATTTAGCAAGAGGTGTTCTTCCATATCAGTGTTATGCTCGAGAGAGGCGTGTATAGCAGATCTGTTTTGTTTAAGTGATACTCATTTCAGTATATTACTAGGGGCATTTCGCATCTTGCATAATACTGATACAAGTTTCAACTGTTGAGCTACAAAGTTGCAAACTTCATACTTGAGTATGCTTATCCGGTAACCTTCCTGCTTTTTCTGACGATGTTATGGCTGAAACTGAAGATCTGCTTTCTACAGTTTACTACACTAGCTAAAAAAAAACGTTCTTTTTTACAACAAGAAACCCCACGAAACAACTATATCGACAAAAAGCGCCCTCAGTGATTCCATAAACAAGAGACCTTGAGCGAGTATTAGTATCGTTAAATAACGATATTGTGAAGAGGACACTCACGAAAACCGAGGGAAAGTCTCGAGGAAAGTACACATAAGGAGCTGAATTTCGCTGCTTTCGAACAATGCCTAGTGTATTTCGGAGAGCCCTGTATTTGCTTTTTGCTTCGAGACTACGCTTAAGTGAACTTCCGGGTTTGATAAGTCCTGGGGTAGGTCAATTTCGCTAACACCATAGAAGTCCACTAGCTTTAAACTTTCCGGGCCATCAATCAATATAGTAATTGGATCTTCTGTTTTTGTAGTTAATAGAGACCTTTGTGAGACCCCTTCCGCGTATCACATGACACGACGGAGCATAGAAATCCTGGTTAGTCGCGCTTTTCTTCTCGGTGCTTCAGTACAGTAACTATCGGTTGAAGTATATCCAACGTCGGTGAAGAATTAATGAACCTTCCATAAAGGCAGACAAAAAAAAAAGGAATACGCCTCAGTACTTAGGCACTATTTTCATAAAAATAAGCCGGGCACTCCACGACATACAAATTTAAAACACGAGATCGTGCGCACAGTACAAGCGTCCTCTCAAGTCGTTTACTATCGACGAGCACGTTCTCTATTAGCTAAGTTGTCATAATTTTATTTTGCAGAACCAAAAAAATTAATATAGGAACGCCAGGCCGAGGAAGGGAATTGGTCAGAAAACCTGCGGACAGCCGCTTACGCGATTGGTACGGTGTTTTAGCGCGCTAATATAGCGTCGCCCTATGAGAGCACATTCTGTCCGAATTGTTAAATCTTGACGCCACGCTGTCACATGACACACCAGTCTAATTCGGGCCTCCGACCGCAAGACAGGCCTCCTGCAACAAGCTCCGTGCCGTGGTGCGCAAGAGATTCACTGATAAGCAAAGGCTGACACGATTGTTCAGCGACACACTACAAAACTGGAGACAGGGTCTGGGTGCAGCGAGGCACATCGAAGTAATCCGAGAACGAATACAAAAACTATGCGGGACCGTCTTTCATTACGGAGCAGCTGGGCGGAAAGCGCTTGACGAGTGAGGTTCCCTGGATTGAGACGTGTGCGGTCGCGAGACGAAAACAAATAACCTTGCCCTGTACGTCTGGTATCTTGAGCATATTGTGGTAGACTAGCAATGCTCAGCGATGTGTGTGTGTTTCAGAGGTACATCAGTCGCAGCGTGACTGTGTGTAATAAGGGCAGAAATGTGTCACCTGTGTCACCCACAGGCACGCGGGAGCCTGGTAAGAAAACCGAAACACTGGCTGACAGAGTAAAGTTGTTGTTGTTATGTGGGGTTTAACGTCCCAAAACCAGCTCTGATTATGAGAGACGCCCTAGTGGAGGGCTCCAGAAATTTCGACCACCTGGGGTTCTAACGTGCACAGACATCGCACAGCACACGGGCCTGAACATTTCGCCTCCATCGAAATGCAGCCGCCGAAGACAGAGTAACGTTGGCTGTGGAAGAAAAAGATACTACATTGTGTGTTTTCTTTGCATAATGAAACTTTTGCGCACACAACACGAAGCCTTCTTCGTTCGTGTACTTCTTCGTTGTGGCTTCGTGTTGTGTGCGCAAAAGTTTCATTATGCGGCCAAACCAACTAGCCCGCCTTTCCGTTTTAATGAAGTGTTTTCGTTACAATTCAGAGATGGCCCGCGGAGGTACACAAAGAGGATAAACAACGAAAACATAGCGGCATCGTTTTTACGTTGGGCGTGTTGGTGCTCGAACCTGGAAAGTATTTCAGCACCAGGGGAGAACACATGCGAGACGTTGATGACGAAGTTGGCGCGATTGTAGAAGTTGGCGTATCGTATT
Source organism: Hyalomma asiaticum (assembly GCA_013339685.2). Taxonomy (NCBI): domain Eukaryota; kingdom Metazoa; phylum Arthropoda; class Arachnida; order Ixodida; family Ixodidae; genus Hyalomma; species Hyalomma asiaticum. The sequence goes on from CM023483.1 coordinate 61,003,649, forward strand.
TTTCTCCGCGCTTTCCTTCTGTACTTGTTCGCTGACGCTGAAATGCTTCCCATGAAAACACCGACTCACCCAGGTGCTAAATACAGTTATCCATCCTACAGACAGATAACCAGTGTCATTGAAGCACAAGCACGTACATTTGTGTCCTCAGCACTAACCACAGGATAAAGTCGTCTGCATGCAAACGTTACGCACACAGTCCTCGCTTCAGCGCGCCTGCGGGACAGAGTTGAATAAGCAAGCATTCTGCTGACTCTTCATAGTCTAGCATATAACCGTTGACGCTCACCTGTGCGGTTTCCTTTTCTTCTTCCTCTTTCCTTAAGGAACGCATATCCTCGAAGCTAAGATTGATTGGTTGGTTGGGCACAGGTGGGACTGCTTGACCCGGCAGAGCGAGGCAAAAGAAAACTAAAGAAAAAAAAATTGTCAACAAGTGAAAATGCTACAGAAAGGCCATTATGTTTTCTTTGTGGAAGAGTGACAATAATCGAGTTTGCCTTCTTTCAGTTATTGTCTTGCGAATTTTAGTTGTGTAATGCAAGTAAGCCCCACTAGACTTTAGTTTGAGAAATAAAAGACAGAATTAACATGAAAGTCCTCTTGATGCAGAGAGAGATATTTATTATGACATAATAGCTGTGATGTCACCTGAATCAATGTTCTTAACTGCTATACGGTGTTGGGGGACGGGTAAAAAGAAAGAGACGACGTCAATTAAGAGGATGAACATGGTGGTCTAAACACTTGCAGGGCCCAAGACACTAAAGTTTTTCGTCCAGCCCGCTCTCGTGCAAAAAATAATAAAAAAATAAAAGAGAGAAATGATGAGAGTTTGAGACTATCAAGCTAATAACGGGGATCAGGCGAAGGTCCTGACAGAGCCTGCTCAGTCGATGACTGACAAACAAACCTCGACAAAATGTCTTTTAGCGACTGTCTCTCGACGTCAAATCGCGGGCAAGTGCACGGGAGGGGTTCTATTGTCTCAGGAGTGCCGCATTTATCTCAATTCGGACTTTCCACATGACTCGTAAGATGTAGGTTGCCCTAGGTGAATGCCACACCTAATCGTAGTTTACGGAGCAAACTTCCATTGCAGCTGTTCACGGTGGTGGTATACATATTTCAACTCTTGATAGGCTTAAACAAAATATAGCATCACATATGTCGTGGTTGCAACAAACTTATGTCGACGACCCTAGGGAGAGTGACCTGGATGAATAGAGATCCAAACTAGAACGGAAGGTCAGGGGAATACAGAGGCTGGGATCGATGAAGAGATCGTTAAAAACGGTAAAGAACAAGGAATTTGCTGTAGACAACGTTTAGATGCAAGTCCGCTTGTCGAAACGTTGGTTCCGGCGACATTCCTTGTTCTCCATCGTTTTTAACGACCTGTTCACAGTTTGGATTTAGTAACCTCCAACCTAAGTTGCCGAAGAGGGTTCTGTATGTATTGGCTCAGGCTCTCGTTGGGTTACTCTTTCACTACACACCCTACGCAGGTATTCCGGGGTCGTCATGTCGAATTCGTCATGCCAATAACATCACAGACTTCCAGGTGACCTTCCAGGTGACCTTTCTTCGTTGACGTCATGTCGTCAGTGTTACACAGCGTCGTCAAGTCACCATCTTAGTATGGTCATCCTTTTCGTTATCATTTGCGTCACTATCGTCCTAGTGTGGTCACACCACGGTTATCATAGAGTAGTCACCTTGTTGTCGTAATTTTTGTCATCAAGCCCACGCATGTTATTGCACTATCGCTAGCGTTGTATTGCTGTCTTTGCATACTTTATAGTATCAAACCGGCTGTCATATTGAACAGCAGAGCTTTTTAAGGAAGGAAGAAAGGGAGAAAATAAATAATAAATAATTGTCTGTGGTTGCGCACAAAGGAAGAACGCATCCGCGCTTGGCCTGTGCCCACTACCCGCTTCCTTGTTCTCGAGTCACTACTACATGACAGTGATTAATGATAGCACTATATGATAGCGATCGTGAACTGGACAACTTTTGTCCCAGCTCCGCTTGTTTGCGCAGATTTTACAGGCGGCAAACTGTCTTCGGTTTTAGGGGCGAAGCTCCTTAAAGCGGCACCCGTTCGTCCCTCGTCGTAGTCGTAGTCGTAGTGCGTAACCAGTCTTACGCTTTGACCTCCAAGGTGGTGCCGGTGGGGGATTTCTCCTGTGCGTTGTTGAACAATAAAAAAAATTCGCAGCGTGCGCGTTAACAAAAAGCTCATTCTACGGTCTCTCATTCCCATTAGCAGCCATTGGCATGTTCCAGTAGGAACCGTTAGTAGAAGTAGCAAGGGTTAAAGCCGGACTTCTGCTGTTCTCATTCCAGTAGCACCATTGTTTACCTCCAAGGTAGTGACTGGTGAGATTTCTCCTGTGCGTGATTAAACAATAAAAATTTTGTTCAAAACGCCGTGATTGATGAAATAAACCAACGAAAGACGCCAGATGTTTTCTAAAAGCAAAACGAAAAGACGCCAGATGTTTTATTGAGAATACCGACTGCCCGCGTTGGAGAAGCGTTCACCGGCAACCCATATATATATATATATATATATATATATATATATATATATATATATATATTATATATGATGTTATAATAGTTTGATGACATTTACTCAAGTGTTCACTTTTAATTGTGGGGCGAATTGCACGGAAGAGTTTCACGGTTTACCGATGATTCCTTCCAGAGCTTCGCCCCACTCATCATCATACACCCCGTGAATATGCTGTGATTTTTTTTTTGTACCACAAGTACCCATATGCACTGGATCTTGACTTGCAGTGAAGTGCCGATGGGAGATTTCACTTGTGCATAGTTGAACTATGAGGATTCGTAGCGTGCGCGTTAACTAAATTAATCCGGAACTTGGCACGATCTACGATGAACCTCCCGAGCTTCGCCCACTCATCATCATTCACTCCGTGGATATGCTGTAATTTTTTTCTCTCACCACTGGCTCTGGAGCGGTGTTGTGTTCAGAGCAATAAAGAGTTACATTAATTTCAGCAGGCAATATGCTGTTAAAAAGAAGTAAAAAGTGCGAACGCTAGAGCGTGAGTAGAAAATCGTGTACCGGTGGATTATAGTTTAGCAGTAAACTAATTTTGTTTGAATGCTTGCTGCGAGGAAAAGCTGCATAATGAAGACTGCCCCGATTCCGTCCTCATTAAGGGCCTGTTCAATGCGTTCGCGAGCGAGTGGGATCGATTTTTGGCCTGGAAACCCCCGACAGAGTTTATATCCCGGGCTGTTGGTGCTACTGGGAGTCCTTGTCACAGCTGGGGTTCCGCCTGTATCATCGGGATAAGAGCCACAATGGGAACAAACCGGCTGATTCTTTTAGTGGGTCTGTCGACACTATAGTCTTGTGAGTTGTCGCGAAGGCGTCAATGTGTGCACGTGCGAAAGAAGCAAAACCACGACACATGCGACCGCCACCGAACAAACTTCAGCCCCCAATGTAGTGTGCGGGAAACATAACACAGTATTCCAATGAATGTGGTATTCCGGAGTGCCTTATGGAGGTTGTGCCTGTCATCGCACAGATACTCGTAAGAATTGGGCTGGCACAGACGAGAATGCGTCTTGAGAGTCCTATGTCGATAGATGGGAGTAGTTGGTATATTCTTCTAAGCGCTGGTTTGAATAAAAAAGTACTTCTGGCATGTGACAGCTTCAAGGAGAAGGTAAACTTAATGGTACACCGAAGAGAAAGAAAATAAGTGGACTTCTAGTTGTAACTATCGTGTTCCTACAATGCCGTGTGTAAACGTGACCTCATGGTCGCCGTTCTATTGTAGAAAAGGTGTTCTGACAGAGAGAGAGAGAGAGAGAGAGAGAGAGAGAGAGAAGTGGAGAAATAGAGCGAAAATTGTGTGTAGAAGGGAAGATAGCTTAACCATAGGTGGATACGAATGGCTACCCTGCAAGGAAGGGGGGGGGGGGCGGGGATATATGGGATGTGGGGACAAAGAAAGGTAGTAGGAATGAAATAAACGAACATAAATCAATTGACTAAGAACACTGAACTGCGATAGTAAACGGTGTTGTTAAAATACTTAATAAAGGCTCATAATTGTCAGAAGGCAGCAGTAACGTAAATAAGACTTACTGCGTCGAGTTCCTTTGAGAGCAGATGCATAGAAATTTTTTGAGCGACTGTGTAGGATAATTGCAAGTCCGCAGGGTGCGCATAACGACTTGAAGCACGGTGTCTCTTAACACCCTTGCAAGCGAACGCCTTTTTACTTCAAGGGCCACTAAACAGGCTCCTACTTTTAGGGGCGAAGCTCCTTAAAGCGGCACCCGTTCGTCCCTCGTCGTAGTCGTAGTCGTAGTGCGTAACCAGTCTTACGCTTTGACCTCCAAGGTGGTGCCGGTGGGAGATTTCTCCTGTGCGTTGTTGAACAATAAAAAATTCGCAGCGTGCGCGTTAACTAAAAGCCGAATTCTTCTCTCTCTCATTCCCCATTAGCAGCCATTGGCAAGTTCCAGTAGGAAACGTTAGTAGAAGTAGAAGTGTAAGTGTTAGCTAAAAGCCGACTTCTTCTGTCTCTCATTCCCATTAGCAGCCATTGTTTACCTCCAAGGTAGTGTCTGGTGAGATTTCTCCTGTGCGTGATTAAACAATAAAATTTTTGTTCAAAACGCCGTTGATTGATGAAATAAACCAACGAAAGACGCCAGATGTTTTCTAAAAGCAAAACGAAAAGACGCCAGATGTTTCTAAAGCAAAACGAAAAGACGCCAGCTGCTTAACGAAAGACGCGAGGTGTTTTCTAAAGCAATGGTTTTATATTCAAAACCATATCGCGATACAGGTTTGTCAATCGTTTCACGTCAATTTTATCGGGCGAATTAACGGAAGAAATTTCACGGTTTAACCGATGATTACTTCCAGGAGCTTCGCCCAATCTCATCATCATTCACCTCGTGGATCTGCCGTCAATTTTTTTTTAATCGGTCAGCCTCCCCACCCTTCTCTGCCGAGGAGAGGGTAGGCGCGGCGCGCTGTCGAGACTCCGCCCACTTTACAGAACGCGCGCCGCGTTTCAGGAACGCAGATCCGACTTGCGTGACGTAACTGACAAGTAGAGGAGGTGATGCGGAGGCCTTCTTTTTTTCTAGGTGGTGTTGGCTCACGCCGGTGGGATGGCCACAGGGTCTGACAACAGACCTGATTTCGACCAATCAACGAGCTACAACTGCGCAAAGTTGTTCACGGTAGAACATGACGACACCTAGGATGTAAGGACGGCTGGTCAATCGCAGGAAAGAGACGCGGGAATTTTTTTTTTTTGTTTGAAATACGGCGTCTGTGTAGCGCGCAACGCTGTCATGCGCAGAATGTGGTCGCCGCGAGCGTCTCTATGATTGAGTTAGCTTGTTTGGGCACGGCCGGTCTGGACGCGCGCGTTCGCTCCGTCTTTGAGCGAACGCGCGCGTCCAGACCGACCGTGGTTTGGGTTTAAAAAAAAGTAGGAGCCAGTTTAGTGGCCCTTTCAGCTGCAGAGCTCACCAGGCTCCGTATCTCCTGTATTTACATTTCCTAGTGACCTAAGGGCATGCGCAATTGGTGGCTCGGCAACAAGGCGAAGTAACGTAAGTGGCAGTTTATAATATGAGGGGGCGTAGTGAGTAGCTTTTGCTTCCTTTTTTGCTGCTTATAGCGGCTGCGAGGGGTCATGGAGGAAAATATAGCGTCTACTATAGACATATGTACATTCAAAAGAAAGCGAAATTAAGAAAATCAATAGGGCGACTGAAAGTCTGGTACACTTACGTTGCCTTGGGGTTTTAATTTGTACTTAAGTTGTACAACGTGGTACTGATATTTCATTTTAGTCCCCTTCGTTTCCGTCTCCAATTTGGAGGTGCCCTATATCTTACGTTCTATTGCGGGGTGAACCTTACCCGTCATATTAATATGTAAGAAATCCCACTAGATATTTATATATTTCCGCCTCGATAAGTTCTTGGCCTAAGTGAGTGACGAGGGTTCGAGGATAGCACATGGCTGGTCGTTCTCTTTGATGAAATGAAAGCAAGCTTGCAGTGAGGTTGTACGTAAATACCAGAATGATTCTATCTGCGCTGACAAAGTAAAGTGCCTTCAGAAACAAGCGTCAATGATCAACTATATCGAATAATTTCAGCGACACAGTTACTGTTACTGCACACACAACTGCCCGCTAGGTTGTGTTTGCCAATAGCCACGGAGCTGAGTGATCTTAATCAGCCGTAAGCACCGGTCTATTTGTGCTTTCAGAAAAGAACTTGACACATGCGTATTGGAGGAGAGTTTTTTTCCGTCGCAGAATGGCTAAAGTCCTAGCGAGTGAGTGAGTTTAAGTCAGCCATCTCGATCAGCTGGCAATGTAAGTGAGGTTGTAACCAATGATGCTGTAGTTTAAGTTGGAAGTCCGGAAGGGCTTATTGGGAAGGAAACGGACAAAAATTCTCGGCCAGGTATGCACTTCACTCTCGGTAATATCATCAACATCATCATCATCCTAACATATACACTACAGGACGAGGGCATCATCCAATGATTTCCAGCCTGGCCTGCGCTGCGCCAGCTGATTACATCATATGTTTGCAAATGCTTAAACCTTCATTCCTCTGTCTTGCTTCCTGTCGTCCGCGACCGTGCTACCCCTCTTTCGCTATGCAGTCCGGCGCTGTAATTGACCATCTTGTTCTTAGGCTGACCTGTTGTAAGGTTTGTGCCTGCTGTCAGCACTTGTCTTTTCTTTCCAAGTCCCTGTCTTAATTGCTCTGCATGGTAGATTGGCTTACAAACTCGCCAAGGTCAAGAAAGAAGCTTGGTTGAGTTGCTACATGGCTTGAGGAAAACAGCGCAAATTTAGTCTCAGTTTAAACATCGTAATAAATTGGTCTCTCCGCTGAACACTCTCCTTTTCCTGCAATCAGGAAAAAAAAAGCGGTTCCCTGGACAACTGACCTTCTAGCATGTTTCCCCTTTTTTTTTCTTAATCAGCTCACTTTTTTATTCGGTGCACGCACGCAGCATTTTGTAGTGCACATCTCTGTGGCATACGCATTCGTGCACATCCTAACACACACACACACACACACACACACACACACACACACACACACACACACACACACACACACACACACACACACACACACACACACACGAATCAGCTCGCCTCCTACTAGACACACTAATTGCCGAAGATAGCCCCCTAACTGACACCCCGATTCATTACCAGATGCGCGAAATTCACAAGTCCGAGTACCCCTGGAAAATTTTAGATCTTCCTTTCTCTCAGAACGAAATCGAACATGCTGTAATGTTAATTAACACACAGTCAGCACCAGGATTGGATAATTTAACCGGAATATTTGTAGAGCAACTTTATCAGTTACATCCACAGTTCTTTTATTTTGTCTTCAATACAGCCCTCAGAATAGGGCATTTCCCTACACCATGGCGTAACGGTAAAATCACTTTCATCCTCAAACCTGGAAGGCCCCCTCAGGATCCAAAGTCATACCGACCTATTGTAATGAATTCGATATTCGGTAAAGTGCTGGAACGACTACTAAATTCCCGTTTATACTATTTCCTCCATACCAACCACCTCATCCATGAAAATCAGTTCGGCTTCACCAAGACACGCAGCGCAGCACTAGCTCTTTATCAATTACGACAATACCTAGAGTACTATAAATCCCGCAAACAACCAGTCATCCTCATCTCTTTGGATTTTGTCGGGGCCTTTGATAGTGTATGGCATATAGCTCTGCTTAATTTCTTTAGAAAACACCGATGCCCGAAAAACCTGTACCTTTTACTGCAGTCGTTTCTCACAAACCGCACCATCACATTCCCATTCAACACCGGCAGAGAAACAGCATCTCCATCGGTGGGTAGCCCACAGGGCTCCCCCATCAGTCCCCTCCTTTGGAATGTTATCATACATTCCCTCCTAGACATAAACCTACCCCATAACGCACACATACAAGCCTACGCAGACGACACCATCATATTACTTCCTGGAACCTCCCAATTGGACTTCAAAAACAACGTCACCCGCGTTTTACACCCTGTAGAGGAATGGGCAAAGCTACAAAAGGTAACTATCAGTTCAGACAAATCTCACTACACGTTCTTCAACAACGGACACAAAGGCACATCAAGGCGCCGTCCCTCCGTTAGGTTAGACGGTGGCTTTCTAAAACACAAATCATCAGTTAAGCTCCTTGGCGTTGTGTTTGATACAACGCTTAATTTTCATTCCCACATCGAATATCTGAAAACTAAAGCCGAAATATTCACTGCACGATTCCTCGCATTTCTGCGTTCCCAACATAATCTAAACAGCATGCTCATTCGCCGGCTATACAGACAGGTCCTACTTCCCTCACTCACTTATGCATCGCCAGCGTGGTGGCCTCCCCACCCTACACGCTTCCTAAGAGACCGCGTATTATCACTTCAACGATCAGTCTTAATATCTATCACAGGCTCGTTTCATACAACCAGAACATCAGCATTACAAATAATCGCTAACGCTCCGCCCTTAGATTTAGAACTCACCCGCCTAGCAGCAGAATTTTCTCTCTTTACACAAAAAATAGTCACGCCTTACGGCACACGTACACTAAATCCCGACCACATCCAGCGCGACATTGCACCCTGTCTTTATCACCCCAGCCTAAAACACAGATTTTCCTTTACTGAACTTGACCCCTCCCAGCACGACGACGCCTTCCGCCTACCCGTCCTGCACGCATATACGGACGGTTCCTTTACCTCCATTTCTGCTGGCTCAGCATACATAATACTGGATAACCAAACTCGAATTTTGAAGGCCGAAAAATATAAAATAACACATGCATCTGGCGCCTACACAACCGAACTTATGGCTGTCACCGAATGCCTACAGTACATCAGCACGCTACACACTCAAACCCCTTTTCACCTGTACACAGATTGCCTTTCTTTATTACGTAAACTTGCAAGCCTTAACGATAATGACGAGAGGGTGATAGCCATCAAAAACATTCTTTATCAGTTTAAAACACAAGGCATCTTTTTCCGGTTATTTCACGTCCCTGGTCATAAAGGCATATTAGGAAACGAATTGGCAGACAGACTAGCAACTTCAGCAATGCGTTTTGGGTCTGAGAGGATGGCTACATATTCAATCCGCACCGTTCGGTCCGAATTATACAAAATTATGGTTTCTCATTGGCACGCATATTGGCAAACAGAAGGGCCGAACACGTCGTTATTTCACTGGATAAATAGCGTCTACAAAATTCCAAAATGGTTTCCACCTCATCGGAAGTTAACTCATTTAATGACTGGTCACGGCCATTTCCAATATTACCTCAAGCGATTTAATATAACCATGTCTGACCGGTGTGCATGCACAAAAATATGCGTAGCCGATCTGCATTACTTCAACGATTGCCCACGAACGCAACACATCACTCAACACTTACGAAGCCGCACAGATCCAACAATATCACACGCACACTTCCCAAGATATCTACTAGAAAGAAAAACGCGTGCATACTTAATTCAGCTAGTTAATATAATGCGTGAATCGGCGGTTGTCATACCAACCCCCACTCACTATGCAGAAATTTCTGAGACATAACCGGATACCTCATCGAAACTTCCCAACCACACGTCTACCGCTCGCATACATTTTCCTTACAACAACCCATCAGACACTGCATGCTCAACGTTATAGTTCCAATTACGCCAAAAAAAAGGCGAGGTTACCTCGGCAGCTATGACGTGAGCATCAACTTTTCAACACACATAGACCCATTGTTCATGTCATCCTATTGATATGACAAAACCCGCCTTATGTATCTGCGCAGACCTTTTCTCATCGCAGGTTTCACCTCCTCTTTGCTCAAAGTTTCAACCGAATGCTTCCGCCTCAAACTCCAGCTCATGCCTACAGGTCCGCCATGCAAGGCGAGGCCATTGGCTCGAGTTGTGGCTTCCACTACGTCGTCGGTCACGGAACTCTAAACTACGCCTAGCAGTGCACTCCCGCTTTCCCCTTGTTACAAGGACGCTCTTGCTGCTGGAAGCTCTCACTGCTACGTAGTACTTGGCACTCACATTATCACGGTCTTCATCTCCTGCCTTTATTATAGAAGGAAAAGCCCTGCAGGCCTTGCTTCCGAATACATACATTTTTTTTTCAATTGGCTTTTTCCACAAAATTTTCTTTTTGGGAACACTTCCCCTTATTTCTTTATGGTGCAATTGGCTTTAAGCCCGATATACCTTCTGGTGGCGCGGGCTACCCCCACTTTATTTTAATTTTTTTCCATACCAGGGGGACAAATTTAACACACACACACACACACACACACACACACACACACACACACACACACACGCACACGCACACGCACACACACACACACACACACACACACACACACACACACACACAACAAACAAACAAACAAACAAACAAACAAACAAACAAAGGCGGGTCATTTACTTCTTCTCGTTATGCGACCCCAGAGCTGTTGTTGCGGAAAGCAACGTACTAATCTAGACCCATACCGGTGAACGTGCCACCATAGCTTTCCGCATTATAGGGCTACGTGGCCACGACTGCGCTAATGGGGCCCGGCTCAAACTACGTGCGGAGCGCGTTTGCTGTGGCTGGCCAACTATGCAGGCAGGAACGAGCTCCCAACGCTTCCCCCGCCCCCTTCCCTCTAGTTATCTGCCTTGCGCAAGGCGTGAAGCGAAGCGGTCAGCAGCTTTCGCCGTGTGAAGGCAGCGCGAAATCCATGCTGGGCTCCACCGCGCAATGGCTACTGCGGCGGAGGCACTCGACAGCTTGCAAAGTTGTCCGAGGAAGATTATGGTCGTTGTGTCGACAGTGTCGCGCACGCATCCTTGTAGATTCCTGCAGCGATGGTTCGTGAGTTCGTGCTGCCATGCCGCAGGGAAGGAAACCGCGGATGAGACGATATAAAGAAAGAGAAGAGAGAGAAAAGGGTCCAACGTGTTTCTCGAATTTTTGATGGGAATACAGAATGCGGGCCCAGGAAGTCAGATGCAGTCACGAAGTATTTCGTAGGTTAAGTGCCCACCGCTGCCAGCTGGGATGCCCTTGCGCTAATTGTCAGTACTGCGGCCAACAGGATGATGCTCTTACGAACGACTGTAGCGCAACAGTTCTCGTTATATTCGCACCTTTCCCGAAAAGGTTATGAATAGAACGTTTTGAACCAGAGAAAATGGCTTGAACTACAATGAGCGCGTCTGCAATCATTAAATGAACGTACGGTGTTGGTCGTATATTTTAGATACCCTTAGCTTACAATTGTCTTTGCTTCGCGTCGATGATCACAAATGCTGGCACTCGTGAGCTCCTAGATGCCGGTGCTTTAAGAAGAAAAAAAATTCAAAGGAGGGGCGGTGTAGACAAAAGAGCTTTTCATGTGTTTCGTGCTCTGGAAAAAAAAAAGAAGGCTTGTGGATATTGGTGCACCCATCAAAATGTTCGCGTGCCCAGTGATGTCCATATTCCAAACGTTTTCACTCACTCACTCACTCTCGCACTCACACTGCCAAACATGTCCAATCAATCAATCAATCAATCAATCAATCAATCAATCAATCAATCAATCAATCAATCAATCAGAAATAAAACACACCATCTTCGTTCGCCTCTTGTGTTATGATGACTTTTATTTTTCATTACTTCGCGAGGAAAGCCACGTAAAAACTGGACGCACGATGGCAATCCAAATCACGGTTGTACAGCGAACGTCGATACCGGGGGGTTGGCACAACAAGTTTGCACGAAGGGAACACACACACACAGAATAAAATAAAAAATAAACCCACGATATACATGTCACGGAACTGAGGCAAGGGCTGCTTCTTTCAGTCATGTTTTTCACGCTTTTCAGTCGATCGCAGATAGGTGGTCGTTCCGGTTAGCTGTATGTCCGTTTCGAAGCACCAGTTCAACGCACCCAGAGGTTTAGCTGCACCGTAGAGGAGTCAAAATCAGGTAGGCTCGGCGTTTTTTCTTCTTATTTTATCGTGACAGAATGGCGCGGCTTCTTGAAGCTGCGAAAGAGAGAGAGAGAGATAAACAAAGATATGATACCATTACGAACCAATAGAGGAAGAAATGATATGGTAACGAAAAGACAAGTCAAGATTATCTCTTCAATAACAATTTCGGGTGCATCTGCATAACTGCCTGCGTAAAAAGCAAGCAGCATAATTGCCTGCGTGCAAGCAGCGAAAGAAGAACGCGGATTGACGGTGAACTTTGTTTCTGCGCCATCGAAGCATCTCTACCGCTCTGTAGCGAGAACTTTTCGAGACAACCGTATAATTTAGCATCAGGTACGACTAAGCCTTTTTCGCTGCCTACGTGTTTACTTTTTAAAAGAAGACCCTTTGTGGCGACGCAGAAGAGGGCGGAATTACACCTCTCGAGCACGCCACAGCAGCACCGCAGGAAATGTAAATGTTCTCGAGGCCAAGCTCGGGGAAGTGCGCCTTGGCGTGCATATTTTGATTACGCTGATGAGAAAATTAGCGAGCTCAGTCTCAACTTCGTTTCGAGGGAACTACGGTGCTGGTAACGGGCTGCTAGCTTTTGGCTAAGTTTGTGAGGAACTGTGGTCGCGTCGTTGTGTTTCGGCAAACAAATAAATAGTAATATTTGTCGGTGCACGCCTGCATCTTTGTGGCGCGTTGCGGTAGGCGTCCTTTCGAGACTTCCACTTTAACGCACGGGAATGCAAACGTAAACACGACGTTATAAACAATAGCATCATCTGGTACCTCTTGCCATATATTTCCAACCTTAGACGACGCTCTACTGGAGCTCAGTATAGGCTGTATGCTATGACAAGTTACTTGCAACCATCCTGTCATTCCTGTGCGGGCACGTCTCGTTAGGCCGCACGTTAAGAACCCCAGGTGGCCAAAATTTCCGGAGCCCTTCACTACGGCGTCTCTCATAATCAGAGCTTGTTTTGGGACGTTAAATCCCACATAACAACATAACAACGTCTCGTTAGGCCTTTGGTCGCCGGAGTCGTAAGCATTCTCAGAAAGTAAATGGGCTCTGCTTGAGTAAAAATAAAGCATCGTTACCCACAGAGTGATGTTAAAGGTAACGTTCGCTTCGGTAGTAACTGGCGGTAAATGATAGCTAGAGCCAACAGTTTATGTATACAGTTACGCTGAAACGGGAGCCGTATGTTAGACAAAGCCAAACTTTGGAATGCGCACACATTACGTACGTTAAGCTCGTCATTTAGAGACCGTTAGCGAAGTGTCTGTAAAGCATGCCCAGCGATGGAACCGTCGATCGTTTCATTACTTGCTTCGTGCATTGATGTTTGGTTGCAAACGCTTTACTAGTCCTGAACCCCCCCCCCCCCCCCACTCAAAAAAAAAAAAGAAAGAAAGAAAGAAAGAAAGAAAGAAAGAAAGAAAGAAAGAAAGAAAGATATAATAGAAAGGCAATCTGCTAACTACCTATGCGACTGACTTCCCAGCCTCCTTTACTCACACGGAAGAGTAGGTGTATTTGAGGACTATCAAAGCAAGAGAGACAAAGAGAAGAGTAGTGTGGTTGTAAGCTGTTTAATAACGTGTACTGTGGGAGGAGAAAGGGGTCGAAAATGTAAAATATACTGTAAGAGAACAAGTGGATCTCAAGCACACAAAAACGATGCTCATCACAAAGTGGAAAAAGTTCATCGATCCCAATCTCCTTCACAATATGTAGCCTTGCCTTGGGAAGCTACAAAACATTTCTTCAAGTCAAACTGTGAAAGAAAGTTTCGCTAGCCTACACTACTTGATTTGTATGTTTAACGTTACTGTTAGCATTAACACTACAGTGAAGTTCATGGCAAAAGACGGTAGCTATGCTTCTTTCCGATTCTGTCATGAGAAAAAACAAAAGTAGAACCCTCGTGTTTCTCGCTTCTGTAATTTTAATACCCTGTTCGCAGTTCGTAAATCACCTTAAGGTAATTTAGGTAATTTAGGAACTTTTATATGCCTTTAGGTAAGTCCCTAAAGGCATAATATTTTGTACCCAACGGTGAGAGCGTTGTTGCTTTGCATGCGCATACTAGATAAAAAACAAGTGCGCATGTTTCGGGCGTATAATTGGCTTCCAGAAGTTTGAATGCTTTGGCTGAAGCTTGAACAATACTCCGACTGGTTGTGACACGTTTTATGTCCTGCACCATCTGCCATGCTTGTCTAGTTCCCTCTCATTGCTCTAGAAATGCCAACAACGTGAGCTTATAGTTGCTAACTCAAGAAAAACCTTTGTTTTTTACGGAGCAGGCCACCTACGTAGCATTGCATAAAAGACGTTTGACTATACGTCTTTATTTAACACGTTCTTTTTTTCTTTTTGCGATAAAGAAAGCCCAACTGAACGTGACGCAACGTCGAGCCCAAACGTTGAACGCCATCAAAAAAAAAAAAAAAAGAAGAGTTTTGCTAAGTCAAACTGAAGACCACGTCTGTAGATGCTGACTACGACTGGGCAATCAAAAACTGTAGCGTTGGCCCGAGAACTGAGACGAGCGCATGCAGTTCAGTGCCCTTACTTGGGACATCAAACATCAGAGATCGATCACAACTCACCCAGAAATGAGCAGCCTCTCGATCAAGGCCCTGTGCGTGGAGAAAGTAGCCGGCATCGTCGGTGGGAGCTGAGGAGGGGGCTTCTTGAAACGGCGGCGAAAGCGAGCGGTATAGCTGCTCAGACGGCAGCCACGGCGCCCGGATTCCTCGATATCCGCTGCGGTCCCGCCGTGGCACGGAGAGGGTACTTGCGTACCACTTTGGAACCCGCCTTGGGTGAGGCGCTCTGCTCGACCACGGAGCCGTTGAAGTGCGACATGAATACGGTCGATGTCTGCGAGTAGCCGCCGCGCAGGAAGGAGCGTTCCTTGTTTGGGTTACGACGGATAGCCGCCCGGAGGTAGGCGTTGCGAACGGCTGTTTGCACCTGCGAGCACGGGGATCCTATTTTTACACTTGCCTTCAACGTGAGATGAATTGTTGCTTATGCGCATCTCGTCCTGTATTTCGCAGCTTCGTAACATTATTGCTAGTACTGCTTGACGCTACAAACAAAAACTTCTCATGGTATAACTAGCCGGCGTTGAAAGCATTGTTCAGTTCGCAATGATTACACACGTGTTTCTGCGAGGGACCAGAAGATGTGTCGCAATTAAGCCGATGTACCACAGAGTGCCAGTACTTCCGGGGATAGTTTCACTCTTGTATGACGTGCAATTTGGCGCGATATTTGAATGCACAATGATGGATGTCTCGTCAATAAATCCGAGAACTATTAAGAATTTCTGGGGTTTTATGTCCTAGAACCACGATATAATTATGAGAGACGCCGCAATGGAGGGTTTTTTAACGTACACAGAAATCTCACAGTATTTGGGGCTCCAAAACTCGAAACTATATGTGGGGCAAAGATAACACTGCTGTTCCATTAAATTATATTGCGTGTGCCTCTTCTGGCCCCGCTCCTAAATGACTCCGCGTTAAAGGTTACCTTTCGGAGATATCTTTCATAAGCTCAGCTGGGCTCACTATTGTATCTGAGCGACTGCGGCATCACACTGATAAGATCGATTACAATGTCTGCTGCCCGGCTACAGGGCGCGCATATTGATGAGGGCGAAATTCAAAAACACCCGTGTAGTTACATCGAAGCGCAAGTTAAAGAAGGCCAGACAGTTATAATTAGTCCACTGTCCCTCACTACCTCGATCCTCATTATCATATCGTAGTTGTGGCACGTGAAAACACGGCAGTCATTATTACTATGCACTCTAAATGTTATCTTTCAGCCAGTATTTAGACGATATCCCTAGCATGCCAGGCTGCGAGATACATAGGCAAATGCCTCCACGTTTGCCTGTATACGGTAAGCGCCCGTTTTATACGTGCCTCCTTTCTCTCTCCCCAGACGTTAGTCACCGCGATAAACATGTTGACATGCGAGCACACTAGTAAATACCCTCCACAGCCACAAACACACGCACGCACAAACGGTCGTACGCCGACCCCGACAAATACACGGCACACAGAAGGTCCAGAACCATCTCAGCGGAAACTAATTTGTGAGGCAGAACGTGCGTGGCTGTTAGCGCAGTGCAGTGTGTAGGTGGCGGAGCACTTCAATCGAGCACCGCGCGGATGCCATTTTGGTCCTCCCTTAATTAGCCCCGTGCTATGCTCGCAGCGTTGCTCATAATGCGTCCACATATAACAACGTCGGGAAAGAAGTTATGCACTTCATCCTGTACCTGAGGCACGTCGGCAAGTGCATCATATAGAAGACAAAATGTCGCGTTAAACTGCCCTCGGGCAACAAATGTTGCGACTGACGAAACGTTTGTGCCGACCACTGAATGCCCCACTGAACGCGGCACTCTAGTCTACGACGGCTGCAGAATGCATGACCTTCGTCGCCGTTGGGGTATGCGGAACCGTGCTTTCATGTGACGTAATCTAACAATATATATATATGTATACGTTCTGTAGCGAAGCATTCCAGCACCCGTCGCCGCGTGTTTTCTTTCGTAAACACGTCCGTTTTTCTCCATGAGTGTGCTGAGTGTAGAGTATGGTTACCGTGATGTGCTGTAACAGGTAGTCATTTTGCTGCCGTGCATTCTTGTTTCGGAATTAGTAATTTTGCTGCCCCTTTTTGGATTGTGTATATCGTGGCTTATATCACCGTATTTTGTTAAGGGAAATTAATGTTTGCAAAGAAGTATTAGTTCCTTTAGTTGGGGATATGTCCACTATAGCTTTAGCGCAGCAATAATAAAAAATAAATTAATATTGAAGCTCCGCAGACACGCCAGAGGTTTTCAACGCAGAACAGGAAGGCCTTTAATGTGGTCGGTGCACTCTCTTATAGAACTACAGTTGCTGCTAAACCAAATAAATGCTTTAGGTAACATATATTTCTCTGTTTACTTTCATTAAATGTAAACATATCCTTATGCTCTAAACCACCTAGAGACAGGTATATTAACATTTTCCTCATCGATGCTGACAGAAATGTCCTTTGAAGACTGCAAGGATAACTTTTTCAGTAAAGCGACGATCAGAATGTGCTACTTCGCGCTGCATTTGTATTTTGTTGCATACTCAAAAGCGAGCCTCCACTCGACCACGGGAGTTTCTTGAGCGAGTGAAAATACTGGGTGTCAGATATCAAAAATTTTTCGAAGCTGTTATTAGGCAGAGTTAAAGGGGCCGTCAAGCTGTCTTTCTACTATTCTCATTTCATCGTTGTTATTAATAAGCGTGGGAACCCAAATGTGGAGTACACTATGGAACAATAAAAGCCCCGCCACGGTGGTGGCTATGGTAGTCGGCTGCTCATCCGAGGGTCGCAGGATCGAATTCCGGCCGCGGCTGCTGCGTTTCGATGGAGGCGAAATGTTGAGGCCCGTGTACTGTGTGATGTCAATGCACGTTACAAGAACCCCAGGTGGTCGAAGTTTCCGGAGCCCTTCACTACGGCGTCTCTCATAGTCATAGAGTGGTTTTGGGACGTAAAGCCCCAGAAATCAATCACATCAATGGAGCAATAAAATAAAAGAAATCCATGGAACGCTAAGATCTCAACGCTCATATAAACTTGGAATTGCCGCCTTTTTACCAATAGCGACCGCGGGAATAGCGATTTTGTTACATCTCCAATCACCATTTCAAAGTGGTGTAGGGCATGAAAAATATTAAATAATATTTATCGCTGCCACACAATCAATGCGCTCGACAGCTTGATATGAGACACTTAACAAATATTTGTTAATGTTTGCGAATGTGGTGTCGAAGGAGAACCCTTACCTCTGAATTCATGAAGCAGTAGAGGACAGACACGAATATACCCTGCAAATGAAAGACAAGAACGGTCAGCCAATAATTTAGAAGTACGTTTCTCAAAGCATTCATTCATTCATTCATTCATTCATTCATTCATTCATTCATTCATTCATTCATTCATTCATTCATTCATAACAGTAATTTACTTTTAAACGTACTAGCCAATCGGAGGTTGTTACAGGGCAGGAATTTTTAAGAAGCAAATTTTCACCACAACACGATTGATAAAGTAAACCAGACATAAAAGCATCAAACACCGTATTGTTCCCAAGTTGTACAGTCCTTCTGAAAGAAAAAAAAAAAAGGAATGCGGAGGTTGCCCCATTATTGAAATAATGATGATTCTTTGGTGCAAGTCTCCCACAATGTCAACGTCTAGCCAATTATCTTCGTTTATCGCGGAATACTGTAGCAATTGATCAATGTCAGATTGCCGTCGTTGCTTTCTTTAAAAAGTTCTATTCATTTATAGCGTCTTCAATAATTCTTATAAGGGCTCGAAGTATTAAAGTAAACGATCAAAGACAAATAAACGAAAACTGTGGGCCCTGTCTGACGAAAATTTCATCCTCATTTAAACGCACGTCGTTAAAAAGTAAGAGCACAAAAAAGCCTCCTTCATTTTTCACTATAAGAAAAGCAAGGACACGTTGATGAACCTGTGTCCGGGCGCCCGACCTTCAGTGGCAAAGAAATAATCGGCGCATGTAGCAGCAGGCTAGGTAGCACTGACCTTGCGGTTCTACGTTGCCATGAATTGTCTCGTTTAATATAGCCTACTTCCGGAGCACTGTCGAAACAACTGTTTAAAAAATACATTGATTATGAAAAGAAGCATTTGATCGTCGAGCATGTGCCTCGAAGCATTACATGTTTGTCGAAGATTTTACCGAGGATTTCAACGAAGGACGTTTGGCCGTAAAAGCAAACAAACTTGCAGCTCTGGTGTTGCGTTTCAAACGCATTTTTATCTGCAATAAATGTAGCAACAATATTTGTTTACCGTATGGCACCGAAGGATTAACTGCGTCTATTCACGCCATCGGAAAAGAAGAAGAAATAAAAATGTTGACTGAACTACGTTGACCCCGATATACATAGCTCTGGCGGTGGCATTGAGAAAAACAGCAGAAAGGAAAATGGCGAAGGGAAACTGCGTTTGAACAGCTGCACTTTGAGATAAAGAAAAAAAAATCATCAACGAATTGTTAAACATCAGATCACAAATAAAAATGAAGGAAGAGGGACAAATGAAGGAAAAAGGGACAATACGTAAAAACACGATAATTCATGTTTAATTAACTAAAATGAGCTTGATAACCCCTGAATCACTTAGTGTGTAATGGATATTGCAATTTATCAATTGAAGACCATGAGACTGCAAGAAACGGCGACTTCATATGGAATCTGAGCGTGGCACGGTTTGTGACACATGGGCCATGGAACTCTTGGGTGGAAATGCACTGTTCTTCTAGTTACTGTCTTCAAAAAAACGTCACTTTATCCCAGAAACTGTTCTTTTCCAGTTACTTCTTTCACAAATTCCATCTTAAGCATATGAAACGCCCACATATTTCGTAGCATCACTTGAGCAATTGTTATCTTGAAGCTGCTGTCAGCCTGAAGATTTGCTGGAAATGGTATTATACACCCTGCGGGCAATAATTACGCTCCAACTGTCAATGTGGTAAGGCGAGTAATTAAAAGATGTTACAGAAATGCTACGCACTTGACTACCAATCTGCATGGCTTTAGCAGTTATGGACGTCCGTCGCAGTGGACAGGTTACTTTTAAAGAAAATTTCATTGTTGCCGAAGACCTTGAATTTAACAATTTTTTTAAAGTCTTATTAGAAACCCTCACTGCATTTACAGTGACCCCTGCTAAACTGCGGGCCTGCTGTACTTGAGAAACTCGTCTGGTGTGCGTTTCATACCACCCCCTACACAGAAAAAGCTTTAAAGATATTCGTTTTTATTGGAAGACCCACACACACGTTGGATAGACTCACGATGAGGTGGACTTGGGCGTCGGGGAGAAAAATAAAAGAACAAGGCGTCACAGCGAAATGGTATTACTAATAAAAACATGTTTGCGGATGTGGCGGCAAGGAAGCGCCATTCTAATACCATTAGAAAGTAACAGCGAACAAGGTAATTCTGCCCGTGTTCGACTGTTTACCACGCATTCCACATCTTTACAACACACACCTCTCAGCCAATGTCGAGGCAGCACTGAACTGCGTAAAATACACCCTTTAGTATGCCTTCCGGATAACTATTCATGAAGGGACGAGAATAAAAAAAAAGATCTTTATCTCAACTTGACGCATACCCCAGAAGTGACTTGACATATTCAGTATGCGTGAATATTGAGTTGTCGATTTACTCCTAACGCTGCGATCTTCTACCCTTGTAGTTAGCTCACACGTCAGAGCAACAGGCTCTAAAAGTCGTTGGTGGCGTTTTCGAATCTCGGTTCAGCTGGAGTATTTTGTCACGTAAGGAGCTTTCTTTCCGAGAAATCTGTAGGAATCTCGTTTGTATGCTTGTGCTACGATTGGGTGGACGACTCTCTTCTCTCTCTCTCTCTCTCCTCTCATCTCCTCTATATGAGCGCAATGAAAATTCGATGGATCGGTTGAATATGTGGTTTGAGGAAGAGGGTGACAAACGTTCGTAACACAAGATTCTTTACTAACGTTTCGGCAGGTGGGGCTGCCTTCGTCAGAGTAACTTGACGAAGGCAGGCCCACCTGCCCGAAACGTTAGTAAAGAATTTGTGTTTCGAACTTTTTTGTCACCCTCTTCCTCAAACATATATATATATATATATATATATATATATATATATATATATATATCAGAAAGTCATAGGGACAAACATACTATTTAGGATTAATTCCGATGTTTCGGCCCAGAACTGATTAGCCACTACAGATATTCCTGACGGTTTTCGTTGCTCTCGCAGCATATTTCGTTGTCTGTCGCTACAATTAAATCAAACTTTATTTCCCTTACAGCCAACCGCCGAGAAAATTGATTACAAGGTGCTTGTTCGGACGTGGCAATGAAATAATAAACGTTGAACGGCTTACGACGAGCGCCGTTTCCGTCAGCCTGAGTAATGACTTAAACAAAGATTACGTTCACGAGGGTATGCTTAAATGGAGAAACGAACGACTCGCTCGCCTTTCTATATCTGGTTCGGGGATAAAGATTAAAGCGTAAGCACGAACGACGGCACACCATTTTCGGCGTACGACAAAGCAAGCCATTCTTTAAGCGCCGAGAAATCGTAAGGATAAGAGATTCGGTAATGCTCCGGCCGAAACTGCCATCGACACTCATGATGCGTGGGCAGCACGGTATAATCGTAATCGAGCGTACACGAGGAAAAAACGGCAGTCTGTACCGGCTCTATCAAATGCGATCAGCACCTTTTCGTTTTTTTTTCTTTTACTTTTCAGAAATTATAGGGAAGAGAAGGGAAGGGAAGAGGAGGGAACGAGGGACGGCTTGAAGCGTGGAGAACATTTGCGCAAGGACACGAGGCATCGCTTATAGCTCTAGGAAAGAAGCACAGTCAAAAGCATTAGAGATACGCCAGCTGCGATTACGCCCTTCCCTGACAAAACGTGCTGAACGCTCAAATTCCAGCGTTTTTCTATTCGTCTTTGCCATCGCACTCAGCGCGGAGATTTGGGGGATGTGGCGGGGAAAAGAAGGAAAGGGGGAGGATGACGTAAAATAAAGAAGGAAGCTCACGAAGCAAGCTTCCGACGTCAGCGGACAATCTAGTTACGCTAATAGCTCGTGAAGCGGGAGAAAAAAAAAATGCAGAAGCACTCCGCTCGCTTTCTCTGCGGGCTATAAGTGCTCACTTGCCTGCGAGGACTGGAGTATGGCGTTAATGACCATGTAGGCCTCCTTGAGACCCATGTTCTCGTCTTGCGGGTTGATGCAGAACAGGAGATGCGTGATTCCCAGCAGGGGGAAGAGCAGCACCGTCGCCTTGATTGCCTTCCTGCGCACGTTGAAAGCACAGGTGTGCTCGCTGTTAGCACGGTGCGCGCGCATATAGCGTACCAGATGAGGAAGACGAGCGAAGGCGATGGAGCGGCGGCGAGGGAATAAGCCAGGCATGAAGACCAACCACCACACGCGTGCACTTACTCTCTTAGTATTTTGTTGTTTCTTTATTGAAGACTTCTGACAGTGCTTCCGCACTTTGTCTTTTTTTTTTTTTGTTGGTGGTGGTGTCGTGGTTTTGAACACGTGTGATTATGGGATAGCCAGCCTTACCCTTGACGAATGTTCTGGCGGTGTTTAACATTTCCCTTATATCCTTTGTTGCTGATGTCGTTGTTGTAGCTGAATTCGTGTGGGCAAAACTCAATTTTACATTTATCTGTAGCAGATTCAGGATGGAAGGCTTTAGCCACGGGTGCAAAACGCATAGAGACCCTGAAGTCCACCTGGACGCTGGAACCTAGAAATGAAGCGGTGCCTGTTTAACTCAGGAAGAAAGCGGCAATGGCGAATTACGTTAGCCCAACCACGTAGCCTGCAGATGCTGGCTGCTGATACCGCGAATACAATGTATACGGTCGTTAATAGCAGTGTTCGAGCATAAATAAATGTGGCAGGTATGTAAATCTGTTTTAGGTTTAGATACCCCTAGTGCTGCTGTGGAAAACGCACGCTTGGTGATGGACAACAGATGGGCGCATACTGAGGGCTTTGATTTTCTCTAAGGTCAGGCAGAAATGAGTAGCGAATTGTCTGTTGGAAAGCACGCTTCGAGCGCTCAGAGGGCTCTTAAAAACACGTAGACAAGAGAAAGGTCAATAAAACGATACAAGTGTGGCTTAGTTGCACAGAATTTCACGCGTGAATATTTTAGCGTGACTAAAGGCGTGAAGGCATCTGAAAAGTGTATATGTGTGACGGTGAATAAAAATGTAAAGGCGAAGTCGTTAACTTAAATGTTGGAAATGGCACCGCCGTAGCGCTTTGGTGGAAATTATGTGGGGTTTATTTTAACACTACGTGGGACCTAGGACAAACAATTTGTGAACCAAATGCTATCTCACGAAACAAAAACACTTCCCAATGGTTGCACTGGCCCACACCCACATATTCGATTTGCATATGAGCCACACGTGACTGTCTTTCTTTCTTTCTTTCTTTCTTTCTTTCTTTCTTTCTTTCTTTCTTTCTTTCTTTCTTTCTTTCTTCTTTCTTTCTTTCTTTCTTTCTTTCTTTCTTTCTTTCTTTCTTTCTTTCTTTCTTTCTTTCTTTCTTTCTTTCTTACCTGTTGATCATACCTGCATATCTATTGCGGTGCGCACCTATGTCCATTTAATGGCTCTCGATTATTACAATGATGATTAAACGACACTCCCTTGTTACTATACTGACTCTTCTTTGGTACTGACTAATTTGACGTAGGCTGTAAACGGTTCAAGGAGCATTGACACAAAATTATGAAGGCGAGATAACTTGAAAGATCGATTTTTTGTTGACAAACACATCGTCTGCGAAATGTTAACGGTACGTACATCCTTGAAGATATTTAAAACCAATTTCGAAGTGTGTGAAGGGTAACCTACATACAGCCGCCGACAGGGAACCTCGCGAAATCGACATCTAAGCGGTTTTTCTGTCAGCAAGCGACGACCATTCACGACCAGTTTGTGTTGGCCGCTGCTACTGCCTCTGCCTTGCTGCCGCGATCTCTGCGGCGGCTCCGCCCCCTAACGGAGAATAAAGTTTTCTCCTTCATCTTCCTCTACTACTACTACTACTACTACTACTACTACTACTACTACTACTACTACTACTACTACTACTGCCAGACAATTTTAGTGCTGCGGGCCCCAATCGATAGGCGCTCCGGGTTCCTGCATTCTTTTGTTGTCTCCCCAACTCGACCAAAGAGTGAACCACCTGCACACTTTTGCGAGCATGACGCGTCCACTAAGGTTTGTTGCGTCGTGTGGCCAGCTGTGCTTGCGAACAAATCAACTTTTCTCGGCGCTCTCTTAAACCGAATCAGGAGCTGGCCTCCATAAAAAAACGTCTCGAATTACATAATAGTCACGCGCTGAAGCAAAGTATGTTTCGACACATGGTGAGCGAGTCATTAGCTATATTTGCAAGCGGAAAAAGAAAAAAGGACAAGATACAAATATTTTGTGTCCGTTCCTTAAGATGCAATGGCGTGCGGCTCATATCTGCATATTCGACGCGTTTATGAGCCGCACGTTATATTGCTATCGTTATTCGTGACGTAGCTGAGCAGCATGTCGTGTTATTGGTGTCATGATTATATAAACACGTTATGCATTTCTACGCTTCCATGCCAATTTTGACAGGTAGGTGAACAAGATGCGAGCTTTGGATATTTTGTACCATATATATCTTATGCCAAAATTTTGCAAGCCTTTAGGGGCGAAGCTCCTTAGGGTGTGGGTCGTTCCCTCCTCCGTATGTATGTATGTATGTATGTATGTATGTATGTATGTATGTATGTATGTATGTATGTATGTATGTATGTATGTATGTATGTATGTATGTATGTATGTATGTATGTAGCCACCTCTAGTTTAGTTTATGAATGGCTCAATAGATGGCGTTGTGTGTCCAGGCTGCTACCTCTAGTTTTGAACTGCAGCATAAACTTGACTCCCCGAGTGTGAGGTACATGTAAAACTCGATTTAACGAACTAATTTGGCCCCCAAATCAGTTAATAACGAAAATCACTAGGATTGTAGTCCCCTTTCCTCCGACCGAGGACGAGGCCGAGAAGGCACATTGTCAGAAACTCAAGCAACGGTACGAAGAGATGCACGACGCTTTGGAGACGGGATCGTTCATCTCGTTGGAAGAGTTTCTCGCCACCTTCGACGTTTTCGACGTTTTCGACGTTTCTCGCCACCTTCGATGATTTCCCCTCAGGAGCTTCGCCCACTCATCATCATTCACCCCGTGGATATGCTGTGATTTTTTTTTCATGGTCACCTTCGCATGATACATTTAAGGCTTTCGCCTATAGACAAAAAAAATGCTGCGTTAAAATGCGACTTGTCATACTGTACTTGCTGTGGCATGTTGCCACAGTGTACAGCTGATTCCTCATATGTAACTTCAATATGATGTCCGCACCGATATGAAATTTATACTTGTAGGTGTACTGAAGGCCATGCAGCATGGCCTTATAAAACGACTCGGCACCGTCGTTAAACACTATACATCTTTTTTTTTTAGGGGCGAAGCTCCTTAGGGTGTGGGTGGCTACATACATACATACTACAGGTGGCTACATACTATGTACCTCCTCCGTACATAGTATGTAGCCACCTGTAGTTTTATGAAGTGCTCACTAGATGGCGTGATGGCGCTGCGGTGCTCGCTTCATTCAGATGTATGGGAACGCGTAGCATGGGAGTCTGTCGGTCTGACTGTTGGTCGGTCGGTCGGTCGGTCGGTCGGTCGGTCGGTCGGTCCGTCCGTCCGTCCGTCCGTCCGTCTGTCTGTCTGTCTGTCTGTCTGTCTGTCTGTCTGTCTGTCCGTCCGTCCGAGCGCTGCGGTGCTGCTTAGCTAGTACGTGAATTGATCAATAGATGGCGTGGAGGCGCTCGGACGGACGTATGGAGCAAACAAAACAAAATGGAGCAAACAAACAAAAGTATGGAGCAAACAAAAGCGCAAGGTAGTTCGGGTAAGATTGTTTCATCACAGAGGAACGATAATAGATAAAATAAGTAGACGAGGAGAAAAATTAGTTGTGAAAATATGTGTGATTCGGGAAAAGAATTGTTTGTAGAGGAAACAGAAATAAAGCTAGAGCTTGGTGGCCCGGCTACCGCCCCGTTATAAAGGGGACGCTCCTAATATCCATCTATCCATCGTGCTCTAGTGTGATAGGAGAGCACTAGATGGCGACACACAGTGTTTGTCACGTCTTTGATGATGTACTGGCCAAGATTCACGGAAGATTCACGGTTTTTACCGATGAACCTTCGGAGCTTCGCCCACTCATCATCATTCACTTCGTGGATATGCGTGGATTTTTTTTTTTTCATGAAGTGGTGCGTGTTGCACACCCGGTGAACTGACGCAAGGTGTAGGTATCGCAGTCACTGCCAGACTTATGCGAGCGGGAGCGTCAACGAGCTGTCAGGGCTAACGAAGCTCACGGCACGATGACACGCTTCCTTTGACACGCTATATCTATGACACGGTTGACATGGGAACAACAGCCTTGGCTCACTGATGAGCGGACAATTTGGGAACACGCCGTTAATTGCAGCTTTTGCGATATGCGCCCGACATTTAGAGCAGTGACGGCGGAAGCGGTGCGATCGATTTACTGTTGAAAGCAGCGCTTAGGCCTGCCTACACACGCGCTACTCATTAGGCTAATGAAAGCACGAAAGAGTTGCTAACGTAATCCATCAGACGTGCACCAGTCGCTTGCAATCTTCTAAAGCGCATGCGCAGGAAATTCATTCAGAGCATTCGTGTCTCTTTTGCTGGACTTTATAGCTTTGTGAAGCAAATGCGAACAAGCGCTCCTATCTATCTATCTATCTATCTATCTATCTATCTATCTATCTATCTATCTATCTATCTATCTATCTATCTATCTATCTATCTATCTATCTATCTATCTATCTATCTATCTATCTGTCCGTGCGTCTCTCTCTCTCTATGTATGTATGTATGTATGTATGTATGTATGTATGTATGTATGTATGTATGTATGTATGTATGTATGTATGTATGTATGTCTAGAGCCAATTCGCTCACCTGGAAAGGTTATCTGTTCTAAACTCTGGTCTGGTTCTTTTGTTACGCCTTGCCTGTGCTCCGCTACAAGAATTAACAACGTCACTAGAACACCGGGAAACTTTGGAACTAGTGCAGTGCGCATACTTTGGATAGGAAAACTGTATTTGCGCTACATTCGAAGCGGATGCTTCATGAGCTCTCGTTTCGAACTTCGGTACGTTCAGGATCCTAATTACGATGCTGACTTCTCGTGTTAAGGCCGCCCTGAGCACGCTGGAGCGACCTTGCATCTACCGTTCGCAATTAGTTGCGTTTAGTTTACAGCTGGTAGTGGAATGTCGCAACGTGCGCAGCGAAAAGGTGGAAATGCGAGGACTTCGTGTTCGTAGCCCAGAAGAGGTGTATTACGTATCGTAGCACAGAACAGGTGAATTATGTCGCTAATTAAACGTTTCCTGCCTCGTCATGTTATAGGCCGGATAAACGGTCCGTAGTCCGCAGTACGCACTGATTACCATGTTCGGAGCTAAGCTGATTGGAGCAGGAGGAAGTCGGTGCCGCAGTGATGAAACGCCCAGCCATGATGAATCCTGGAAGCTGGGAGATCACGCGCCGTCTCTTTTGTGAAGCTGTTTTAGCATTTCATACTCGATAATGTGCTCTTTATTGCTTGCACACATTGCCGGTGTCTTTCTTTCCTTGTGTACTTTTTCTTTTCTTTTTTTTGTAATAAGGACTTTTCTCACGACGTATTGTACGTCTGTTGTACGCTGTACTTGCAGCAAATGAAATCACATAATCCTCGTTTTCTGTACCACCAGAGCTTCTCCCTAAAGAATCCCATTTCGTGCGTTATGATTAGAAATTTGAGGCTGAATTTATGCAGTACCGTTGTACTCTCACTTCAAGCATAGCTCCAAAGCTACAGCCAGGAACTGTTTGCCGAGCTGTCCGTGATTAATTTCGAGAAGCAAGAAGAGAACTTTCTTGAAGCTTTCCTATTTTAATCATGCCCTTACAAACTCTCAAAAATTCATTTCTTTGTAAAGCTACAAAGATCCAATAAGAATAAGAAAATTAACTTCCAAATTACGGAAACTGAGATCACGATGATCAGGATATGAGTTTTTCCTTATCATGCCCATATTCGGTACCCCTTAGAGGTTACGCTGACCATTATTATTTTTTTTTTTGTAAGGCTAGATTGATCGTTCACCTATGTTATATACGACAGGCTACAGTTGTTACTTTTGTTATAGTGGCTGTGTAATTATGGTGCTCTAAACCGTCTATTGCATTAAGTTTTTCACACACACACACACACACACACACACACACACAATATATATATATATTATATATATATATATATATATATATATATATATATATATATATATATATATATAAAATGCCATGTTTTGCAAAACATTTCAAGACCTTTGTGAGCCGCTGTGTAATAGGGGTGCTCGAATACCTACTGAGCAATATTGTTGGCCTTTTATATGGAGCGCAGTTTTGCTTTGTTGAGTGTAATTATGAGTAATTCTCATACTAAGTTTCTCTCGTCCTTTCCGAGCTAGACATATTGTATACAAACTTCACACTTTTACCTTTTTATTATGACAGACTCTACGTCACATTTCTTCTTCCCACTGCCTCACTTACGGATGTAATTTGAAATACTGTAAAGAAAACACTCGATTTAAACAACAAAGAGAGCAAACTGGTTTCACAAAGCGCTATTTTGCTATGGTCACAGCCATGCGATCAACCAAGGAATTGAGAAAGCTGCTGTCACAAAACCGTTTGTATAGCTTACGAAAAAATATTCGACTCGGTGTCGATAGCACTCTTAGAGGTACTGCGTCGGCAAGGAGTACTTGAGACATATTTGAACATTTTTGACGATATCTATAATGATTCTACAGCTACTTTCATTCTGAACAAGAAAATCGAAAAAAATTGTCACCGAGGAAGGTCACGCAAAGAGATAAAATCTCCTCAATGCTTGTTCACCGCATGCTGAGAAGAAATATTCATACGCTTAGACTGGGACTAAATAGGAACAAAGATTGCTGGAGAATACCTCAAAAACGTACAGTTTCAGACGACGTCGTGCTCTTTAGGACGACGGGAGAGAATAGCAAAAAATGACCGACGACCTAAACCGAGAAAGTACTAATGTCGGACAAAAAATTAATACGTTAAGGACAAAGATAATGCTGATAACCCGGCGAAAGCTCGCTGGTTTAAAATTAACCTCCAGCCGCTGGATCCTTTTCAAGAGTAGGCATATCTTGGTCATTTATCAACAGGGGAGCCTAGTGATAAATAGGAAGTCCGCCAACAAAATAAAGGTGGGCTGGCGCGCATGCGGAAGACACCGCCATATTATGACAGGCCATTTCCCGCTACATCTGAATCGAAAAGCGTTCAATCATTGTATACTGCCAGCACTAATGTACGGTGAAAGTTGTAAAATAACAGAGATATGAAAGAAAATTGAGGACCACTTAGCGTACGATGTAAAGCGAAATGATAGGTGCAACATTAAAAAAATCGTAATACAGCAGACTGGATCAGTGAAGAAACAAGTGTGGCGTACGTTGTAGTCGACAGTAAGCAAAAAAGTGGACCTGGGCTGGCCAGGTAATGACCAGGAAGGATAACCGGGGACCAACTGGAGCAACCAAAATGGTTACCAAGGGATGGTAAACGCAGCCGAGGACGATCGAAAGCTTCGTGGAGTGATGAATAATGTGGAATCAGCTAGCAGAAGCTAGGTGAATTGAACGTCATTGGTAGAGGCCTTGTTCTTTCCGCAGTGGACACATGAGAATAGTTTATTATTATTATTATTATTATTATTATTATTATTATTATTATTATTATTATTATTATTATTATTATTATTATTATTATCTCCCGTTTGTTTGATATAGCGCAGTGTATATGTGGGGCTCTTTCTTGGCGTCGAAAAAAAAAATGAATGAAGAGCTCTGCTGAATTGGCAACTTATTCGGTGGCAATTGTACGGACGACTGTATAGTACGTAATGAAGATTAGAAATTGCAAAGTAGGTAGCTCCTGTTTTGTGTTAGGAAGATGCGCGGAAATAGAATACGCTTTCATTATCAGTGTTACCGCTGAACGAATCTGAATGATATTTGCTGCTTTCACGCGACAACACTAGAAGTTGCACGTTGGCTTGTGTCTTCAACGTCATCTGAAATTTCTCACACGAAAGCGAACCACGTCTTCATAAAAGCAGTTGTAGATTTGTTGAATTTTAAGCGATGCATGTGAATTCATTCGCACACTTTACGTTTCCGAAATGGCACCAGATCTGACGTGTTGAGTTTGGAATCTACACAAGGCGAAGAAGCTCCTTCGCGAATTGATATTCCACGCAATGCTCCTTCCTGCACGACGCCACTTGTCATCGTGGATCTCTTGCGGATGATGATGTTCGCAATACACGTCGGTCATCTACGACCGAACTTGACTACGAAGAGTCGTTTAGTTAGGGTATGACGTGAAGTGGAAGCCGCAAGAGAACGAAGGAAACGGAAGTGACAATAGGAAGTGAGATAAGAGATGTCTTGCTCGGACCCTGCAAAACTGGCGAGCTCTTACACTGGCGTCGCTTTCGGAACGGTTAGGACATTCGTTCTAGGGTACGGCGAAAAGAATCGTCGTGATGAAATTGGTATAACTGGTTGAGAAAGGACAGCCCCGGCGTTTCGGCCGGCGTGTGTTCAGCTACAGCTAGAACTTTTCTCGCTTGACTCACTTCCGATGTCTAGGCGCAGCGCATCTGCCTTTGAGCACTGGATGCAGATGTGGAGCATGTAAAGCCCTGAATTACTAGCACTGAGAATTTCTGGGGAATAGGCCAACTTTGAAATAGAACAAGAACCAGTGAATGGAAGGGGAATTGAAACAAAACAAAAAGATAATTATTTGGCATGGATTGCGGGAGCAACTCCCGCAACTCATACAATATGGCTGTGTGGTCGGAAATCCGCAAATGCAGAACAACCAGTTCTATAACACGTTTATAAACTGCCTGTGGCTGCCAGGTAGTCGAAAGCTGCTGAGGATTACGAGTAACCTTGCGTTGCATTTTATACAAGCGCGCTAAATTGCGAAAACGTATAACTTCCTGAATTACCACCGCCCCAAAATACAGCCAAAACATCGCCGCAGCGATACTGTAGATATTAACATTTTGTTTTAATCGCTGATTGGTGCAGTACATATCGAGCGAAACAAGCTTTTCGTTTTTATTCATCGCTTAAGAGGTACATGCATTTAGAACCATTTCAAAACTACTGGAAGAGAAGAAATAAGGCTACACTATGACTACGGCTTACGTCATAGGATAGACCAATATGGCTGTTTGAGCATGTATGTAAGGCACCACAAATGTTTATAGCGTGTAAACGCACGCGGACAGCACCTGTCCGTTGTCCTTCCACTGTTATCCTCTGTTTACGCACTATCTGAATTTGTCATGACATAGGATGGGTTGCCACACGCCAGAACGAGCAACGTAATTGCGCAAGTACAGCCGAGATATCGCTGCCTCTTCTCCAAGGGCGACAAGTGAAGGGAATTAATGAAATAAGGCCTTTGGAGATAGTTTCGCACACACCGCAAGGGGGAGAAGAATAGCGTTATTGTCGCTACGACTCCAAGCAAGACCGCTCTCCCTCACTTGAGCCCAGGGCCCTGCCACCTCTCTCTCTCTCACGCTTCCTGTCTGCTCACTCACACTTATTTTTCCTTGTTCTGTTCTCCCAACGCTTTGTGTGACGTCTTTCTTCACGTTGGCTGCTTGCTCTACGTTTCCGCCCATCAACAGTCTCCGTCCCTCTTCTTCTCTGTAAGAGCACTCGGGTAACGTCGTAAGCGAGGAACAAATGAGCCACCGAGCGAAACCTGCCATCCCGCAGTTTGCAGCTGACTTGCAGTTTGTCTCGGCTAAGCGGCACTCGGCTGAGGAGCGCAGCCTGCGATTGACTTCGCGGGGGAGCTCGCAGATAGCAGTTGGCTGGGTGTGCCCGAGGCTGACATATCAGAGCGTCTAACGTCGCGGAGCGGTCAGCCACGGCAAAACAGGAGTTGCACCACCTACGCTCTCTACACACCTTAGGTGAGCCTAGGCTCCCGAAGGCATCCGAAGTTTGGTGTAGGAGGAATGGGTCCGAAAAAAGAAGCAGGGAAGTGGTCATGCCATTGTTGAACAAAAAGGAAAAGCGTGGTTTAAGGGGCCGGTAAGCTGCCCAAGGGCATATCCGTGACAGTGGTGC
Source organism: Hyalomma asiaticum (assembly GCA_013339685.2). Lineage (NCBI taxonomy): Eukaryota > Metazoa > Arthropoda > Arachnida > Ixodida > Ixodidae > Hyalomma > Hyalomma asiaticum. The sequence continues at coordinate 61,035,744 of CM023483.1, forward strand.
GGAAAAAAATTTCGAACTGTCGAACTCTTGAAGGTTCTTTCTCTATTGGGTTATCCTTTAATTACACCTTTACGCTTGTAGCATGACGTACCAGCCATTTGTAAGTTCGTTTGTGAAGCATCAGATGAACATGGTTGAGGTCGACTTGTGTTCTTGACGCCTCACGTACACCGCGAGCACATTTTACTTTTTTTTTGTTCTTGCGCATGCGTGCGTGTGCTTGCCCGTACGGGTCCTCTGGAGCCTTAGCGAACAAAAGCCTGTAGAACCGTTTCTTATGGGTATTTGTCGTCTGGCAAATATCATGAAGATAAACGAAACTTCATGTTCGAGAAGGCTTTTTCAGCAGGTTTACTTCTGCGGTTGCAGTTACGGCGACGCGGCATTCGCGACAAAATTCTTATAAATTCTAGTTAAATTTTTAATATTTCACTTGCCGCCCTCGCCGATCACAAATACACCATCACATTCTCCTTCTTAGTGCAGAATACGTAGAGTAGGTTAACGCTTTAACTCGTTAACAACAGATCATCTCTATTATCTTGCAGTGGGAAACGTTTACCAGTAATTTAAGACGGACATGCACTGTTAAACGAGTATAACCCCACCGGTTTCTGAACTGTCGTTTTGGTGAGAGCAATAAAAATTCGCACGGTTCAGCGAAACACCCTAGAAGCGCGCCGATGCGGTCATCCCGGGTCACGGAGCGACAAATTGGTCCCGCAGGTCGTAATATCGCTCGGAGCTGCAACGGGGAACCATAACTCAGCCCACAGGAGCAAGTAGCCGCCTACGGGAGTTTTCTAATTAAGCTCCGTGAGCGGGCCATGACCGGCAAGCTGGAAGATGGATGTGCTGAAATAGGTTTCTTTTCTCTTCCACACGGCCTCCCGTTTGTCGTCGTGGACCCCGTGCGCCGCCACTGCTCTTGTTCGTATGAAACACGCGACAACTTTTTCGTCTATGTAGGATTATGAATAGCGAGAGCGTACTTATTGTCCCATGCAGCGGGAGACATATGGAAATTCTTGGCGTCCCATATGACGGGCGGTGAATCTGAGAGATGCCAGCTGCCAGTTCCTTGTTTCTTCTGCAAACTTATGGAACTTGCTGGAAACTTCGCATACGACTGTTGGTACGACAGGTCGTGGTGTGTTTGCGCGTAGAACGGATGGGTAATAAAGGGTGTGGAGGGAAATGGAGTGCATACCGCCTGCTCGTATGTATGTATGTATGTATGTATGTATGTATGTATGTATGTATGTATGTATGTATGTATGTATGTATGTATGTATTTATGTATGTATGTATGTATGGATGTAAGTAGGTATGTATGTATGTATGTATGTATGTATGTATGTATGTATGTATGTATGTATGTATGTATGTATGTATGTATGTATGTATGTATGTATGTATGTATGTACGTACGTGTGTTTGCAACTACGTAGAATTAATAACAAAGCGATAAGGAGAAGCCATCACAGTGCGATGAGATGACCTTTCTCTTTGAAGCTCATATCGCAAATGCCTCGCTCCATGACAAACACAATATTCTCCGTTCTTTCAAGGTTGGAATTTCGTTGAGGATGCGAACGTCGCACCGTCTTTATTGAGGTCTATGTTTGAAGTATACGCAGAACGGTGATGAAATTCCAAAGACCAAGCATTTCCTCGTGGAGGTGGATGTCCCGGTATCTGAATTGCTCGTCGCTGTATTGAACGTAACTCCAGATTGTGGGCTTTCAGAAGGTGCACAGAAACAGCTCATGCGCAAGTGTCGCCAGAATGGCAAATAAAAAATAAACGTTAGAGAATACTGGAATCCTTTGAAGTTTGAATGCCTAAATTCAACGTTGCACGCACATCAGTTTGCTATGGTTCAGTAGGCGACCTTTAGTGCGCGAATATTTTGGGTACCAAGGCTGGTGCATGTTTATCACTAGGTAATAGGAGACAGAGGGATCGAGAGAGGAAATCAAACAAAATTCAGCTGATAAGAAGGGACGCGTTGTTCATCGGCTGCATACTTTAGATTTAATAATCTATGTCTCGTTCCATGTCGGTGTGCCATCGACGGGTTATTATGAGGAGCGTTATTAATCTTTCGCTTCACTTCGTTATCTTTTTAGGGGTATCAGAGAAAAGCCAACGGAAAGATATGAAAATCATTTGGATGTTGACATACTGCATATGTCTTACAAAACAATCGAAACTCGTGGTTCGCACCCTTCGACTGATGCTGTCGTAGGCGCTCACAGTACTGCGAGAAAGCGTGACCTTTAGAGGGATATACGGTAAGCTTCAGCATGTTTAATGTACGTGACCTAGGAATAATAATAGGGATATATTGAAAGGTCATTGAGGGATATAGGGGACCTAGCGTACGTATAATTCTCTTGAACGAAATATCTTTAAAAAAAAAAAGGCGACGTTATAAGGCTTAATAGAAAGTAATCAGTTACGCTTTCTTCGACAGAATTGAGCGAACGAGCAATACGAACTCTATGAGCAAGGTCGCCTAGCTGTAACATATTGCTAAAAAATGCTAACATATTGCCGCGCACTGGTCCGTGCCCAGCTATACGCTGGCAGCGACGAAGACTAGGCATGACATATGCTCGAGACTACGAACGTTTTTCTCAGAGACAAAGATGAAGACGCCCTTCGGAGTCCTGCCTCTGCGATCCTCTTGTTAGAGCACTACTTTCATCGCGTACTCTATCAGTAAACGCACCGCGTCTTCAGAACCGCGACAATATATAAGGACGCTGTGGGAAGCTCAACAGATATGACGACGTGCTGCTGAGCAGAAAAGCACTGCGTCACCGTTTCGTGTCCTGCCCTCAGCGTTTGCCTTTCTATGACGCACCGGAATGAATAAATTCTACCTTTATGCTCTTTGTGTTGCATATAGTGAGCGTGAGGGCGACTTGTTTTAGGAGCGAAGCTCCTTAGGATGTGGGTCGTTCCCTCCTCCGTACATAGTATGTAGCCACCTCCAGTTTAATGAAGTGTTCACTAGATGGCGTGATGGCGCCGCGGTGCTCGCTTCATTCAGATGTATGGGAACGCGTAGCATGGGAGTCTGTCTGTCCGTCCGTTCGTCTATAGAGGCTAGAAGGTTTTCCTAGTGTCGTGAAAATCGTGAGCTATGTGAAATAGTTTGCTATGCTCCGGCAGATATCGCTAGCGCCCGCAGGCTGGCGCGCTTTTCGGCGGGCGCTCGCAAGTTCGGAGTGTTTTCCATCGACCGCTACTCCGGGATACCTTTTCCAAGGAAACACAAGTACAAAACAACAGGGACACAATCACGTACGAGGTCCCAGTAGCTTTCAAAAGTTAACGAGCATGTTAAAATGACTATTGATAAAATAAAACTTTGGTTTGAGCGAGTTGGACCACAGTTAAAACAACAACGGAGAGAAACGAGACCGTGCGCTTGGTATGTTTCTGTGTAGTTGAACTTGCGCTGCTGTTTGACCCAGAGTGATGAAGGGCACGCAAGCAGCCAAATAAAATGGAATCTTTTTTTTTCTTCAACGGCAAAAAGTGACACCAAAAAGCGCGCGCTGACCACTGGTGACAGCTAGCTCAGTACCACATCCTGGACAAAGTCGTATTTCGTCGACCTTCAACGCCAGGGCAGCATCTGACTCGTTGCTTACGCAAAACTCGTCCATCTTAACGCCACGGCAAAACACGCGGCAAGTATGCAAGTTTTCCTGCGTCGCAGCAGCTTCCATGGACGTCGAAAATCCACGGCGCTTCGAGACACGGACGTCACACGGCTCCGTGCCGGTGTGCCATGCAAAGCACAAAGCAGTGGCATCACATGGAAGCTGAATCTTGCTGCGGAATGCCGACGGTAACTCAATTTCCCCCAACGGGCGCGGCCTATGCGGCGTTTCATCCGTGCAGAGGGTCCGTGCTTCGGCGGCTTCAGGTGGGTCGTTGTTCAGATCTCTGCGCTTCGCCGGTGGTATATAGCTGTTGCTCTTTTTCGGTAGCTGCTTCGTGAAATCTGATAGTGCGTCAGGAAAAATTGTGGGAACAGCGTCCTCCGGACGTTAGCGGTCGAGCTCGACAACCTCCCCGTTAAGCGCCTGAACGTTCCTTGAATGAATCGGTGGTCGAATGGCGAGAACAAAAAATGAAGGTATCCGAGAGCATCGTGTCGTCCCTTTGATATTCCGAGCCCATCCCTTCAGGCGAACAGGGTCAGACGAAGCGTGGAACAACGAAACCTTTTCTGTTGACTTGTAACCGCCTTTACAAGGAACAAAACACTGTCCTCTCTTTTTCCGAAGGCCTTGTCACAGAAGTCCAGCACGTTGCATCGCATCAGGTCGTGGCACTGAGGCATAAACGTAAAAATACCGTGGTAACGAGATAAACACTGCCGACACAGGTGCTACAGCAGACTGGCGACTTTGGTCTGCATTCCTTTGGCTGCTTCGGCACAGACCCGCCTGAGAGCAGCAGCGCCCTCATCTACCCCCTCGCCGAGCACCCAAACTGGTTTCACCGGCGCTTACGGAAAGGGCGCCCGTTCCCGACACTAGGAAAACCTTTCCAGTCTCTATAGTTCGTCCGTCCATCTGTCTGTCTGTCTGTCTGTCTGTCTGTCTGTCTGTCTGTCTGTCTGTCTGTCTGTCTGTCCGTCCGTCCGTCTGTCTGTCTGTCTGTCTGTCTGTCTGTCTGTCCGTCCGTCCGTCTGTCTGTCTGTCTGTCTGTCTGTCTGTCTGTCTGTCTGTCTGTCTGTCTGTCTGTCTGTCCGTCCGTCCGTCTGTCTGTCTGTCCGAGAGCTGCGGTGCTGCTTAGCTAGTACGTGAATTGATCAATAGATGGCGTGGAGGCGCTCGCTACGTGCTCTAGTGTGATAGGAGAGCGCTAGATGGCGACACACAGTGTTTGTCACGTGTGATTCGGGAAAAGAATAGACCCCTTTCCTAATTCAGTCTGGCGACACTGATTCAAGAGGCACTTCAGCTCTGCTACTCATCACTCTATACGCTGTCCGCCATCAGTTGGTCGGGGAGTGCGGCGTTGTTCGGTGCGTACGAGAGGCAGTGCTTTTTTGAGGTGTCCCGTTCTAGTGCGCGGTCGAAATTGGTTGGCGGCTTATGTTTTTTTCTGAGAGTTGGGGCGCAGCGGCATCATGTCGTGGACCAATAGCCTGACCATTATACCAAAAAGCCTTGATATAGGCAAAGTAGAGGCCTATCGAACGTCGAAAAGCGCCGGAAACCGCAACGAACTGCGGAGCCACAAGTTCGTCGCAGAAAGCTACGTTCAATGCTCGACCATAGAAACACGTGCCGACACAAAGAAGTAAGTACTCTCACAGTCGTTTTCTTTTCGCATGTTCACTGGTGGTGTGGTTAAACGTTACAACGGCAGTTCGCGAGGCACGCGGTCTGACTAGCTCGTGTGTACGAAGTGACCTGCTATGCATGAAATCTATCTCCATACATCTGTAACGCCTGTTGCGCGTATGTGCTTTGCTGGCGACAGCAGAAGTTAACTCGTCCTTCTTACTCCGATGCAGTTATTCCACACTTGTCCACGTACGCGCGAAGTGCTTCAGGAGCCAGAAAAAGACGGCAACACCGTACACCGCAGTGGCGCACCGACGGGGGGGGGGGGGTTTCGGGTGTTGTAACCCCCCCCCCCCCCCCCTGAGGCCGACCTAATCCCATCCCACTCCGTAACTGCTCCCATGTCCTAGAAGAATGTGGCGCTAATGTCTCTGCAAAATGCCGAAAAAATAATAAAAATAATCATCATCATTGATGTTACTATTATTTGGCATTTTATTTACTTTTTCTTACACACGCAACAACTGTGTAATGGCATGCCCGGCCCTTCGTGAAAAATTGAACCCCCCCCCCCCCCCTGGTAGAGATTCTGGGTGCTCTACTGGTACACCGTGTCCGCCGCACTGACACATGATGGTTACGTGCGAGAATGCGTATGCGAATGCGCCGCCGGAGAAAATGGAGCATGTCACCATGTAATGGGACTGTTGAAAGTCCTTGTGCTCCTTATCACAAATGGGTATGAGGAGCCTCCGCCAGAACTGTCATGTACGGAACTTCCTCAATTGTTGAGGCGGCCCCGGGGGCAGAAAATACCGGCTTCCAGCGTTGATGACATTGATTGGAGAGCCGCAAGGCCAGAGGGTGTGTATAACCCGCTCCAGTCGCGTCTTTATGAAGCCAGAAAAAGGCCGAGGTCCCTAGAAGACGTTCAGGAAGCTGCAAAACAGTTTGCAATCGAGATGGCTGCGCATACTAAGAGTTCACTTCTGGGGCACTGGAAGTCTACAGCACCGACAAAAGCAGACAGCTTGTTTGGCGACACGTGTAGGCAGCCTCTTGTGGAGCCAGAAACCGATTGTGCCACACGACTTCACGACTTATTTGTGCCCAGAAATTCAGCAGGGTTCAGCTACGCAGCTGACACCCCCGTGCAGCTAGCACTTTTTTCAAAAACTGTGCCCACTGTTGTGTCGTGTGTGGGCCTGCCACCAACGCAGCAAGCTGTAATCGAGGCAAGTACATGCATGTAAATACCTGTTGGCATGTGGAATGGCACAAAGCACAGAAGACAGGCTTAAACCAACCTCTTACCAGTAGGGGCAATGCATAGTATGCGTGTAGCATGAAATAAAGCACGGAAAAACAGGAATGTTGTGGATAACTTCCAAGTAGAACCTGCTCTTTCATTTTGTGCTTTTTTCATGTCTTATAAACATAACTTGTACTAATCAACCTATTTCTACAACTACTTTCGTTCGTTTTAGCAACCAGGCATTGTAAAGTGTGATTATATTGGCATTTTTTGTGTTAACCCCAACATGTGCTGCACCTTTATATGCAGGCTCTCGTGATGTCTGTTGACGAAGCTCGCAAGCTTGAGCAGACCTCTCGCCAGCAGAGCCAAAGTGCAACATGGAGAGCTGCTCGCAAAGACCGCTTAACGGCATCTAACTTTGGTGTTGCCGTCTCTCGTGAAAAGTGGACGGAGAAAGGCCTGCAAAACCTCACCACTGACAGAGATCTGTCTCGAGTAAGGGCCATACAGTAAGTATGAGTTGAACATTTTATTGAAAAAGTTGGTTTGTAATAAAGCAAGAAGATATGGTACAGTAACACAGTGTACACGTTAAGTAACTTCCTATGCCCTGTTTACATCTGCTATACGTAGCGTTGCTTCCAGTAAACACCAGTGGCTATAAGTGATTTGCACTAATGAATACACAGGTGCAATGTTATCAACAAATCACACTCATGTGTCTACTATCACAGTATTCAAGAAAATTTGAAAAAGGAAGTAGCTTTGCATGCTGTGTTTAACATATGTATACACCTTGTATGCACTGCAAAATGTTGATTGTATCGTAGAATGCAAGCATGACTAAGCCTGCAAAATATTGCTGTTTCAGGTATGGAGTTTCAAGTGAAGCCGTGGCTGTTCAGAAATACGAAACAACGCTGCGCACCATCAGGCACAACATCCAGACATTTCACTGCGGCCTTGTCGTGGACCCAGGATGCCCGTGGCTTGGTGCCTCTCCTGATCGTGTGGTATGGGACCCCGAGGAACAGGAACCTCATGGCATAGTAGAAATCAAGTGCCCCTACTCAATGAAAGACCTTAAAGAACCATGTATTCAAGGCTCATGCCTTATAAAGGACAATAATGGCACATATAGGCTAAACCGCACCCACTGTTACTATTATCAGGTGCTTGGGCAGATGGCAATTGCAGGGGTGACTTGGGGCGACTTTGTTGTGTATGCTCCACAATTTCTGGTTGTCGAAAGAATTCGATTCAATGAATCTGAGTGGAACAAATGCAGAATGAAGTTGGACAGCTCTTATTTCTCGACACTTCTGCCGTACTTGGCACAAAAGTCATGCACTGCATAGGTCGGCAAAATTTTTTAACTCACTCAGACGCACTCATGCTGTGAAAGCTCACTCGAACTCGGATTCACCGAAATTTTCCTCTACCGGACTCACTCATACTCACAGCTCGATCTGAGTCTGAATGAGTCGACTCATGAGTGAGTTTGCTGACCTATGATGCAGTGCACAGGATGATTTTTGAACTGTTGATGTGTCAATAAAATTGATACTACAGAGTCTTGTGTTCTTGCAACTTGAGTAAAAGTCGTGGCTTTCACTGAGCCATCTTGGTTGTCCCTGCAAAGTTACACTGAACTGACACGACACGTACATGCCTGCAGCAAGACTGTTGCTACTGCAAACCCTACGTTGCTATTAAAGGACTTTGGAAATTGCTTAAGAATGCACACAATGCCCAAATTTCACTGGTGATTGGTGCAATAGACAGTGGAATAGGCCTATCAAAAATGTGGAAGGCCTTAATTCGTTGAATGCGTCGCTCGACATGTATTCTGAGGCTTGCAATTTCTTCTGTTGCTCTAACTTCTTCAGTCAGGCGCTGCCTCTGCAGGAAAGGGGGAATGTTCAAAGCAACTCCTTTTGCGCTGAGCAGGTCCTGTACCTTGATGCCCTTGTCAGCCATTACCGAGTCGCCAGGCTGAAACTGTAGGTTTAAAACACCACTTTTTTCGGCAAGCTCTTTGTCTGACACTGACCCTGTAAATAGCTTTGACAAAAACGTGATCGCGCCGTCGGGTGCAACGACAACCAAACCTTTCATTGTATTATTTGGTTTGTAGGTTGAGTATGTAGCTGACTGAAGAACCAGGGAAATTGGTACTTCGCATCTCAGTTCTGTTGTGTCAATAATGGCCCTTGTTGTTGGGTATCGCTCTTTAAAAATGGCTGGCATGGTTCTGTCAACCTCCTCTCTACTCACCCATAGGTCCATCTGGCCAACTTGCAAATAAATGAAGCTGATCCATGTGGTGCATATTCTTGAAACTGTAGCAACTGACACCTTGAACCTGTATGCTAGGTCCCTTTCGAAGAGACCGAGGCGCAGCCTCACAAGAACAAGAAAAAGCTGGTCCTCGGCTGTCAACATGTGTGGCCTTCCTGCATTACTTGGCCTACCTGAGTAGCTTCTAGACCATACTCTTATATTTTCTGCATTCTCACCGGGGTCTATCAAACGCAGAAAGCTCATGAATGATTCAAAGTTGGGAAGCCCAGTGTAGAAGCTTATGTCCTCAGGGCTGTCCATGAAACATTCGATTGAAAATCGCCTGCTTTTCTGTTGATCAAGTTTTTTGTTTTCCATAGTGACTATTTCGCACTCTCTTTGAGCTTTATAAAGCGCATCTTTTGCTGACCTCACCTCCTTGGTTCTAGCTTCCAAGTCTCTCTTTAGCTGTTGAACGTGGACTTGAAGCAGAGATAGCTGCATTTCGAGCTCGGGCACTCTCGCTGCACTGGCACTCGCACACTTGACCTCTTCGGTCCTACCTTCTAAATCGCTTTCCAGTTGGATTGGTGCTCAGACAGCTGCTCCTCCAGATTGACCACTGTGGCTGCACATGTGCGTCCACACACTTCCTGGCGCTCTTGAAAGCCCGTCGCACTGGTTGGCGCTGAAGCACTATCACTGCACTCGGTGGCGTCCAGAACCTCATCTGCTGTCGCGCAGTCCCGCGACACGGCGACATCGCCACCGGGAGAAAGCGTTGTTCCCAACGCAAGCTCGGAGCTGCCAGCCTGACCGATGGCGGACAGCCGTTGCGCTCGCGAGACGCACTGCTGTCGGTCCCTCGGCTTTCTTCTAGCTGGACGCTGGGGTTTTCCAAACGCAAACACGCTCGGTACGGCGTCAACACGAAGATAACGCCGACCGCCGACTACATTCGGCAAGTAGTCGTCGCTGGCGAAATGTGTCGAGCACACTTTTGTGTGCTTCGTCACGGCAAACAACTTTCCTTCGTCGCGTTTGATTGCAACAAGCCATCTCTTTTTCAGAAGCGGGTCCTTTGGGAAGGCGAAGAACGACACCTGCAAGTCGACAAAAGCGACGTAAGACGCGCGCTAGCAAAAGTAACACATAGGAAGCTAACGAAATGTATAAACGCAGACTTGCCTTCGAGCCGTCATCGCCTAATACTCCTCGCTGTTTGCAAAGCGGCACGCAGCAATGCACAGGCATGTCACCGAATCCACAAGCGATAGGATTTTGCGGCGAGCTAGGGGTGCCGTTCGCCGGTTCTCTACGTGTAGCGCCTGCGAGTCCGACCAACTGATGGCGGCCGTCTCATAGTCCCCATCCTTCTCAATAGGTGGCGCTGTATTCCGAAAAGGGTCTATTGTTTGTAGAGGAAACAGAAATAAAGCTAGAGCTTGGTGGCCCGGCTACCGCCCCGTTATAAAGGGGACGCTCCTAATATCCATCCATCCATCCATCCATCCATCCACGTCTTTGATGATGTACTGGGCAAGATTCACGGAAGACACACGGTTTTTACCGATGAAACTCCGGAGCTTCGCCCACTCATCATCATTCACTCCGTGGATATGCGTGGATTTTTTGGTCTAGTTAGCACTTGCTACATGACAACTTCCGCTAAAGAAGGCGCGGGCCCTGGAAAAGAAACACAAATATGACGAAGTCGGCGTTGTGTTTGTCGTCGTTTTTGTGCTGCCCTTATTGTCCTGTTTACATTGTCCGTAGTGTGTGCCTTCTTTTTTCTTCTGCTTTTTTTGCAACGATTACGTCACGTATGGTCAGCACTTGCGAACATGGACATGTTTACTCATGTCGCTTAGATTGCGCTTATTGATTGGGTATTGACAGGTTAGCGCTACTGCTTCTGGCTAACCCTTGTACAACAGCTTTAAACCTTGTTGTTTTCTCCTTTGTGTGCCCACTAGCGCCCGGTTGTATTTTGTTTCTGTTTGATTTTACGAATGAGACATCGTCAGTAAGCAGTGTTGCTGCTCGTATGTTGACACAACGGTTCACGCAATTACTATAATGAAGTTACAGGTGTACACGGATGCTCTTTGATAAATTAAAAGGATGAGCCTAACGACAAGCTTACCTAGGAAGCTGCGCTTCGGAGAGCAGCAAAAGAACAAAACTGAAACTCGCGCGCTTCAATAAAAAATTGCCGCAAGTTGTTTCTTACTTACTTGTATTATTCTTTATTCATGAATTTGTAAACGTTTTACTCATTCGAATGACTACCCGCGTGTGGTGGTGAAGCGCTGAGCAACTGTCAGGTTTCACCGCACCTCACTTGATACATTATTAATGCGAAATTTTCAACGCTACAAAGTACAGGACAAGTAAATCAGTCGTGACTCAAAACATACGCACGCACGCACGCATGCAAAAAAAAAATCAATGGTACATCACTGAATGTGACTAACAGATTGGTCACTGTTGTGTGCTGCGGCTGTATCTAAAGGACACACGCCACAAAAAATAATGAAGGTCTTGGAGATACTACTACTGGACCAGCCAACAAGTAACGAATGGCTATAGTGATCTATAGGATCAATAAATTACGCAGGCTACTTTAGACCATTTTAGATGACCATAGAGCTTGAGGCCATGAATTTAATACCGGCCATGGTGGACCGCATTTCAATGTTGATGGAACGCGAAGGCAGTAATGTATGCATAACCTTCGGTACACGTTAAAGAACTTTCGTTAAAGGGCCCCACATTAGACGATACATGGCAGTCCATGGCCGAATTTGCTTCAGTTTTCGTAGAAAGAGCTCTGTTTCATTAGTCGGTCAGCTTCTCTATGAGGCTTTAGATGCACTGACTGTCTGAAATTTTCCCACACGAACAAGGAACCGTAGAGCTGTAGGAGAATACGGCGAAGGCCTCCTACAGCGAAGAGATGACGGAGAATAAAGACCCAGTTTGTGGTTTTAGCACGCAAAACCACATATCTTATTTCCTAAACTGTAGCATACACTTTAACATACGTCATTAACGTGTTCATTAATACGGAACAGACGTCATTACGGATGGTACGATATAAAAATAAAACAAAAGAGACATTGCTTACCTAAACTGAGTTGTTTCCACTGAGACCGCTGATTTGACCCGTGTCACCAAAATACGGATGATGTTCACCAGAAAAACGAAGTTGACCTGCAGCGCACAAGATGGCGAAGTAAGACACTTGTCTTTTTTTCTTTTTTCGACGTATTTCTTGCAAGAACTAAAGTGTCCCTCTTAAGTGTGTATTGAAAGAGCGTAACTTACAAGAATGGCGACGAGTCGTGGGCCAATGAGGAGCCACACGTAACGGTTGGCACCGTAGCCTTCCCAGCATGCCGAGCGAAGTTCCTGTTCCATGAGGTAGGCCCAAGTCAGTATGAATACTAAAGGGAGACCTGAAAAGAAATTATTATTGATGGGGTTAGCCTACGCAGGGTCGTATTATTTACTAATAATAGCAAATAAAGACTAATGAAATTGATAGCAACAAAAATAATAGAGTACACGCTAGGGATGACCGCTAGCTTATTAATATATATAAGAACAAGGAACCAACAAACAAACCAACAAAACGGACTAGCGCATGCCTAGGATATTCGGGGTATAGTTAAAAACGTGTTAGTGCACCACAAGCACCGGGTATCTCTCGGTTTAACTTGTTCACAGTTAGTCACACACTGCTGCTGACCATTGATTCGATCACGGCTATTCGAAATATTCAGATTTTAAGGATGCCCACGACAAGGATCAATAATAATTCCCAGCTTGTCAACGCCCACTGCAGGCTTGTCTCATATATTTCTCCAATTAATCCTGTTCTATGCTAACTGCAGCTATATTATCCTCGCACACTTCTTTATCTCATCTGCTCACTTAACTTTCTGGCACAATGTGCCACGCTTCCCGTCTCTTGGGATCACTTCCGTTGCTGTCAATAACCGCCGATTATCTTGCCTTCTCATTAGAAGCCATTGTCATGCCCATGAAACATTTGTCCATGTAAGGGAAAATAATAGGCGCAGTGTTAAGGGATAAGAAGAGAGTGGTATGGGTCAGGGAAAAACACGTGTTTAGGACATCTTATCAGTGACTGAGAATAACTGTAAACATCTTTACTTGCGAAGAAACCAAGAGCATGTGGGAGGACTGCCTAGTCCAACAGTCCAGTGGTCGCCGGACTATCGGACTAGGCGACCATTTCAGAGATCGAGATCAACCAAGTAACCCAATAAAGAGTTGTGCCTTATCAATGTTTTGCGATTGGTAAGTTCAAAGCCCTGTCACATCGACGACTAACGTGGTAATTATGCAGCCAAGAAATATACCACCGTACTGAAAAGTGACGTGGTCGCAATCTTTCAACACAGCCCCAACATTAATCAGAAAACTGCGAAAATGCAAAACTTTGCATTTGAAACGTTGCCTAACTGTAGTGAAGGAAAGAAATTTATGACGCCGCACTTACAGCTTCGACCTCCGTGTCGCATTAACAGAGCACGCGATGCAGACATTCTCAAGCACGGCTGTAATAAACTCCCTGAAGTGCTAACTGTCGTTTCGCGTGCCTCGATTTCACGTACGAATACCGAAGCGTCGGGGCAAATCGACGCACCCGAGAATGAATGCTTAAATGACGACACCGCCAAATTGGCCCTCTTGGGAACAGACGATACGTTGACGAGGCTTCGTTACATTAAAAAAAGGAAAAAGGAATAGCCTTCTTTCATAGCAACTTGCTTATGTAATGTTCCTCGTAAGCGCAGCACGCACATGTGCAATTATAATATTTAACCACATTTTTCGTGCCTTTCGCGAGAAGCTCTAATTAAGCCGAAGATGGAGATGTTCTTTTTTATTAAAGTACGAGTTCGGCTGCAACGTGATCGTCTTCTGCAGTGGACAACGCCCAGCTTGCGAAAACCAGCCGGCCACGATCAACCGTGCTGCGGCTGAGTACTGCGGGGCTGAACTAACGAGTTAAAGAGGCGCGCCATTGAGATGTCACCCAAGTATGGCACGCAGGGAGGGGTGCATCTCTCTCAGCGTGTCGTTCTTTGAAAACTAGCCAGCAAGAGCTTCGAGCAGCAACGGTTTTTCGATAACAAATTCGTTTTCGTCCCTGTTCTCTTATTTATTTCGGTATTTTTTTTTACCAGGGACGGGTGTTTTTCAGAGAGTCAGTTCGTGCGATAGCGCACCAGTAAGCTTATACGGCCGCACTGGAACGCTATCGCCCACCTAGAGTTCCACCACTGTCTGTGGTAAGGCTTGCTGTCCCCTCTCACGCCAAACAGAAATGCACGCATACGAAACGAAGAGCTGGGCCAGAACAGGAAGGGCTGGCGATCGATGCCTGCTGGTAGAGTGGCACCCTCGACACGGCTGGCGTCGCAGGCTCGGATCGCCTCGATTGAGAGGTGGTGTAGTGCTCCGGGTGTTTTGCATAATTGCTAGGGGAACCCGTCCGCCCGCCCCCGACGATTGCGAGAGAGCGCGCACAGGCCAAACCGAGACGCGCCGTCACACTCTAAACGACGCGGCTCACCGGTGCCACGCGATCCGGTGCGCGGACGTCAGTGATCTTTTAACCTCTGCCGCTGGCGACTGTGTTTGGATGCGCTTGTGGAGGAGTGAGAGATGGCGAAAAAAACTCGTGCGCTCCTTCCGCTCCGCTAGACTCGCAGTGGGCGCGTCAGTTGTGTTCTTTTTTTTTCTTTACTGCGTTGTGTGGGGAAAGTTGGAAGTTCGTTGCGAGTTGCTTTGGGCTGTTGCGGATTCGAGGCTTGACTTAAAACTTGGGCGTCGCTTCCAATAGGACGCGAGAGGACATATAAGCGTGTAAGTTGGGCACGTGCAGGAAAGATGTAAGAACGACACACAAGAAAAAAAAGATATGCAACATGTAGAAGCTTGTGTACGACATTCTGCTTTTTATTAGTTAGTGAGTAATTAAATAAAGCAGAGAAAAACTCATCGCAAGTGCATACCGATCCGAGCAACTGGCTGGCCAAGGGCAGGGAACCTAAACGTAGGCAACCTCCCGCACTTTCCAAAGTATTGCAATTTTCTTTCGTGCTTCTCGGTTTTTCTTGCTATCTCGTGGTGCTGTTACCCCTGTACGCGGTATGAAATAACTCGCCCAGATGAAGCTGTTAGCGTAGTGTACGTTTTCTGGCTCTTCCTTCAAGCGAATCTCAGGTTTTTAATGCTTAATAGAATACGGGTGATATACCAATGCTCTTAGTGAATATAGGACTTGCTCGCAAGTCACAGTGCTGCTTTCATGTCCAAGCACGGGGAGATGGGGGAGAATGAGGGGAGGTAGTTACAACGCCATGTATGGTGTAATATCACCAGCAGGTCTTACGTATTGGGTTACCTGTGATGCGGTATAAAAGAGACTATAATGAGATCTTCCATCCCACGTACAGTTAAACGCTCCCGTGTCCGAGATTCCAGTCTTTCCTCCTGTAAGAACTGCAGGCAGTCCCAACCACTGAAGTCCGCGACACCTCATAGCTCGCCTCACGCCTCGTGGTTCACATCACCCACTCAAAACGGAGCAGCCACAGAGATTACTCCTGACCGGACAAGCATTTCTCCGCCACAAACTGCTAACGTGAACACTGTTCATGTCTAGGCCAAGAAGTCACTCAAAAATACGCCTGTCTCTACCCCTCTTAATGACTGTGAGCCGAGTCATTTTTATCGTGGACGGGATTTGTACATAAAGTAAAAAGATAGCAACGAACAGATGAAGGGTGTGCATCTGGAAGCGTGTGCATATGGCGTACAACTGGCAGAAGAGCCTGGGGTATACAAGTTTTGAAACTGACGCTGTAGATGACATGGGTTGTTGACAGTGTGTACGAAAACATAACCTGAAACGGTCTGAATACGCACGCAGCGCGAGTAATACGCAGGAGAAAGGGATCCCCCGCTAATTAAAAAGGCTTTGTCCTCCGTACGTGAGAGCGGATGCATCGTGAGGGCCTGTAAATAAAGCATACGTAAGCGTGTATTCGGGCGCCCATGGCGTTGAAACGTCTACATGATAGGATGTAATCCGCTGTGGGTGACTCCATAATCAGAGTCCGTTATTGAACGTCAGTCACGTGCATTGATAATAAGCTGCTAGCATTGTACGCATGCTTGAATCCCTCTACCCTCATCCAACATTCCATCACTCTGTCCTCGTGGCCGACAACAACAAAACAACGAGATATGTGTTCCCCACGCGACAGGGCGAGCTGTGTAATGAGGCAGGTTTCGTCAGTTGTGCCGGTAGCACGACCCATTGAAGACTATAACACACGAGCTTTACAATAAACTTGTACCGCTGAGCTTAGTAAAGTAGCACAGTATGAAGCCGACGTCGTATAGTGTTTGCAGTAGGCTCCACGCCAATAAAGCTTTCACGGGTATGAAGTATATTTTGCCCTAGATGCGCTGTTATTATAGGGCTTCGAATAGTTGTCTGAACGATAATTTATTTACTTCAGTCACAAATTCTGGCTGGGTATTCCTACGTCCGTTAACATTATATATTTTACCTGAAACACATTTAGAATATCACGGAAAGAATTTTGTAATAATGCAGTGTATGGTAGGCCAGGTTAAGTCATTCTTAATCACTACGGAAATTATTAATGACTCATATTGACACCATACACACGGTGCATTATATAACGAATTGAGATAAATTAACATTGTCCATGCATACGTATCTTTCATAGACTGGCACAGAACGGGATCTTCACAAAGCAGTGTACGTTCACATTTCTTGATGCACCGATTCTCCCACGTGTTTGCAGATCTTGCACGCCTGAATAAGTGAAACGTGTATCGTGTGTTAGCCCGTAGAACGCAATGCCAACGACAGGCATTGACTGCTTCCTTTTTCTTCTGCAATCATTCGCTTACTGATGTCCTTTTGGTGTGTTTTCTATGCAAGCTGCAAAATTGGGTTGTGAAGCTATCCGTGCATTACGAAACCTGAAAAGTAGGTCTTTCTTTCTTTCTTTCTTTCTTTCTTTCTTTCTTTCTTTCTTTCTTTCTTTCTTTCTTTCTTTCTTTCTTTCTTTCTTTCTTTCTTTCTTTCTTTCTTTCTTTCTTTCTTTCTTTCTTTGTGAGCGATAAGAAAGCGGCTGCTGTCCGATAACGTTTGCGTTCTTTGCCCATCATATTACTTGATTCGTTTATCTTTCTCCTTTCCTTATTCACAGTCAAGAAAACCAGGGTAAAGAGAGCCACCTGAAGCGCAGCTCTCTGCCGTCTCCCAGAGAAATCTAAACCCCTTCCTCCACCTATTACTTGTTCGCCTGTTCGCCGGAGGATCTACTGAGGGATTCATTTCCTCAATTTTATTAAATCTGGGCTTCTTCCCCAAGGCGTATTGACAGCATAAAACAAGAAAATAAGTTGAACTACACACACGCACACGCAAAAAAAAAAAAGACAGGGAAGGGAATTGTAGATGGCGTAATGTCTGTGTTCTCTCTACCACTCGACCACTTGTGAAAGGTTAGAGGCTCTGGATCGACGCGGCGCACCTTGCTTGGAATGGAATTGCCGGAGAAGGCATGAAATATTGCTTTATTATCATAAAATCGCATCACCTACTAAACCAAGTGACCTCCAAGCGTTCGTCCATATCCACGATATTAATTTTTTCATATTTATCGTATTAGGCCACGCATTCCCGGTTGTATGACACAACTATAAGTAAACGTGCGTGGCAAATCTTTGTGTAAGCCCGGAGGCCAGTACTTGAGTTTGAAGTAAAGGCCTTTATATTAGTCGATTAGTCGAGCAAAACTGGAGTAGCAAGCCAGGCCACTAACCGGGCTAACATCTCCAGACTCACTAATGAAATATTCTCTACCTCTCTCTCTCTCGCTCGAGCGAACCGGTGTACCTTTGAAGTATTGACCAGAAACACTCGGCGAGCTATCGTTGTCAAACAGGCTGCATAATTACTAAGGTCGTAACGTGACCACATGAAGGACATATATGTAATAAACGCTGATCGACTATCGTGGCTTACCCCAACCGATGGCATGGTAGAGCTTGAAGGGAGCGTCCTGGCGGAAGATGCAGATGGTGATGCGGGAGTGTAGCAGCAGGCCTTCGACGAACATCCAGTTTATGGATGCCATGGCGGCGTACATCTTCAGGGAGAGGATACTCTTGCACAACGGAGGCTGCGAAAACAGAGGGAGAGCGCACATCTTCAGGATTTGGGTTTGGTCAGACGTCCCTAGTCCGAAGTGCTTTGAATTCTGAACGACGCATTCTGGGCACTCGTCGCGACTAGTCTTAGCTTATCCTCGTGACTTAAGCTTGCCGAGGCTCTCTAGAAAGTATGGCATGGTAAGTGCGGAGGCGCTCTCGTGAGGATTGTCCGCGGCTGCCTACTCTATGTCGAGTGGACACGGGTTCTACACGGCATTGTGGAGAGAACCGTGTAGTTGCTAGGAGGCGATTTCAGGTTAGTGTGTTGATTTGCACCGCTCAGAGTAATATTCTTTGTTTTCTAGGCAGCGACTTGGGTGTTGTAAGGGATGCTCGTGCGGTAACGTTGTGTGACGTCATGGTACGACTAGTGAAAGACAGCGGAAACAAGGAGTCGCAGGACCGCTTAGACACATGTGTATCGAAACAAGTATTGAAGAGCTCAGAAATAGCATATACATAGACACAACAGCACGGAAGATCGTAACAAGAAGACAAGATCTCAGCGTAGGAGCCAAGAAGCCGTACATCTCGAGCGTAAATTTTCCTTCGTTCCACTTGTATTCTGGTTGTCCTTGGAGGCGTATCGCAGCCAGCTTCTCGGAAATGACCTAAAATTTTAAGCTCTCTTTTTTTTCTTTGTAAGAGTAACTGCCCCGAGTGCGTGTCACTTTTTTTTTTTCACTGAAGATGCTATAATTCTGCACGAAATAAGAAATGGGCAAAATTCGTAATAGCAATAAGCACACAACCAGCAGTTTTGTGGGCCATAAGCTCTGCTAGTTGTGCAAGTATGGCTGAAAACGGTGTAAGTTACAGGCGTAACGCGTAGTTCTATGTTTAGTTCTTTTTTTCTTTTAATTAAGCCAAACATCTGCAGCTTCCAGAAAAGTCGTGATTTCGCTTCTGAAAGTGCCTTAACGAAAAATAAAATAAAATAAAATAAATAAAAAAAGAGAAATAAAAAAAAATAAAAACGAAAAGTTTCACTCTCAGGGTAGTTTGCATGAATAATGAGAACCGAGTACTGTGGCTTCAGTGCTTGTCCTAATTAAAACATAACGAATGAAATGCTGCCTTAATTAGACCGCCGTGCTGAGTCGGCACTGCAATTAGCGAAAATGAGCACTTTGCCAGTAGTATAACCACAGTCAATTTCCTCTCTCTCTAAGTATGATAACTTCAAGTATATCTACGCAGTAGTTGTGCGAATAACTTCACCAAGAAGAGCGAGAGATAAGAGTTGTGCGAAAAAGGAGGTTAAAAATATTGAAATAGCAATGGAGGCGCCAGACATTTTGATTGTTATTCGGGAGGCCGTCTTAAGGATTATTCCCGTACCGGGAGCATGAGTGTGTCTTTTTGAATGAGGAGAACTTCAGCGGCCCGGGCGCTTGGCGTCTACTCATGTCGTGCTAGCGTTCAGAAAACAGCTGTTGGCAACACGACCAGAACATGCTAATAGCTGACCAAAATGGGTTAAAATGGATCCAGATTATGAATAGTTAAGATAAACAAGGTTATTGCAATAAAATGTAAGATACACATAAAGGATAAATAATTGCATAATGAGATCAAAAATTAAGCCCGGATATTTAGAAGATAAACACAACAGAAACACGAGGAAAGCAAAGCTCTACATAGAGCTTTGCACTGCAGTGGGAATTGCATTTGCGGGTTCAAATTTTTTGATTCTCGAATTCCTCAGCCACATAGCATACAACCACGGCCGCCCACTGAACTGCATATAACGCACAAGGTACAAGCGTACAAAACGTATCACGCAGTACGGAAGTATAGCAGAACGCGGCGTGCGCAGCACTGTTTCCAGCGTCTCCATTTCATCTTGTTCTCTCTCGTTCTGCGTTGTCATTTCTCTGTTTCCGTCTACACCTTGCTTTTTTTTTTCGCTTTTGCTTTAACAATGAAGTATGAGCAAGACCACGTAATCCTCAAACCCTACGTAATCAGCAGCCCGTCTAAAAGCTAGCCTACCGCGTTACAGGAGAGAGAGGGAGAGAGAGAGAGAGAGAGAGAGAGAGAGAGGAATAGGGGTGTCATCGTATGTTTCCAAATTAAGCGCAACTTCTTACCAGTATTTTCGATTCATAAGGATTTGGTTACCGGACTCTTCAAGGGCGGATGGCACAAACAGTCTCATCCTTAAGCGGGTGAGACTGTAGCGTAAGCATGTGTTGACCAGGAGAAAAAAATTAATCTGTCGCATATATGAATCCATCCCGAAGCCCCAGAGCTCTCTTTTAGTATAGTGATGCTTCTGGCTTCCAGGCAACCTTGGATAATGAATGAATAAGTAAGTGATTAATGATTAAATTTAATCAATCAATCAATCAAGGATAATTAGAAACTTTAATGACTGTTATTCGCTATTGGAGATAGTTTTAAGTAGCTAAGCTTAAACGTCTTTCCCTTCCTTTGATTTATTTCTCGCCAAAGATAGTAATATTTCTGGCGTCGTTGTCCCTGATGTTATCTTTTCTTGCCCTTTTGCCTTTTCTCCCTTCTTTCACCCGTTCCTTTCCTTACATAGAACCCCTTACCACGTCTACAGCGAGAAAAAAAAATAACAGTATTTTATTCCTTGTA